>JBBMRE010000114.1:600000-1060000 GCA_037974335.1 Prionace glauca
CCCAGAGGCCCTGAGACACTGAGACACTTTGAGACTGAGACACTGAGAGACTGAGAGACTGAAAGACTGAGAGACTGAGACTGAGACCCCGAGACACTGAGACCCTGAGACACTGAGACACTGAGACCCTGAGACCTTGAGACACTGAGAGACTGAGAAACTGAGAGACTGATACACTCAGAGACTGAGAGACTGAGCGACTGAGTGACCGAGAGACTGAGAGACTGAGACATTGAGGCACTGAGACTCTGAGACACGGAGACACTGAGACCCTGAGACACTGAGACACTGAGAGACTGAGACTGAGAGACTGAGAGACTGAGAGACTGATACACTGAAAGACTGAGAGACTGAGAGACTGAGCGACTGAGACACTGAGAGATGGAGAGACTGAGACACTGACACCCTGAGACACTGAAAACTGAGCCCCTGAGCCCCTGAGATACTGGGACATGAGACACTGAGCCCCTGAGACCCGGGGACCCGGACGGAAACCCTGAGACACTGAGAACCAGAGACCCAGTGACCGTGAGACCAAGAGACCCTGAGACACTGAGACACTGAGACTCTGAGAATCTGCGACACTGAGACCCTGAGAGACTGAGAGACTGAGAGAGTGAGAGACTGAGCGACTCAGAGACTGAGACACTGAGACCCTGAGAGACTGAGACTATGAGACCCTGAGAGGCTGAGAGACTGAGACACTGAGAGACTGAGACCCTGAGACACTGAGAGACTGAGAGACTGAGACACTGAGACCCTGAGACCCTGAGACCCTGAGACCCTGAGACACTGAGTCACTGAGACCTGAGACCCTGAGTCACGGAGACACTGAGACGCTGGGACCCTGAGACACTGAGACCCTGAGACACTAAGACACTGAGACCCTGAAACACTGAGACTCTGAGTCAATGAGACACTGAGACACTGAGACCCAGAGACGCAGAGAGACTGAGAGACTGAGGGCTGAGAGACAAAGGCCCTGAGATCCTGAGACACTGAGACCCAGAGACACTGAGACCCTGAGACCCTGAGACACTGAGAACCTGAGACACTGAGACACTGAGAGACTGAGAGTATTAGAGAACGAGAAACTGAGAGACTGAGACCCTGTGACCCTGAGAAACTGAAACACTGAGAGACTGAGAGACTGAGCCCCAGAGACCCTGAGATCCTGAGACACTGAGACACTGAGACCCGGAGACACTGAGACACTGAGAGACTGAGAGACTGAGACCCAGAGACCCGGAGACCCAGAGACCCAGAGAGACTGAGAGACTGAGGGCATGAGAGACGAAGGCCCTGAGACCCTGAGACTCTGAGACCCTGAGACCCTGAGACTCTGAGACACTAAGACCCTGAGACACTGAGAACCTGAGACACTGAGAGACTGAGAGACTGATACAATGAGAGACTGAGAGATTGAGACCCTGAGACACTGAGAACCTGCGATACTGAGACAGTGAGACACTGAGACCCTGTGACCCTGAGACACTGAGACACTGAGACACTGAGAAACTGAGAGAATGAGAGAATGAGGGACTGAGACCCAGAGACCCAGAGACCCAGAGACCTGTGACCCTGAGACACTGATACACTGAGGGACTGAGAGACTGAGCGACTGAGTGAATGAGAGACTGAGACACTTAGATCCTGAGACACTGAGACCTGAGACACTGAGACAGTGAGACACTGAGGCCCTGAGACCCTGAGACCCTGAGACACTGAGACACTGAGACACTGAGACACTGAGACACTGAGACCCTGAGACACTGAGACACTGAGACACTGAGAGACTGAGACCCAGAGACCCAGAGACCCAGTGAGACTGAGAGACTGAGGGCATGAGAGACTAAGGCCCTGAGACCCCGAGACACTGAGACCCTGAGACCCTGAGAAACTGAGACCCAGAGACCCAGAGCCCCTGAGACACTGAGACACTGAGAAACTGAGAGACAGAGAGACTTCGACACTGAGACCCAGAGACCCTGAGAACCTGGGACCCTGAGACTCTGAGACACAGACACAGTGAGACCCAGAGACCCAGAGGCCCTGAGACACTGAGACACTGAGACCCTGAGACCCTGAGACACTGAGAGACTGAGAGACTGATACACTCAGAGAGTGAGAGACTGAGCGACTGAGTGACTGAGAGACTGAGA
Source organism: Prionace glauca (assembly GCA_037974335.1). Lineage (NCBI taxonomy): Eukaryota > Metazoa > Chordata > Chondrichthyes > Carcharhiniformes > Carcharhinidae > Prionace > Prionace glauca. The sequence continues at coordinate 602,163 of JBBMRE010000114.1, forward strand.
GACTGATACACTCAGAGACTGAGAGACTGAGCGACTGAGTGCCTGAGAGACTGAGAGACTGAGACATTGAGGCACTGAGACCCTGAGACACGGAGACACTGAGACCCTGAGACACTGAGACACTGAGAGACTGAGACTGAGAGACTGAGAGACTGATACACTGAAAGACTGAGAGACTGAGCGACTGAGACACTGAGAGATGGAGAGACTGAGACACTGAGACCCTGAGACCCTGAGACACTGAAAACTGAGCCCCTGAGATACTGGGACATGAGACACTGAGACCCTGAGACCCGGGGACCCGGACGGAGACCCTGAGACACTGAGAACCAGAGACCCAGTGACCCTGAGACCAAGAGACCCTGAGACACTGAGACACTGAGACTCTGAGAATCTGCGACACTGAGACCCTGAGAGACTGAGAGAGTGAGAGACTGAGCGACTCAGAGACTGAGACACTGAGACCCTGAGCGACTGAGACTATGAGACCCTGAGACACTGAGAGACTGAGAGACTGAGACCCTGAGACACTGAGACCCCGAGACACTGAGACCCTGAGACACTGAGTCACTGAGACCTGAGACCCTGAGTCACGGAGACACTGAGACGCTGGGACCCTGAGACACTGAGACACTGAGACCCTGAGACACTAAGACACAGAGACACTGAGACACAGAGTCAATGAGACACTGAGACACTGAGACCCAGAGACCCAGAGACGCAGAGAGACAGAGAGACTGAGGGCTGAGAGACAAAGGCCCTGAGACCCTGAGACTCTGAGACCCTGAGACCCTGAGACTCTGAGACACTGAGACCATGAGACACTGAGAACCTGAGACACTGAGAGACTGAGAGACTGATACAATGAGAGACTGAGAGACTGATACAATGAGAAACTGAGAGATTGAGACCCTGAGACACTGTGAACCTGCGATACTGAGACAGTGAGACACTGAGTCCCTGTGACCCTGAGACACTGAGACACTAAGAAACTGAGAGAATGAGAGAATGAGGGACTGAGACCCAGAGACCCAGAGACCCAGAGACCCAGAGACCCTGTGACCCTGAGACACTGATACACTGAGGGACTGAGAGACTGAGCGACTGAGTGAATGAGAGACTGAGACACTTAGATCCTGAGACACTGAGACCTGAGACACTGAGACAGTGAGACACTGAGGCCCTGAGACCCTGAGACCATGAGACACTGAGACACTGAGACAATGAGAGACTGAGAGACTGAGACCCAGAGAGCCAGAGAACAGAGACCCAGAGACCCTGAGAGACTGAGAGACTGAGACCCTGAGAGACTGAGAAACTGAGACACTGAGAAACTAAGACCCTGAGAGACTGAGACACTGAGACACTGAGACCCTGAGAGACTGAGGGCCTGAGAGACTAAGGCTCTGATACACTGAGACACTGAGACCCTGAGACACTGAGACACTGAGAGAATGAGAGACTGAGATCCAGAGGCCCAGAGAGCCTGAGACACTGAGAGACTGAGGGACTGAGTGACTGAGAGACTAAGACCCTGAGACCCTGAGACACTGAGACACTGAGACACTGAGACCCTGAGATACTGAGAACCTGAGACACTGAGACCCAGAGACACAGAGACGCAGAGAGACTGAGTGACTGAGGGCTGAGAGACTAAGACCCTGAGACCCTGAGACACTGAGACACTGAGACACTGAGATCCTGAGATCCTGAGACACTGAGACCCTGAAACACTGAGACATTGAGAGACTGTGAGGCTGAGAGACTGAGGGACCGATACACTCAGAGACTGAGAGACTGAGCGACTGAGTGACTGAGCGACTGAGAGACTGAGACATTGAGGCACTGAGACCCTGAGACACGGAGACACTGAGACCCTGAGACACTGAGACCCTGAGAGACTGAGACACTGAGACACTGAGAGACTGAGAGAATGATACACTGAGAGACTGAGAGACTGAGAGACTGAGTGACTGAGCGACTGAGCGACAGAGAGACTGAAACACTGAGACCCTGAGAGACTGAGACACTGAGACCCTGAGAGACTGCGAGACTGAGAGACTGAGTCACTGAGAGACTGAGACCCTGAGACCCTGAGACACTGAGACACTGAGACCCTGAGACACTGAGACCCTGAGACCCTGAGACACTGAGATACTGAGAGACTGAGACCCAGAGACCCTGAGACCCTGAGACACTGAGACGCTGAGACCCTGTGACCCTGAGACACTGTGAACCTGAGACAATGAGACACTGAGACACTGAGACCCTGAGACACTGAGACACTGAGACACAGAGAGACTGAGAGACTGAGACCCAGAGACCCAGAGACCCAGAGACCCAGAGACCCAGAGAGACTGAGAGACTGAGGGCATGAGAGACTAAGGCCCTGAGACCCTGAGACACTGGGACCCTGAGACACTGAGACACTGTGACCCTGAGACCCTGAGACCCTGAGACCCTGAGACACTGAGAGACTGAGAGACTGAGAGACTGATACACTCAGAGACTGAGAGACTGAGCGACTGAGTGACTGAGCGACTGAGAGACTGAGACATTGAGGCACTGACACCCTGAGACACGGAGACACTGAGACCCTGAGACACTGAGACACTGAGAGACTGAGACTGAGAGACTGATACACTGAAAGACTGAGAGATTGAGAGACTGAGCGACTTAGAGACTGAGAGATGGAGAGACCCTGAGTCACGGAGACACTGAGACTCTGGGACCCTGATACACTGAGACCCTGAGACACTGAGACCCTGAGAAACTGAGACCCTGAGACACTGTGACCCTGATACCCTGAGATCCTGAGACACTGAGACACTGAGACCCTGAGACACTGAGACACTGAGACACTGAGAGACTGAGACCCAGAGACCCAGAGACCCAGAGAGACTGAGAGACTGAGGGCATGAGAGAATAAGGCCCTGAGACCCCGAGACACTGAGACCCTGAGACACTGAGACCCAGAGACCCAGAGGCCCTGAGACACTGAGAAACTGAGAGACAGAGAGACTTCGACACTGAGACCCAGAGACCCTGAGAACCTGGGACCCTGAGACTCTGAGACACAGACACACTGAGACCCAGAGACCCAGAGGCCCTGAGACACTGAGACACTTTGAGACTGAGACACTGAGAGACTGAGAGACTGAAAGACTGAGAGACTGAGACTGAGACCCCGAGACACTGAGACCCTGAGACACTGAGACACTGAGACCCTGAGACCTTGAGACACTGAGAGACTGAGAAACTGAGAGACTGATACACTCAGAGACTGAGAGACTGAGCGACTGAGTGACCGAGAGACTGAGAGACTGAGACATTGAGGCACTGAGACTCTGAGACACGGAGACACTGAGACCCTGAGACACTGAGACACTGAGAGACTGAGACTGAGAGACTGAGAGACTGAGAGACTGATACACTGAAAGACTGAGAGACTGAGAGACTGAGCGACTGAGACACTGAGAGATGGAGAGACTGAGACACTGACACCCTGAGACACTGAAAACTGAGCCCCTGAGCCCCTGAGATACTGGGACATGAGACACTGAGCCCCTGAGACCCGGGGACCCGGACGGAAACCCTGAGACACTGAGAACCAGAGACCCAGTGACCGTGAGACCAAGAGACCCTGAGACACTGAGACACTGAGACTCTGAGAATCTGCGACACTGAGACCCTGAGAGACTGAGAGACTGAGAGAGTGAGAGACTGAGCGACTCAGAGACTGAGACACTGAGACCCTGAGAGACTGAGACTATGAGACCCTGAGAGGCTGAGAGACTGAGACACTGAGAGACTGAGACCCTGAGACACTGAGAGACTGAGAGACTGAGACACTGAGACCCTGAGACCCTGAGACCCTGAGACCCTGAGACACTGAGTCACTGAGACCTGAGACCCTGAGTCACGGAGACACTGAGACGCTGGGACCCTGAGACACTGAGACCCTGAGACACTAAGACACTGAGACCCTGAAACACTGAGACTCTGAGTCAATGAGACACTGAGACACTGAGACCCAGAGACGCAGAGAGACTGAGAGACTGAGGGCTGAGAGACAAAGGCCCTGAGATCCTGAGACACTGAGACCCAGAGACACTGAGACCCTGAGACCCTGAGACACTGAGAACCTGAGACACTGAGACACTGAGAGACTGAGAGTATTAGAGAACGAGAAACTGAGAGACTGAGACCCTGTGACCCTGAGAAACTGAAACACTGAGAGACTGAGAGACTGAGCCCCAGAGACCCTGAGATCCTGAGACACTGAGACACTGAGACCCGGAGACACTGAGACACTGAGAGACTGAGAGACTGAGACCCAGAGACCCAGAGACCCGGAGACCCAGAGACCCAGAGAGACTGAGAGACTGAGGGCATGAGAGACGAAGGCCCTGAGACCCTGAGACTCTGAGACCCTGAGACCCTGAGACTCTGAGACACTAAGACCCTGAGACACTGAGAACCTGAGACACTGAGAGACTGAGAGACTGATACAATGAGAGACTGAGAGATTGAGACCCTGAGACACTGAGAACCTGCGATACTGAGACAGTGAGACACTGAGACCCTGTGACCCTGAGACACTGAGACACTGAGAAACTGAGAGAATGAGAGAATGAGGGACTGAGACCCAGAGACCCAGAGACCCAGAGACCTGTGACCCTGAGACACTGATACACTGAGGGACTGAGAGACTGAGCGACTGAGTGAATGAGAGACTGAGACACTTAGATCCTGAGACACTGAGACCTGAGACACTGAGACAGTGAGACACTGAGGCCCTGAGACCCTGAGACCCTGAGACACTGAGACACTGAGACACTGAGACACTGAGACACTGAGACCCTGAGACCCTGAGACACTGAGACACTTAGACATTGAGACCCAGAGACACTGACACATTGAGACACTGAGAGACTGAGAGACTGAGCGACTGAGCGACTGAGTGACTGAGAGACTGAGACACTGGGACCCTGAGACCCTGAGAGACTGAGAGACTGAGAGACTGAGAGACTGAGACCCTGAGACACTGAGACACAGTGACCCTGAGACCATGAAACACTGAGACACTGATACACTGAGACACTGATACACTGATACACTGCGAGACTGAGAGACTGAGCGACTCAGAGACTGGGAGACTGAGAGACTGAGACACTGAGACACTGAGAGACTGAGAGACTGAGACACTGAGAGACAGAGACACTGAGAGACTGAGACCCTGAGACTCTGAGACCCTGAGACTCTGAGACGCGGAGACCCTGAGACACTGAGAGACTGAGACATTGAGACACTGAGACCCTGAGAGACTGAGAGACTGAGACACTGAGACCCTGAGAGACTGAGACACTGAGACACTGAGACCCTGAGAGACTGAGAGACTGAGAGACTGAGACGCTGACAGAATGAGACCCTGAGACTCTGAGAAACTGAGACCCTAAGACTTTGAGAACCTGTGACACTGAGACACTGAGACACTGAGACACTGAGACCCTGAGATACTGAGACACTGAGAGAGTGAGAGACTGAGACCCAGAGACCCTGAGACACTGAGAGACTGAGACACTGAGAGACAGAGACACTGAGTCCCTGAGACCCAAAGACACTGAGACAGTGAGAGACTGAGAGACTGAGACCCAGAAAACCAGAGAGCCTGAGACACCGAGACACTGAGAGACTGAGAGACTGAGAGACTGAGAGACTGAGAGACTTAGAGACTGAGACCCAGAGACCCAGTGACCCAGAGACCCTGAGAGACTGAGAGACTGAGGGGCCTGAGAGACTAAGGCCCTGTGACCCTGAGACACTGAGACCCTGAGAAACTGAGAGACTGAAACCCTGAGACCCTAAGACGCTGAGACACTGAGTCACTGAGACGCTGAAATACTGAGACCCTGAGACACTGAGAGACTGAGACCCTGAGACGCTGAGACACTGAGATCCTGAGACACTGAGACCCTGAGACACTGAGACACTGAGTCACTGAGACCCTGAGAAACTGAGACCCTGAGACACTGCGACACTGAGACACTGAGACTCTGAGATCCTGAGACCCTGAGACACTGTGACACTGAGAGACTGAGACCCTGAGACACTGAGACACTGAGAGACTGAGAAACAGAGACCCAGAGATCCTGAGACCCTGAGACACTGAGACCCTGAGACACTGAGACCCTGAGACACTGAGACCCTGAGTCACTGAGACACTGAGACGCTGGGAGACTGAGAGACTCGTACAATGAGAGACTGAGAGACTAAGAGACTGAGCGACTGAGAGACTGAGAGACTGTTAGTTTGAGAGACTGAGACACGGAGACCCTGAGACACTGAGGCCCTGAGACACTGAGACAGTGAGACACTGAGAACCTGAGACCCGGAGACACTGAGACACTGAGAGACTGATACACAGAGAGACTGAGAGACTGAGCGACTCAGAGACTGAGAGACTGAGACACTGGGACACTGAGACCCTGAGACTCTGAGACCCTGAGACCCTCAGACCCTGTGACACTGAGACACTGAGACCCTGAGACACTGAGACACTGAGACCCTGAAACACTGAGACACAGAGAGACTGAGACCCAGAGACCCTGAGACCCTGAGACACTGAGACCCTGAGACCCTGAGACCCTGAGACACTGATACACTGAGACACTGAGACACTGAGACACTGAGACCCAGAGAGACTGAGAGACCGAAGGCATGAGAGACTAAGGCCTTGAGACCATAAGACACTGAGACACTGAGACCCTGAGACACTGAGAACCTGAGACACTGAGACACTGAGAGACTGAGAGACTGAGAGACTAAGAGACTGAGAGTCTGAGACCCTGAGACCCTGAGACCCTGAGACACTGAGACACTGAGAGACTGAGAGACTGAAACACTGAGAGACTGAGAGACTGAGACACTGGGACACTGAGACCCTGAGATCCTGAGACACTGAGACCCTGAGACCCTGAGACCCTGAGACACTGAGAGACTGAGAGACTGAGAGACTGATACACTCAGAGACTGAGAGACTGAGCGACTGAGTGACTGAGAGACTGAGAGACTGAGACATTGAGGCACTGACACCCTGAGACACGGAGACACTGAGACCCTGAGACACTGAGACACTGAGAGACTGAGAGACTGATACACTGAAAGACTGAGAGATTGAGAGACTGAGAGACTGAGAGATGGAGAGACCCTGAGTCACGGAGACACTGAGACTCTGGGACCCTGATACACTGAGACACTGAGACCTTGAGACACTGAGACGCTGAGACACTGAGACCCTGAGAAACTGAGACCCTGAGACCCTGAGATCCTGAGACACTGAGACACTGAGACCCTGAGACACTGAGACACTGAGACACTGAGAGACTGAGACCCAGAGACCCAGAGAGACTGAGAGACTGAGGGCATGAGAGACTAAGGCCCTGAGACCCCGAGACACTGAGACCCTGAGACCCTGTGACACTGAGACCCAGAGACCCAGAGACCCAGAGACCCAGAGACCCAGAGGCCCTGAGACACTGAGACACTGAGAAACTGAGAGACAGAGAGACTTCGACACTGAGACCCAGAGACCCTGAGAACCTGGGACCCTGAGACTCTGAGACACAGACACACTGAGACCCAGAGACCCAGAGGCCCTGAGACACTGAGACACTTTGAGACTGAGACACTGAGAGACTGAGAGACTGAAAGACTGAGAGACTGAGACTGAGACCCAGAGACACTGAGACCCTGAGACACTGAGACACTGAGACCCTGAGACCCTGAGACACTGAGAGACTGAGAGACTGAGAGACTGATACACTCAGAGACTGAGAGACTGAGCGACTGAGTGACTGAGAGACTGAGAGACTGAGACATTGAGGCACTGAGACCCTGAGACACGGAGACACTGAGACCCTGAGACACTGAGAGACTGAGAGACTGAGAGACTGATACACTGAAAGACTGAGAGACTGAGAGACTGAGCGACTGAGACACTGAGAGATGGAGAGACTGAGACACTGAGACCCTGAGACCCTGAGACACTGAAAACTGAGCCCCTGAGCCCCTGAGATACTGGGACATGAGACACTGAGACCCTGAGACCCGGGGACCCGGACGGAGACCCTGAGACACTGAGAACCAGAGACCCAGTGACCCTGAGACCAAGAGACCCTGAGACACTGAGACTCTGAGAATCTGCGACACTGAGACCCTGAGAGACTGAGAGACTGAGAGAGTGAGAGACTGAGCGACTCAGAGACTGAGACACTGAGACCCTGAGAGACTGAGAGACTGAGACACTGAGACACTGAGAGACTGAGACCCTGAGACACTGAGAGACTGAGACCCTGAGACACTGAGACCCTGAGACCCTGAGACCCTGAGACACTGAGTCACTGAGACCTGAGACCCTGAGTCACGGAGACACTGAGACGCTGGGACCCTGAGACACTTTGACTCTGAGACCCCTGAGACACTAAGACACTGAGACCCTGAAACACTGAGACTCTGAGACCCTGCGACACTGAGACCCAGAGACCCTGAGACACTGAGACACTGAGTCAATGAGACACTGAGACACTGAGACCCAGAGACGCAGAGAGACTGAGAGACTGAGGGCTGAGAGACAAAGGCCCTGAGATCCTGAGACACTGAGACCCTGAGACCCTGAGACACTGAGACCCTGAGACACTGAGAACCTGAGACACTGAGACACTGAGAGACTGAGAGTATTAGAGAATGAGAGACTGAGAGACTGAGACCCTGTGACCCTGAGAAACTGAGACACTGAGAGACTGAGAGACTGAGCCCCAGAGACACTGAGATCCTGAGACACTGAGACACTGAGACCCTGAGACACTGAGACACTGAGAGACTGAGAGACTGAGACCCAGAGACCCAGAAACCCAGAGAGACTGAGAGACTGAGGGCATGAGAGACGAAGGCCCTGAGACCCTGAGACTCTGAGACCCTGAGACCCTGAGACTCTGAGACACTGAGACCCTGAGACACTGAGAACCTGAGACACTGAGAGGACTGAGAGACTGATACAATGAGAGACTGAGAGACTGATACAATGAGAGACTGAGAGATTGAGACCCTGAGACACTGCGATACTGAGACAGTGAGACACTGAGACCCTGTGACCCTGAGACACTGAGACACGAAGAAACTGAGAGAATGAGAGAATGAGGGACTGAGACCCAGAGACCCAGAGACCCAGAGACCCAGAGACCCTGTGACCCTGAGACACTGATACACTGAGGGACTGAGAGACTGAGCGACTGAGTGAATGAGAGACTGAGACACTTAGATCCTGAGACACTGAGACCTGAGACACTGAGACAGTGAGACACTGAGACAATGAGAGATTGAGAGACTGAGAGACTGAGAGACTGAGACCCAGAGAGCCAGAGACCCAGAGAGCCAGAGACCCTGAGAGACTGAGAGACTGAGACCCTGAGAGACTGAGACACTGAGACACTGAGAAACTAAGACCCTGAGAGACTGAGGGCCTGAGAGACTAAGGCTCTGAGACACTGAGACACTGAGACACTGAGACCCTGAGACCCTGAGACACTGAGACACTGAGAGACTGAGAGACTGAGATCCAGAGACACAGAGAGCCTGAGGCACTGAGAGACTGAGGGACTGAGTGACTGAGAGACTAAGACCCTGAGACCCTGAGACACTGAGACACTGAGACACTGAGACACTGAGACCCTGAGATACTGAGAAGCTGAGACACTGAGACCCAGAGACACAGAGAGACTGAGAGACTGAGGGCTGAGAGACTAAGACCCTGAGGACCCCGAGACACTGAGACACTGAGACACTGAGATCCTGAGATCCTGAGACACTGAGCCCCTGAAACACTGAGACACTGAGAGACTGTGAGGCTGAGAGACTGAGAGACTGAGACCCAGAGAGCCAGAGACCCAGAGACCCTGACAGTCTGAGACACTGAGACTCTGAGACACTGAGACCCTGAGAGACTCAGACACTGAGACACTGAGAGACTGAGAGAATGATACACTGAGAGACTGAGAGACTGAGAGACTGAGTGACTGAGCGACTGAGCGACTGAGAGACTGAAACACTGAGACCCTGAGAGACTGAGACACTGAGACCCTGAGAGACTGCGAGATTGAGAGACTGAGACACTGAGAGACTGAGACCCTGAGACCCTGAGACACTGAGACACTGAGACCCTGAGACACTGAGACCCTGAGACCCTGAGACACTGAGGCACTGAGAGACTGAGACCCAGAGACCCTGAGACCCTGAGACACTGAGACGCTGAGACCCTGTGACCCTGAGACACTGTGAACCTGAGACAATGAGAAACTGAGACACTGAGACCCTGAGACACTGAGACACTGAGACACAGAGAGACTGAGACCAGAGACCCAGAGACCCAGAGACCCAGAGAGACTGAGAGACTGAGGGCATGAGAGACTAAGGTCCTGAGACCCTGAGACACTGGGACATTGAGACACTGAGACACTGAGACACTGTGACCTGAGACCCTGAGACACTAAGACCCTGAGACCCTGAGACACTGAGAGACTGAGAGACTGATACACTCAGAGACTGAGAGACTGAGCGACTGAGTGACTGAGAGTGAGAGACTGAGGACATTGAGGCACTGAGACCCTGAGAGACAGAGAGACTGAGATACTGAGAGACTGAGACCCCTGAGACCCTGAGACCCTGAAACCCTGAGACACTGTGACCCTGAGACACTGAGACCCTGAGACCCTGAGACACTGAGACACTGAGATCCTGAGACCCAGAGACCCAGAGACCCAGAGAGACTGAGAGACTGAGGGCATGAGAGACTAAGGCCCTGAGACCCTGAGACACTGAGACACTGAGACCCTGAGACACTGAGAACCTGAGAGACTGAGAGACTGATACAATGAGAGACTGAGAGACGGAGAGATAGAGAGAATGAGAGACTGAGACCCTGAGACACTGAGACCCTGAGATACTGAGACAGTGAGACCCAGAGACCCTGAGACACTGAGACACTGAGACACTGAGAAACTGAGAGACTGAGAGACTTCGACACTGAGACCCAGAGACCCTGAGACCATGGGACTCTGAGACTCTGAGACACTGAGACACAGAGAGACTGAAAGACTGAGACCCAGAGACCCAGAGACGCAGAGACCCAGAGAGACTGAGAGACTGAGGGCATGAGAGACTGAGGCCCTGAGACCCTGAGACACTGGGACCCTGAGACACTGAGACACTGAGACCCCGAGACCCTGAGACCCTGAGACACTGAGAGACTGAGAGACTGAGAGACTGATACACTCAGAGACTGAGAGACTGAGCGACTGAGTGACTGAGAGACTGAGAGACTGAGACATTGAGGCACTGAGACCCTGAGACACGGAGACACTGAGACCCTGAGATACTGAGACACTGAGAGACTGAGACTGAGAGACTGATACACTGAAAGACTGAGAGATTGAGAGACTGAGCGACTGAGAGACTGAGAGATGGAGAGACTCTGAGTCACGGAGACACTGAGACTCTGGGACCCTGATACACTGAGACACTGAGACCCTGAGACACTGAGACCCTGAGACACTGAGACCCTGAGACACTGAGACCCTGAGACCCTGAGATCCTGAGACACTGATACACTGAGACCCTGAGACACTGAGACACTGAGAGACTGAGACCCAGAGACCCAGAGAGACTGAGAGACTGAGGGCATGAGAGACTAAGGCCCTGAGACCCGAGACACTGAGACCCTGAGACCCTGAGACCCAGAGACCCAGAGACCCAGAGGCCCTGAGACACTGAGACACTGAGACACTGAGAAACTGAGAGACAGAGAGACTTCGACACTGAGACCCAGAGACCCTGAGAACCTGGGACCCTGAGACTCTGAGACACAGACACACTGAGACCCAGAGACCCAGAGGCCCTGAGACACTGAGACACTTTGAGACTGAGACACTGAGAGACTGAGAGACTGAAAGACTGAGAGACTGAGACTGAGACCCAGAGACACTGAGACACTGAGACACTGAGACCCTGAGACCCTGAGACACTGAGAGACTGAGAGACTGAGAGACTGAGAGACTGATACACTCAGAGACTGAGAGACTGAGCGACTGAGTGACTGAGAGACTGAGAGACTGAGACATTGAGGCACTGAGACCCTGAGTCACGGAGACACTGAGACCCTGAGACACTGAGACACTGAGAGACTGAGACTGAGAGACTGAGAGACTGAGAGACTGATACACTGAAAGACTGAGAGACTGAGAGACTGAGCGACTGAGACACTGAGAGATGGAGAGACTGAGACACTGAGACCCTGAGACCCTGAGACACTGAGGCACTGAGAGACTGAGACCCAGAGACCCTGAGACCCTGAGACACTGAGACGCTGAGACCCTGTGACCCTGAGACACTGTGAACCTGAGACAATGAGAAACTGAGACACTGAGACCCTGAGACACTGAGACACAGAGAGACTGAGACCCAGAGACCCAGAGACCCAGAGACCCAGAGAGACTGAGAGACTGAGGGCATGAGAGACTAAGGCCCTGAGACCCTGAGACACTGGGACATTGAGACACTGAGACACTGAGACACTGTGACCTGAGACCCTGAGACACTAAGACCCTGAGACCCTGAGACACTGAGAGACTGAGAGACTGATACACTCAGAGACTGAGAGACTGAGCGACTGAGTGACTGATCACGTGCTCACTGTGTATTGAGGCACTGAGACCCTGAGAGACAGAGAGACTGAGATACTGAGAGACTGAGACCCTGAGACCCTGAGACCCTGAGACCCTGAAACCCTGAGACACTGTGACCCTGAGACACTGAGACCCTGAGACCCTGAGACACTGAGACACTGAGATCCTGAGACCCAGAGACCCAGAGACCCAGAGAGACTGAGAGACTGAGGGCATGAGAGACTAAGGCCCTGAGACCCTGAGACACTGAGACACTGAGACCCTGAGACACTGAGAACCTGAGAGACTGAGAGACTGATACAATGAGAGACTGAGAGACGGAGAGATAGAGAGAATGAGAGACTGAGACCCTGAGACACTGAGACCCTGAGATACTGAGACAGTGAGACCCTGAGACCCAGAGACCCTGAGACACTGAGACACTGAGAAACTGAGAGACTGAGAGACTTCGACACTGAGACCCAGAGACCCTGAGACCATGGGACTCTGAGACTCTGAGACACTGAGACACAGAGAGACTGAAAGACTGAGACCCAGAGACCCAGAGACGCAGAGACCCAGAGAGACTGAGAGACTGAGGGCATGAGAGACTGAGGCCCTGAGACCCTGAGACACTGGGACCCTGAGACACTGAGACACTGAGACCCCGAGACCCTGAGACCCTGAGACCCTGAGACACTGAGAGACTGAGAGACTGAGAGACTGATACACTCAGAGACTGAGAGACTGAGCGACTGAGTGACTGAGAGACTGAGAGACTGAGACATTGAGGCACTGAGACCCTGAGACACGGAGACACTGAGACCCTGAGACACTGAGACACTGAGAGACTGAGACTGAGAGACTGATACACTGAAAGACTGAGAGATTGAGAGACTGAGCGACTGAGAGACTGAGAGATGGAGAGACTCTGAGTCACGGAGACACTGAGACTCTGGGACCCTGATACACTGAGACACTGAGACCCTGAGACACTGAGACCCTGAGACACTGAGACCCTGAGACACTGAGACCCTGAGACCCTGAGATCCTGAGACACTGATACACTGAGACCCTGAGACACTGAGACACTGAGAGACTGAGACCCAGAGACCCAGAGAGACTGAGAGACTGAGGGCATGAGAGACTAAGGCCCTGAGACCCCGAGACACTGAGACCCTGAGACCCTGAGACCCAGAGACCCAGAGACCCAGAGACCCAGAGGCCCTGAGACACTGAGACACTGAGACACTGAGAAACTGAGAGACAGAGAGACTTCGACACTGAGACCCAGAGACCCTGAGAACCTGGGACCCTGAGACTCTGAGACACAGACACACTGAGACCCAGAGACCCAGAGGCCCTGAGACACTGAGACACTTTGAGACTGAGACACTGAGAGACTGAGAGACTGAAAGACTGAGAGACTGAGACTGAGACCCAGAGACACTGAGACCCTGAGACACTGAGACACTGAGACCCTGAGACCCTGAGACACTGAGAGACTGAGAGACTGAGAGACTGAGAGACTGATACACTCAGAGACTGAGAGACTGAGCGACTGAGTGACTGAGAGACTGAGAGACTGAGACATTGAGGCACTGAGACCCTGAGTCACGGAGACACTGAGACCCTGAGACACTGAGACACTGAGAGACTGAGACTGAGAGACTGATACACTGAAAGACTGAGAGACTGAGAGACTGAGCGACTGAGACACTGAGAGATGGAGAGACTGAGACACTGAGACCCTGAGACACTGAAAACTGAACCCCTGAGCCCCTGAGATACTGGGACATGAGACACTGAGACCCTGAGGCCCGGGGACCCGGACGGAGACCCTGAGACACTGAGAACCAGAGACCCAGTGACCCTGAGACCAAGAGACCCTGAGTCACTGAGACACTGAGACTCTGAGAATCTGCGACACTGAGACCCTGAGAGACTGAGAGACTGAGAGACTGAGAGACTGAGCGACTCAGAGACTGAGACACTGAGACCCTGAGAGACTGAGACTATGAGACCCTGAGAGACTGAGAGACTGAGACACTGAGAGACTGAGACACTGAGAGACTGACACCCTGAGACACTGAGAGACTGAGACTCTGAGACACTGAGACCCTGAGACCCTGAGACCCTGAGACACTGAGTCACTGAGACCTGAGACCCTGAGTCACGGAGACACTGAGACGCTGGGACCCTGAGACACTGAGACACTGAGACCCTGAGACACTAAGACACTGAGACCCTGAAACACTGAGACTCTGAGACCCTGCGACACTGAGACCCAGAGACCCTGAGACACTGAGACACAGAGACCCTGAGACACTGAGTCAATGAGACACTGAGACCCAGAGACGCAGAGAGACTGAGAGACTGAGGGCTGAGAGACAAAGGCCCTGAGATCATGAGACACTGAGACCCTGAGACACTGAGACCCTGAGACCCTGAGACACTGAGAACCTGAGACACTGAGACACTGAGAGAGTGAGAGACTGAGAGTATTAGAGAATGAGAGACTGAGAGACTGAGACCCTGTGACCCTGAGAAACTGAGACACTGAGAGACTGAGAGACTGAGCCCCAGAGACCCTGAGATCCTGAGACACTGAGACACTGAGACCCTGAGACACTGAGACACTGAGAGACTGAGAGACTGAGACCCAGAGACCCAGGGACCCGGAGACCCAGAGACCCAGAGAGACTGAGAGACTGAGGGCATGAGAGACGGAGGCCCTGAGACCCTGAGACGCTGAGACCCTGAGACCCTGAGACTCTGAGACACTGAGACCCTGAGACACTGAGAACCTGAGACACTGAGAGACTGAGAGACTGATACAATGAGAGACTGAGAGACTGATACAATGAGTGACTGAGAGATTGAGACCCTGAGACACTGAGAACCTGCGATACTGAGACAGTGAGACACTGAGACCCTGTGACCCTGAGACACTGAGACACTGAGACAGTAAGAAACTGAGAGAATGAGAGAATGAGGGACTGAGACCCAGAGACCCAGAGACCCAGAGACCCTGTGACCCTGAGACACTGATACACTGAGGGACTGAGAGACTGAGCGACTGAGTGAATGAGAGACTGAGACACTTAGATCCTGAGACACTGAGACCTGAGACACTGAGACAGTGAGACACTGAGGCCCTGAGACCCTGAGAAACTGAGACACTGAGACACTGAGACAATGAGAGACTGAGAGACTGAGAGACTGAGACCCAGAGAGCCAGAGACCCTGAGACCCTGAGAGACTGAGAGACTGAGACCCTGAGAGACTGAGACACTGAGACACTGAGAAACTAAGACCCTGAGAGACTGAGACACTGAGACTCTGAGACACTGAGAGACTGAGGGCCTGAGAGACTAAGGCTCTGAGACACTGAGACACTGAGACCCTGAGACACTGAGACACAGAGACCCTGAGACACTGAGACACTGAGTCAATGAGACACTGAGACACTGAGACCCAGAGACCCAGAGACGCAGAGAGACTGAGAGACTGAGGGCTGAGAGACAAAGGCCCTGAGATCCTGAGACACTGAGACCCTGAGACACTGAGACCCTGAGACCCTGAGACACTGAGAACCTGAGACACTGAGACACTGAGAGACTGAGAGACTGAGAGTATTAGAGAACGAGAAACTGAGAGACTGAGACCCTGTGACCCTGAGAAACTGAAACACTGAGAGACTGAGAGACTGAGCCCCAGAGACCCTGAGATCCTGAGACACTGAGACACTGAGACCCTGAGACACTGAGACACTGAGAGACTGAGAGACTGAGACCCAGAGACCCAGAGACCCGGAGACCCAGAGACCCAGAGAGACTGAGAGACTGAGGGCATGAGAGACGAAGGCCCTGAGACCCTGAGACTCTGAGACCCTGAGACCCTGAGACTCTGAGACACTAAGACCCTGAGACACTGAGAACCTGAGACACTGAGAGACTGAGAGACTGATACAATGAGAGACTGAGAGATTGAGACCCTGAGACACTGAGAACCTGCGATACTGAGACAGTGAGACACTGAGACCCTGTGACCCTGAGACACTGAGACACTGAGACACTGAGAAACTGAGAGAATGAGAGAATGAGGGACTGAGACCCAGAGACCCAGAGACCCAGAGACCTGTGACCCTGAGACACTGATACACTGAGGGACTGAGAGACTGAGCGACTGAGTGAATGAGAGACTGAGACACTTAGATCCTGAGACACTGAGACCTGAGACACTGAGACAGTGAGACACTGAGGCCCTGAGACCCTGAGACCCTGAGACACTGAGACACTGAGACACTGAGACACTGAGACACTGAGACCCTGAGACCCTGAGACACTGAGACACTTAGACATTGAGACCCAGAGACACTGACACATTGAGACACTGAGAGACTGAGAGACTGAGCGACTGAGCGACTGAGTGACTGAGAGACTGAGACACTGGGACCCTGAGACCCTGAGAGACTGAGAGACTGAGAGACTGAGAGACTGAGACCCTGAGACACTGAGACACAGTGACCCTGAGACCATGAAACACTGAGACACTGATACACTGAGACACTGATACACTGATACACTGCGAGACTGAGAGACTGAGCGACTCAGAGACTGGGAGACTGAGAGACTGAGACACTGAGACACTGAGAGACTGAGAGACTGAGACACTGAGAGACAGAGACACTGAGAGACTGAGACCCTGAGACTCTGAGACCCTGAGACTCTGAGACGCGGAGACCCTGAGACACTGAGAGACTGAGACATTGAGACACTGAGACCCTGAGAGACTGAGAGACTGAGACACTGAGACCCTGAGAGACTGAGACACTGAGACACTGAGACCCTGAGAGACTGAGAGACTGAGAGACTGAGACGCTGACAGAATGAGACCCTGAGACTCTGAGAAACTGAGACCCTAAGACTTTGAGAACCTGTGACACTGAGACACTGAGACACTGAGACCCTGAGATACTGAGACACTGAGAGAGTGAGAGACTGAGACCCAGAGACCCTGAGACACTGAGAGACTGAGACACTGAGAGACAGAGACACTGAGACCCTGAGACCCAAAGACACTGAGACAGTGAGAGACTGAGAGACTGAGACCCAGAAAACCAGAGAGCCTGAGACACCGAGACACTGAGAGACTGAGAGACTGAGAGACTGAGAGACTGAGAGACTTAGAGACTGAGACCCAGAGACCCAGTGACCCAGAGACCCTGAGAGACTGAGAGACTGAGGGCCTGAGAGACTAAGGCCCTGTGACCCTGAGACACTGAGACCCTGAGAAACTGAGAGACTGAAACCCTGAGACCCTAAGACGCTGAGACACTGAGTCACTGAGACGCTGAAATACTGAGACCCTGAGACACTGAGAGACTGAGACCCTGAGACGCTGAGACACTGAGATCCTGAGACACTGAGACCCTGAGACACTGAGACACTGAGTCACTGAGACCCTGAGAAACTGAGACCCTGAGACACTGCGACACTGAGACACTGAGACTCTGAGATCCTGAGACCCTGAGACACTGTGACACTGAGAGACTGAGACCCTGAGACACTGAGACACTCAGAGACTGAGAAACAGAGACCCAGAGATCCTGAGACCCTGAGACACTGAGACCCTGAGACACTGAGACCCTGAGTCACTGAGACACTGAGACGCTGGGAGACTGAGAGACTCGTACAATGAGAGACTGAGAGACTAAGAGACTGAGCGACTGAGAGACTGAGAGACTGTTAGTTTGAGAGACTGAGACACGGAGACCCTGAGACACTGAGGCCCTGAGACACTGAGACAGTGAGACACTGAGAACCTGAGACCCGGAGACACTGAGACACTGAGAGACTGATACACAGAGAGACTGAGAGACTGAGCGACTCAGAGACTGAGAGACTGAGACACTGGGACACTGAGACCCTGAGAAACTGAGACACTGAGACCCAGAGAGACTGAGAGACTGAGACACTGAGAGACTGACACCCTGAGACTCTGAGACCCTGAGACCCTCAGACCCTGTGACACTGAGACACTGAGACCCTGAGACACTGAGACACTGAGACCCTGAAACACTGAGACACAGAGAGACTGAGACCCAGAGACCCTGAGACCCTGAGACACTGAGACCCTGAGACCCTGAGACCCTGAGACACTGATACACTGAGACACTGAGACACTGAGACACTGAGAACCTGAGACACTGAGACACTGAGAGACTGAGAGACTGAGAGACTAAGAGACTGAGAGTCTGAGACCCTGAGACCCTGAGACCCTGAGACACTGAGACACTGAGAGACTGAGAGACTGAAACACTGAGAGACTGAGAGACTGAGACACTGGGACACTGAGACCCTGTGATCCTGAGACACTGAGACCCTGAGACCCTGAGACCCTGAGACACTGAGAGACTGAGAGACTGAGAGACTGATACACTCAGAGACTGAGAGACTGAGCGACTGAGTGACTGAGAGACTGAGAGACTGAGACATTGAGGCACTGACACCCTGAGACACGGAGACACTGAGACCCTGAGACACTGAGACACTGAGAGACTGAGAGACTGATACACTGAAAGACTGAGAGATTGAGAGACTGAGAGACTGAGAGATGGAGAGTCCCTGAGTCACGGAGACACTGAGACTCTGGGACCCTGATACACTGAGACACTGAGACCTTGAGACACTGAGTCGCCTTGACACTGAGACCCTGAGAAACTGAGACCCTGAGACCCTGAGATCCTGAGACACTGAGACACTGAGACCCTGAGACACTGAGACACTGAGACACTGAGAGACTGAGACCCAGAGACCCAGAGAGACTGAGAGACTGAGGGCATGAGAGACTAAGGCCCTGAGACCCCGAGACACTGAGACCCTGAGACCCTGTGACACTGAGACCCAGAGACCCAGAGACCCAGAGACCCAGAGACCCAGAGACCCAGAGACCCAGAGGCCCTGAGACACTGAGACACTGAGAAACTGAGAGACAGAGAGACTTCGACACTGAGACCCAGAGACCCTGAGAACCTGGGACCCTGAGACTCTGAGACACAGACACACTGAGACCCAGAGACCCAGAGGCCCTGAGACACTGAGACACTTTGAGACTGAGACACTGAGAGACTGAGAGACTGAAAGACTGAGAGACTGAGACTGAGACCCAGAGACACTGAGACCCTGAGACACTGAGACACTGAGACCCTGAGACCCTGAGACACTGAGAGACTGAGAGACTGAGAGACTGATACACTCAGAGACTGAGAGACTGAGCGACTGAATGACTGAGAGACTGAGAGACTGAGACATTGAGGCACTGAGACCCTGAGACACGGAGACACTGAGACCCTGAGACACTGAGAGACTGAGAGACTGAGAGACTGATACACTGAAAGACTGAGAGACTGAGAGACTGAGCGACTGAGACACTGAGAGATGGAGAGACTGAGACACTGAGACCCTGAGACCCTGAGACACTGAAAACTGAGCCCCTGAGCCCCTGAGATACTGGGACATGAGACACTGAGACCCTGAGACCCGGGGACCCGGACGGAGACCCTGAGACACTGAGAACCAGAGACCCAGTGACCCTGAGACCAAGAGACCCTGAGACACTGAGACTCTGAGAATCTGCGACACTGAGACCCTGAGAGACTGAGAGACTGAGAGAGTGAGAGACTGAGCGACTCAGAGACTGAGACACTGAGACCCTGAGAGACTGAGAGACTGAGACACTGAGACACTGAGAGACTGAGACCCTGAGACACTGAGAGACTGAGACCCTGAGACACTGAGACCCTGAGACCCTGAGACCCTGAGACACTGAGTCACTGAGACCTGAGACCCTGAGTCACGGAGACACTGAGACGCTGGGACCCTGAGACACTTTGACTCTGAGACCCTGAGACACTAAGACACTGAGACCCTGAAACACTGAGACTCTGAGACCCTGCGACACTGAGACCCAGAGACCCTGAGACACTGAGACACTGAGTCAATGAGACACTGAGACACTGAGACCCAGAGACGCAGAGAGACTGAGAGACTGAGGGCTGAGAGACAAAGGCCCTGAGATCCTGAGACACTGAGACCCTGAGACCCTGAGACACTGAGACCCTGAGACACTGAGAACCTGAGACACTGAGACACTGAGAGACTGAGAGTATTAGAGAATGAGAGACTGAGAGACTGAGACCCTGTGACCCTGAGAAACTGAGACACTGAGAGACTGAGAGACTGAGCCCCAGAGACACTGAGATCCTGAGACACTGAGACACTGAGACCCTGAGACACTGAGACACTGAGAGACTGAGAGACTGAGACCCAGAGACCCAGAAACCCAGAGAGACTGAGAGACTGAGGGCATGAGAGACGAAGGCCCTGAGACCCTGAGACTCTGAGACCCTGAGACCCTGAGACTCTGAGACACTGAGACCCTGAGACACTGAGAACCTGAGACACTGAGAGACTGAGAGACTGATACAATGAGAGACTGAGAGACTGATACAATGAGAGACTGAGAGATTGAGACCCTGAGACACTGCGATACTGAGACAGTGAGACACTGAGACCCTGTGACCCTGAGACACTGAGACACGAAGAAACTGAGAGAATGAGAGAATGAGGGACTGAGACCCAGAGACCCAGAGACCCAGAGACCAGAGACCCTGTGACCCTGAGACACTGATACACTGAGGGACTGAGAGACTGAGCGACTGAGTGAATGAGAGACTGAGACACTTAGATCCTGAGACACTGAGACCTGAGACACTGAGACAGTGAGACACTGAGACAATGAGAGATTGAGAGACTGAGAGACTGAGAGACTGAGACCCAGAGAGCCAGAGACCCAGAGACCCAGAGACCCTGAGAGACCTGAGAGACTGAGACCCTGAGAGACTGAGACACTGAGACACTGAGAAATTAAGACCCTGAGAGACTGAGGGCCTGAGAGACTAAGGCTCTGAGACACTGAGACACTGAGACACTGAGACCCTGAGACCCTGAGACACTGAGACACTGAGAGACTGAGAGACTGAGATCCAGAGACACAGAGAGCCTGAGGCACTGAGAGACTGAGGGACTGAGTGACTGAGAGACTAAGACCCTGAGACCCTGAGACACTGAGACACTGAGACACTGAGACCCTGAGATACTGAGAAGCTGAGACACTGAGACCCAGAGACACAGAGAGACTGAGAGACTGAGGGCTGAGAGACTAAGACCCTGAGACCCCGAGACACTGAGACACTGAGACACTGAGATCCTGAGATCCTGAGACACTGAGCCCCTGAAACACTGAGACACTGAGAGACTGTGAGGCTGAGAGACTGAGAGACTGAGACCCAGAGAGCCAGAGACCCAGAGACCCTGACAGTCTGAGACACTGAGACTCTGAGACACTGAGACCTGAGACTCAGACACTGAGACACTGAGAGACTGAGAGAATGATACACTGAGAGACTGAGAGACTGAGAGACTGAGTGACTGAGCGACTGAGCGACTGAGAGACTGAAACACTGAGACCCTGAGAGACTGAGACACTGAGACCCTGAGAGACTGCGAGATTGAGAGACTGAGACACTGAGAGACTGAGACCCTGAGACCCTGAGACACTGAGACCCTGAGACCTGACCTGAGACCCTGAGACCCTGAGACACTGAGGCACTGAGAGACTGAGACCAGACCCTGAGACCCTGAGACACTGAGACCTGACGCTGAGACCCTGTGACCCTGAGACACTGAGAACCTGAGAACACTGAGACACTGAGACAGAGACACTGAGACCCCTGAGACACTGAGACACTGAGACCCAGAGACAGAGACCTGAGACCCAGAGAGACTGAGGACTGAGGGACCCTGAGAGGCCCTGAGACACTGAGACACTGACATGAGACACTGAGACCTGAGACCCTGACACTGAGACCCTGAGACACTGAGACACTGAGACGACTGAGACCTGAGACACTAGAGACTGAGAGACTGAGCGACTGAGAGACTGAGAGACTGAGACATCTGAGACTGAGACTGAGCGACTGAGAGACTAGGAGAGACTGAGCATTGAGACTGACTGAGACCTGAGAGACTGAGACCCTGAGACCCTGAGACCCTGAGACCCTGAGACACTGAGACCCTGAGACCCTGAGACCCTGAGACACCCTGAGACACTGAGACCCTGAGACCCAGCAGAGACCCAGAGAGACTGAGACTGAGGCATGAGAGACTAAGGCCCTGAGACCCTGAGACACTGAGACTGAGCCTGAGACTGAGACCCTGAGACCTGAGAGACCTGAGACACTGAGACACTGAGAGCACTGAGAACGGAGAGATAGAGAGAATGAGAGACTGAGACCCTGAGACACTGAGACCCTGAGATACTGAGACAGTGAGACCCAGAGACCCTGAGACACTGAGACACTGAGACACTGAGAAACTGAGAGACTGAGAGACTTCGACACTGAGACCCAGAGACCCTGAGACCATGGGACTCTGAGACTCTGAGACACTGAGACACAGAGAGACCTGAGACCAGAGACCCAGAGACCCAGAGAGAGACTGAGAGACTGAGACCAGAGACCAGAGCCCTGAGACCCTGAGACACTGGGACCCTGAGACACTGAGACACTGAGACACTGAGACCCGAGACCCTGAGACCCTGAGACCCTGAGCAGACCTGAGAGACTGAGAGACTGAGAGACTGAGACTGCAGAGACTGAGAGACTGAGCGACTGAGAGACTGAGAGACTGAGACATTGAGGCACTGAGACCCTGAGACACGGAGACACTGAGACCCTGAGACACTGAGACACTGAGAGACTGAGACTGAGAGACTGATACACTGAAAGACTGAGAGATTGAGAGACTGAGCGACTGAGAGACTGAGAGATGGAGAGACTCTGAGTCACGGAGACACTGAGACTCTGGGACCCTGATACACTGAGACACTGAGACCCTGAGACACTGAGACCCTGAGACACTGAGACCCTGAGACACTGAGACCCTGAGACCCTGAGATCCTGAGACACTGATACACTGAGACCCTGAGACACTGAGACACTGAGAGACTGAGACCCAGAGACCCAGAGAGACTGAGAGACTGAGGGCATGAGAGACTAAGGCCCTGAGACCCCGAGACACTGAGACCCTG
Source organism: Prionace glauca (assembly GCA_037974335.1). Classification (NCBI taxonomy): domain Eukaryota; kingdom Metazoa; phylum Chordata; class Chondrichthyes; order Carcharhiniformes; family Carcharhinidae; genus Prionace; species Prionace glauca. The sequence goes on from JBBMRE010000114.1 coordinate 626,033, forward strand.
AGACCCTGAGACCCAGAGACCCAGAGACCCAGAGGCCCTGAGACACTGAGACACTGAGACACTGAGAAACTGAGAGACAGAGAGACTTCGACACTGAGACCCAGAGACCCTGAGAACCTGGGACCCTGAGACTCTGAGACACAGACACACTGAGACCCAGAGACCCAGAGGCCCTGAGACACTGAGACACTTTGAGACTGAGACACTGAGAGACTGAGAGACTGAAAGACTGAGAGACTGAGACTGAGACCCAGAGACACTGAGACCCTGAGACACTGAGACACTGAGACCCTGAGACCCTGAGACACTGAGAGACTGAGAGACTGAGAGACTGAGAGACTGATACACTCAGAGACTGAGAGACTGAGCGACTGAGTGACTGAGAGACTGAGAGACTGAGACATTGAGGCACTGAGACCCTGAGTCACGGAGACACTGAGACCCTGAGACACTGAGACACTGAGAGACTGAGACTGAGAGACTGAGAGACTGAGAGACTGATACACTGAAAGACTGAGAGACTGAGAGACTGAGCGACTGAGACACTGAGAGATGGAGAGACTGAGACACTGAGACCCTGAGACCCTGAGACACTGAGGCACTGAGAGACTGAGACCCAGAGACCCTGAGACCCTGAGACACTGAGACGCTGAGACCCTGTGACCCTGAGACACTGTGAACCTGAGACAATGAGAAACTGAGACACTGAGACCCTGAGACACTGAGACACAGAGAGACTGAGACCCAGAGACCCAGAGACCCAGAGACCCAGAGAGACTGAGAGACTGAGGGCATGAGAGACTAAGGCCCTGAGACCCTGAGACACTGGGACATTGAGACACTGAGACACTGAGACACTGTGACCTGAGACCCTGAGACACTAAGACCCTGAGACCCTGAGACACTGAGAGACTGAGAGACTGATACACTCAGAGACTGAGAGACTGAGCGACTGAGTGACTGAGAGTGAGAGACTGAGACATTGAGGCACTGAGACCCTGAGAGACAGAGAGACTGAGATACTGAGAGACTGAGACCCTGAGACCCTGAGACCCTGAAACCCTGAGACACTGTGACCCTGAGACACTGAGACCCTGAGACCCTGAGACACTGAGACACTGAGATCCTGAGACCCAGAGACCCAGAGACCCAGAGAGACTGAGAGACTGAGGGCATGAGAGACTAAGGCCCTGAGACCCTGAGACACTGAGACACTGAGACCCTGAGACACTGAGAACCTGAGAGACTGAGAGACTGATACAATGAGAGACTGAGAGACGGAGAGATAGAGAGAATGAGAGACTGAGACCCTGAGACACTGAGACCCTGAGATACTGAGACAGTGAGACCCTGAGACCCAGAGACCCTGAGACACTGAGACACTGAGAAACTGAGAGACTGAGAGACTTCGACACTGAGACCCAGAGACCCTGAGACCATGGGACTCTGAGACTCTGAGACACTGAGACACAGAGAGACTGAAAGACTGAGACCCAGAGACCCAGAGACGCAGAGACCCAGAGAGACTGAGAGACTGAGGGCATGAGAGACTGAGGCCCTGAGACCCTGAGACACTGGGACCCTGAGACACTGAGACACTGAGACCCCGAGACCCTGAGACCCTGAGACCCTGAGACACTGAGAGACTGAGAGACTGAGAGACTGATACACTCAGAGACTGAGAGACTGAGCGACTGAGTGACTGAGAGACTGAGAGACTGAGACATTGAGGCACTGAGACCCTGAGACACGGAGACACTGAGACCCTGAGACACTGAGACACTGAGAGACTGAGACTGAGAGACTGATACACTGAAAGACTGAGAGATTGAGAGACTGAGCGACTGAGAGACTGAGAGATGGAGAGACTCTGAGTCACGGAGACACTGAGACTCTGGGACCCTGATACACTGAGACACTGAGACCCTGAGACACTGAGACCCTGAGACACTGAGACCCTGAGACACTGAGACCCTGAGACCCTGAGATCCTGAGACACTGATACACTGAGACCCTGAGACACTGAGACACTGAGAGACTGAGACCCAGAGACCCAGAGAGACTGAGAGACTGAGGGCATGAGAGACTAAGGCCCTGAGACCCCGAGACACTGAGACCCTGAGACCCTGAGACCCAGAGACCCAGAGACCCAGAGACCCAGAGGCCCTGAGACACTGAGACACTGAGACACTGAGAAACTGAGAGACAGAGAGACTTCGACACTGAGACCCAGAGACCCTGAGAACCTGGGACCCTGAGACTCTGAGACACAGACACACTGAGACCCAGAGACCCAGAGGCCCTGAGAGACTGAGACACTTTGAGACTGAGACACTGAGAGACTGAGAGACTGAAAGACTGAGAGACTGAGACTGAGACCCAGAGACACTGAGACCCTGAGACACTGAGACACTGAGACCCTGAGACCCTGAGACACTGAGAGACTGAGAGACTGAGAGACTGAGAGACTGATACACTCAGAGACTGAGAGACTGAGCGACTGAGTGACTGAGAGACTGAGAGACTGAGACATTGAGGCACTGATACCCTGAGTCACGGAGACACTGAGACCCTGAGACACTGAGACACTGAGAGACTGAGACTGAGAGACTGATACACTGAAAGACTGAGAGACTGAGAGACTGAGCGACTGAGACACTGAGAGATGGAGAGACTGAGACACTGAGACCCTGAGACACTGAAAACTGAACCCCTGAGCCCCTGAGATACTGGGACATGAGACACTGAGACCCTGAGGCCCGGGGACCCGGACGGAGACCCTGAGACACTGAGAACCAGAGACCCAGTGACCCTGAGACCAAGAGACCCTGAGTCACTGAGACACTGAGACTCTGAGAATCTGCGACACTGAGACCCTGAGAGACTGAGAGACTGAGAGACTGAGAGACTGAGCGACTCAGAGACTGAGACACTGAGACCCTGAGAGACTGAGACTATGAGACCCTGAGAGACTGAGAGACTGAGACACTGAGAGACTGAGACACTGAGAGACTGACACCCTGAGACACTGAGAGACTGAGACTCTGAGACACTGAGACCCTGAGACCCTGAGACCCTGAGACACTGAGTCACTGAGACCTGAGACCCTGAGTCACGGAGACACTGAGACGCTGGGACCCTGAGACACTGAGACACTGAGACCCTGAGACACTAAGACACTGAGACCCTGAAACACTGAGACTCTGAGACCCTGCGACACTGAGACCCAGAGACCCTGAGACACTGAGACACAGAGACCCTGAGACACTGAGTCAATGAGACACTGAGACACTGAGACCCAGAGACGCAGAGAGACTGAGAGACTGAGGGCTGAGAGACAAAGGCCCTGAGATCATGAGACACTGAGACCCTGAGACACTGAGACCCTGAGACCCTGAGACACTGAGAACCTGAGAAACTGAGACACTGAGAGAGTGAGAGACTGAGAGTATTAGAGAATGAGAGACTGAGAGACTGAGACCCTGTGACCCTGAGAAACTGAGACACTGAGAGACTGAGAGACTGAGCCCCAGAGACCCTGAGATCCTGAGACACTGAGACACTGAGACCCTGAGACACTGAGACACTGAGAGACTGAGAGACTGAGACCCAGAGACCCAGGGACCCGGAGACCCAGAGACCCAGAGAGACTGAGAGACTGAGGGCATGAGAGACGGAGGCCCTGAGACCCTGAGACGCTGAGACCCTGAGACCCTGAGACTCTGAGACACTGAGACCCTGAGACACTGAGAACCTGAGACACTGAGAGACTGAGAGACTGATACAATGAGAGACTGAGAGACTGATACAATGAGTGACTGAGAGATTGAGACCCTGAGACACTGAGAACCTGCGATACTGAGACAGTGAGACACTGAGACCCTGTGACCCTGAGACACTGAGACACTGAGACACTGAGACAGTAAGAAACTGAGAGAATGAGAGAATGAGGGACTGAGACCCAGAGACCCAGAGACCCAGAGACCCTGTGACCCTGAGACACTGATACACTGAGGGACTGAGAGACTGAGCGACTGAGTGAATGAGAGACTGAGACACTTAGATCCTGAGACACTGAGACCTGAGACACTGAGACAGTGAGACACTGAGGCCCTGAGACCCTGAGAAACTGAGACACTGAGACACTGAGACAATGAGAGACTGAGAGACTGAGAGACTGAGACCCAGAGAGCCAGAGACCCTGAGACCCTGAGAGACTGAGAGACTGAGACCCTGAGAGACTGAGACACTGAGCGACTGAGCGACTGAGTGACTGAGACACTGAGACACTGAGACCCTGAGACCCTGAGACACTGAGACATTGAGACCCAGAGACACTGACACATTGAGACACTGAGAGACTGAGAGACTGAGCGACTGAGCGACTGAGTGACTGAGAGACTGAGACACTGGGACCCTGAGACCCTGAGACCCTGATACACTGAGACACTGAGACACTGAGAGACTGAGAGACTGAGAGACTGAGACCCTGAGACACTGAGACACAGTGACCCTGAGACCATGAAACACTGAGACACTGAGACACTGATACACTGATACACTGCAAGACTGAGAGACTGAGCGACTCAGAGACTGGGAGACTGAGAGACTGAGACACTGAGACACTGAGACACTGAGAGACTGAGAGACTGAGAGACTGAGACACTGAGAGACAGAGACACTGAGAGACTGAGACCCTGAGACTCTGAGACCCTGAGACTCTGAGACGCGGAGACCCTGAGACACTGAGAGACTGAGACATTGAGACACTGAGACACTGAGACCCTGAGAGACTGAGAGACTGAGACACTGAGACCCTGAGAGACTGAGACACTGAGACACTGAGACCCTGAGAGACTGAGAGACTGAGAGACTGAGACGCTGACAGAATGAGACCCTGAGACTCTGAGAAACTGAGACCCTAAGACTTTGAGAACCTGTGACACTGAGACACTGAGACACTGAGACACTGAGACACTGAGACCCTGAGATACTGAGACACTGAGAGAGTGAGAGACTGAGACCCAGTGACCCTGAGACACTGAGAGACTGAGACACTGAGAGACAGAGACACTGAGACCCTGAGACCCAAAGACACTGAGACAGTGAGAGACTGAGAGACTGAGACCCAGAAAACCAGAGAGCCTGAGACACCGAGACACTGAAAGACTGAGAGACTGAGAGACTTAGAGACTGAGACCCAGAGACCCAGTGACCCAGAGACCCTGAGAGACTGAGAGACTGAGGGCCTGAGAGACTAAGGCCCTGTGACCCTGAGACACTGAGACCCTGAGAAACTGAGAGACTGAAACCCTGAGACCCTCAGACGCTGAGACACTGAGTCACTGAGACGCTGAAATACTGAGACCCTGAGACACTGAGAGACTGAGACCCTGAGACGCTGAGACACTGAGAGACTGAGAGACTGAGACCCAGAGACCCTGAGACACTGAGACACTGAGACACTGAGACCCTGAGACACTGAGACCCTGAGACACTGAGACATTGAGACGCTGGGAGACTGAGAGACTGATACAATGAGAGACTGAGAGACTGAGCGACTGAGAGACTGAGAGTTTGAGAGACTGAGAGACTGAGACACTGAGACCCTGAGACACTGAGGCCCTGAGACACTGAGACAGTGAGACACTGAGACCCTGAGACCCTGAGACACTGAGATCCTGAGACACTGAGACCCTGAGACACTGAGACCCTGAGACACTGCGACACTGAGACCCTGAGACTCTGAGATCCTGAGACCCTGAGACACTGTGACACTGAGAGACTGAGACCCTGAGACACTGAGACACTGAGAGACTGAGAGACTGAGAAACAGAGACCCAGAGATCCTGAGACCCTGAGACACTGAGACCCTGAGACACTGAGACACTGAGTCACTGAGACACTGAGCCGCTGGGAGACTGAAAGACTCGTACAATGAGAGACTGAGAGACTAAGAGACTGAGCGACTGAGAGACTGAGAGACTGTTAGTTTGAGAGACTGAGACACGGAGACCCTGAGACACTGAGGCCCTGAGACACTGAGACAGTGAGACACTGAGACCCTGAGACCCGGAGACACTGAGACACTGAGAGACTGATACACAGAGAGACTGAGAGACTGAGCGACTCAGAGACTGAGAGACTGAGACACTGGGACACTGAGACCCTGAGAAACTGAGACACTGAGACCCAGAGAGACTGAGAGACTGAGACACTGAGAGACTGACACCCTGAGACTCTGAGACCCTGAGACCCTCAGACCCTGTGACACTGAGACACTGAGACCCTGAGACACTGAGACACTGAGACCCTGAAACACTGAGACACAGAGAGACTGAGACCCAGAGACCCTGAGACCCTGAGACACTGAGACCCTGAGACCCTGAGACCCTGAGACACTGATACACTGAGACACTGAGACACTGAGACACTGAGACCCAGAGACCCAGAGAGACTGAGAGACTGAAGGCATGAGAGACTAAGGCCTTGAGACCATGAGACACTGAGACACTGAGACCCTGAGACACTGAGAACATGAGACACTGAGACACTGAGAGACTGAGAGACTGAGAGACTAAGAGACTGAGAGTCTGAGACCCTGAGACCCTGAGACCCTGAGACACTGAGACACTGAGACCCTGAGACAGTGAGACACTGAGACCCTGAGACCCTGAGACCCTGAGACACTGAGACACTGAGAGACTGAGAGACTGAAACACTGAGAGACTGAGAGACTGAGACACTGGGACACTGAGACCCTGAGATCCTGAGACACTGAGACCCTGAGACCCTGAGACCCTGAGACACTGAGAGACTGAGAGACTGAGAGACTGATACACTCAGAGACTGAGAGACTGAGCGACTGAGTGACTGAGAGACTGAGAGACTGAGACATTGAGGCACTGACACCCTGAGACACGGAGACACTGAGACCCTGAGACACTGAGACACTGAGAGACTGATACACTGAAAGACTGAGAGATTGAGAGACTGAGAGACTGAGAATTGGAGAGACCCTGAGTCACGGAGACACTGAGACTCTGGGACCCTGATACACTGAGACACTGAGATCTTGAGACACTGAGACCCTGAGACACTGAGACCCTGAGAAACTGAGACCCTGAGACCCTGAGATCCTGAGACACTGAGACACTGAGACCCTGAGACACTGAGACACTGAGACACTGAGACACTGAGACACTGAGAGACTGAGACCCAGAGACCCAGAGACCCAGAGAGACTGAGAGACTGAGGGCATGAGAGACTAAGGCCCTGAGACCCCGAGACACTGAGACCCTGAGACCCTGAGACACTGAGACCCAGAGACCCAGAGACCCAGAGGCCCTGAGACACTGAGACACTGAGACACTGAGAAACTGAGAGACAGAGAGACTTCGACACTGAGACCCAGAGACCCTGAGAACCTGGGACCCTGAGAATCTGAGACACAGACACACTGAGACCCAGAGACCCAGAGGCCCTGAGACACTGAGACACTTTGAGACTGAGACACTGAGAGACTGAGAGACTGAAAGACTGAGAGACTGAGACTGAGACCCAGAGACACTGAGACCCTGAGACACTGAGACACTGAGACCCTGAGACCCTGAGACACTGAGAGACTGAGAGACTGAGAGACTGATACACTCAGAGACTGAGAGACTGAGCGACTGAGTGACTGAGAGACTGAGACATTGAGGCACTGAGACCCTGAGACACGGAGACCCTGAGACACTGAGGCCCTGAGACACTGAGACAGTGAGACACTGAGACCCTGAGACCCGGAGACACTGAGACACTGAGAGACTGATACACAGAGAGACTGAGAGACTGAGCGACTCAGAGACTGAGAGACTGAGACACTGGGACACTGAGACCCTGAGAAACTGAGACACTGAGACCCAGAGAGACTGAGAGACTGAGACACTGAGAGACTGACACCCTGAGACTCTGAGACCCTGAGACCCTCAGACCCTGTGACACTGAGACACTGAGACCCTGAGACACTGAGACACTGAGACCCTGAAACACTGAGACACAGAGAGACTGAGACCCAGAGACCCTGAGACACTGAGACACTGAGACCCTGAGACCCTGAGACCCTGAGACACTGATACACTGAGACACTGAGACACTGAGACACTGAGACCCAGAGACCCAGAGAGACTGAGAGACTGAAGGCATGAGAGACTAAGGCCTTGAGACCATGAGACACTGAGACACTGAGACCCTGAGACACTGAGAACATGAGACACTGAGACACTGAGAGACTGAGAGACTGAGAGACTAAGAGACTGAGAGTCTGAGACCCTGAGACCCTGAGACCCTGAGACACTGAGACACTGAGACCCTGAGACAGTGAGACACTGAGACCCTGAGACCCTGAGACCCTGAGACACTGAGACACTGAGAGACTGAGAGACTGAAACACTGAGAGACTGAGAGACTGAGACACTGGGACACTGAGACCCTGAGATCCTGAGACACTGAGACCCTGAGACCCTGAGACCCTGAGACACTGAGAGACTGAGAGACTGAGAGACTGATACACTCAGAGACTGAGAGACTGAGCGACTGAGTGACTGAGAGACTGAGAGACTGAGACATTGAGGCACTGACACCCTGAGACACGGAGACACTGAGACCCTGAGACACTGAGACACTGAGAGACTGAGAGACTGATACACTGAAAGACTGAGAGATTGAGAGACTGAGAGACTGAGAGATGGAGAGACCCTGAGTCACGGAGACACTGAGACTCTGGGACCCTGATACACTGAGACACTGAGACCTTGAGACACTGAGACCCTGAGACACTGAGACCCTGAGAAACTGAGACCCTGAGACCCTGAGATCCTGAGACACTGAGACACTGAGACCCTGAGACACTGAGACACTGAGACACTGAGACACTGAGACACTGAGACACTGAGAGACTGAGACCCAGAGACCCAGAGACCCAGAGAGACTGAGAGACTGAGGGCATGAGAGACTAAGGCCCTGAGACCCCGAGACACTGAGACCCTGAGACACTGAGACCCAGAGACCCAGAGACCCAGAGGCCCTGAGACACTGAGACACTGAGACACTGAGAAACTGAGAGACAGAGAGACTTCGACACTGAGACCCAGAGACCCTGAGAACCTGGGACCCTGAGAATCTGAGACACAGACACACTGAGACCCAGAGACCCAGAGGCCCTGAGACACTGAGACACTTTGAGACTGAGACACTGAGAGACTGAGAGACTGAAAGACTGAGAGACTGAGACTGAGACCCAGAGACACTGAGACCCTGAGACACTGAGACACTGAGACCCTGAGACCCTGAGACACTGAGAGACTGAGAGACTGATACACTCAGAGACTGAGAGACTGAGCGACTGAGTGACTGAGAGACTGAGAGACTGAGACATTGAGGCACTGAGACCCTGAGACACGGAGACACTGAGACCCTGAGACACTGAGAGACTGAGAGACTGAGAGACTGATACACTGAAAGACTGAGAGACTGAGAGACTGAGCGACTGAGACACTGAGAGATGGAGAGACTGAGACACTGAGACCCTGAGACCCTGAGACACTGAAAACTGAGCCCCTGAGATACTGGGACATGAGACACTGAGACCCTGAGACCCGGGGACCCGGACGGAGACCCTGAGACACTGAGAACCAGAGACCCAGTGACCCTGAGACCAAGAGACCCTGAGACACTGAGACACTGAGACACTGAGACTCTGAGAATCTGCGACACTGAGACCCTGAGAGACTGAGAGACTGAGAGAGTGAGAGACTGAGCGACTCAGAGACTGAGACACTGAGACCCTGAGAGACTGAGAGACTGAGACACTGAGACACTGAGAGACTGAGACCCTGAGACACTGAGAGACTGAGACCCTGAGACAGTGAGACCCTGAGACCCTGAGACACTGAGTCACTGAGACCTGAGACCCTGAGTCACGGAGACACTGAGACGCTGGGACCCTGAGACACTTTGACTCTGAGACCCTGAGACACTAACACACTGAGACCCTGAAACACTGAGACTCTGAGACCCTGCGACACTGAGACCCAGAGACCCAGAGACCCTGAGACACTGAGACACTGAGTCAATGAGACACTGAGACACTGAGACCCAGAGACGCAGAGAGACTGAGAGACTGAGGGCTGAGAGACAAAGGCCCTGAGATCCTGAGACACTGAGACCCTGAGACCCTGAGACCCTGAGACACTAAGACCCTGAGACACTGAGAACCTGAGACACTGAGACACTGAGAGACTGAGAGTACTAGAGAATGAGAGACTGAGAGACTGAGACCCTGTGACCCTGAGAAACTGAGACACTGAGACACTGAGACCCTGAGACACTGAGACACTGAGAGACTGAGAGACTGAGACCCAGAGACCCAGAGACCCGGAGACCGAGAAACCCAGAGAGACTGAGAGACTGAGGCATGAGAGACGAAGGCCCTGAGACCCTGAGACTCTGAGACCCTGAGACCCTGAGACTCTGAGACACTGAGACCCTGAGACACTGAGAACCTGAGACACTGAGAGACTGAGAGACTGATACAATGAGAGACTGAGAGACTGATACAATGAGAGACTGAGAGATTGAGACCCTGAGACACTGCGATACTGAGACAGTGAGACACTGAGACCCTGTGACCCTGAGACACTGAGACACGAAGAAACTGAGAGAATGAGAGAATGAGGGACTGAGACCCAGAGACCCAGAGACCCAGAGACCCTGTGACCCTGAGACACTGATACACTGAGGGACTGAGAGACTGAGCGACTGAGTGAATGAGAGACTGAGACACTTAGATCCTGAGACACTGAGACCTGAGACACTGAGACAGTGAGACACTGATACAATGAGAGATTGAGAGACTGAGAGACTGAGAGACTGAGACCCAGAGAGCCAGAGACCCAGAGACCCAGAGACCCTGAGAGACTGAGAGACTGAGACCCTGAGAGACTGAGACACTGAGACACTGAGAAACTAAGACCCTGAGAGACTGAGGGCCTGAGAGACTAAGGCTCTGAGACACTGAGACACTGAGACACTGAGACCCTGAGACCCTGAGACACTGAGACACTGAGAGACTGAGAGACTGAGATCCAGAGACACAGAGAGCCTGAGACACTGAGAGACTGAGGGACTGAGTGACTGAGAGACTAAGACCCTGAGACCCTGAGACACTGAGACACTGAGACACTGAGACCCTGAGATACTGAGAAGCTGAGACACTGAGACCCAGAGACACAGAGAGACTGAGAGACTGAGGGCTGAGAGACTAAGACCCTGAGACCCCGAGACACTGAGACACTGAGACACTGAGATCCTGAGATCCTGAGATCCTGAGACACTGAGCCCCTGAAACACTGAGACACTGAGAGACTGTGAGGCTGAGAGACTGAGAGACTGAGACCCAGAGAGCCAGAGACCCAGAGACCCTGACAGTCTGAGACACTGAGACCATGAGACACTGAGACCCTGAGAGACTCAGACACTGAGACACTGAGAGACTGAGAGAATGATACACTGAGAGACTGAGAGACTGAGTGACTGAGCGACTGAGCGACTGAGAGACTGAAACACTGAGACCCTGAGAGACTGAGACACTGAGACCCTGAGAGACTGCGAGATTGAGAGACTGAGACACTGAGAGACTGAGACCCTGAGACCCTGAGACACTGAGACACTGAGACCCTGAGACACTGAGACCCTGAGACCCTGAGACACTGAGGCACTGAGAGACTGAGACCCAGAGACCCTGAGACGCTGAGACCCTGTGACCCTGAGACACTGTGAACCTGAGACAATGAGACACTGAGACACTGAGACCCTGAGACACTGAGACCCTGAGACACTGAGACCCTGAGACCCTGAGACACTGAGGCACTGAGAGACTGAGACCCAGAGACCCTGAGACCCTGAGACACTGAGACGCTGAGACCCTGTGACCCTGAGACACTGTGAACCTGAGACAATGAGACACTGAGACACTGAGACACTGAGACTCTGAGACACTGAGACACTGAGACACAGAGAGACTGAGACCCAGAGACCCAGAGACCCAGAGAGACTGAGAGACTGAGGGCATGAGAGACTAAGGCCCTGAGACCCTGAGACACTGGGACCCTGAGACACTGAGACACTGTGACCCTGAGACCCTGAGACACTAAGACCCTGAGACCCTGAGACACTGAGAGACTGAGAGACTGATACACTCAGAGACTGAGAGACTGAGCGACTGAGTGACTGAGAGTGAGAGACTGAGACATTGAGGCACTGAGACCCTGAGAGACAGAGAGACTGAGATACTGAGAGACTGAGACCCTGAGACCCTGAGACCCTGAAACCCTGAGACACTGTGACCCTGAGACACTGAGACCCTGAGACCCTGAGACACTGAGACACTGAGATCCTGAGACCCAGAGACCCAGAGACCCAGAGAGACTGAGAGACTGAGGGCATGAGAGACTAAGGCCCTGAGACCCTGAGACACTGAGACACTGAGACCCTGAGACACTGAGAACCTGAGAGACTGAGAGACTGATACAATGAGAGACTGAGAGACGGAGAGATTGAGAGAATGAGAGACTGAGACCCTGAGACACTGAGACCCTGAGATACTGAGACAGTGAGACCCTGAGACCCAGAGACCCTGAGACACTGAGACACTGAGACACTGAGAAACTGAGAGACTGAGAGACTTCGACACTGAGACCCAGAGACCCTGAGACCATGGGACTCTGAGACTCTGAGACACTGAGACACAGAGAGACTGAAAGACTGAGACCCAGAGACCCAGAGACGCAGAGACCCAGAGAGACTGAGAGACTGAGGGCATGAGAGACTGAGGCCCTGAGACCCTGAGACACTGGGACCCTGAGACACTGAGACACTGAGACCCCGAGACCCTGAGACCCTGAGACACTGAGAGACTGAGAGACTGAGAGACGGATACACTCAGAGACTGAGAGACTGAGCGACTGAGTGACTGAGAGACTGAGAGACTGAGACATTGAGGCACTGAGACCCTGAGACACGGAGACACTGAGACCCTGAGACACTGAGACACTGAGACACTGAGACTGAGAGACTGATACACTGAAAGACTGAGAGATTGAGAGACTGAGCGACTGAGAGACTGAGAGATGGAGAGACTCTGAGTCACGGAGACACTGAGACTCTGGGACCCTGTTACACTGAGACACTAAGACCCTGAGACACTGAGACCCTGAGACACTGAGACCCTGAGACACTGAGACCCTGAGACCCTGAGATCCTGAGACACTGATACACTGAGACCCTGAGACACTGAGACACTGAGAGACTGAGACCCAGAGACCCAGAGAGACTGAGAGACTGAGGGCATGAGAGACTAAGGCCCTGAGACCGCGAGACACTGAGACCCTGAGACCCTGAGACCCAGAGACCCAGAGACCCAGAGACCCAGAGGCCCTGAGAAACTGAGACACTGAGACACTGAGAAACTGAGAGACAGAGAGACTTCGACACTGAGACCCAGATACCCTGAGAACCTGGGACCCTGAGACACTTTGAGACTGAGACACTGAGAGACTGAGAGACTGAAAGACTGAGAGACTGAGACTAAGACCCAGAGACACTGAGACCCTGAGACACTGAGACACTGAGACCCTGAGACCCTGAGACACTGAGACACTGAGAGACTGAGAGACTGAGAGACTGAGAGACTGATACACTCAGAGACTGAGAGACTGAGCGACTGAGTGACTGAGAGACTGAGAGACTGAGACATTGAGGCACTGAGACCCTGAGTCACGGAGACACTGAGACCCTGAGACACTGAGACACTGAGAGACTGAGACTGAGAGACTGATACACTGAAAGACTGAGAGACTGAGAGACTGAGCGACTGAGACACTGAGAGATGGAGAGACTGAGACACTGAGACCCTGAGACCCTGAGACACTGAAAACTGAGCCCCTGAGCCCCTGAGATACTGGGACATGAGACACTGAGACCCTGAGGCCCGGGGACCCGGACGGAGACCCTGAGACACTGAGAACCAGAGACCCAGTGACCCTGAGACCAAGAGACCCTGAGTCACTGAGACACTGAGACTCTGAGAATCTGCGACACTGAGACCCTGAGAGACTGAGAGACTGAGAGAGTGAGAGACTGAGCGACTCAGAGACTGAGACACTGAGACCCTGAGAGACTGAGACTATGAGACCCTGAGAGACTGAGAGACTGAGACACTGAGAGACTGAGACACTGAGAGACTGACACCCTGAGACACTGAGAGACTGAGACTCTGAGACACTGAGACCCTGAGACCCTGAGACACTGAGTCACTGAGACCTGAGACCCTGAGTCACGGAGACACTGAGACGCTGGGACCCTGAGACACTGAGACACTGCGACCCTGAGACACTAAGACACTGAGACCCTGAAACACTGAGACTCTGAGACCCTGCAACACTGAGACCCGGAGACCCTGAGACACTGAGACACAGAGACCCTGAGACACTGAGTCAATGAGACACTGAGACACTGAGACCCAGAGACGCAGAGAGACTGAGAGACTGAGGGCTGAGAGACAAAGGCCCTGAGATCATGAGACACTGAGACCCTGAGACCCTGAGACACTGAGACCCTGAGACCCTGAGACACTGAGAACCTGAGACACTGAGACACTGAGAGAGTGAGAGACTGAGAATATTAGAGAATGAGAGACTGAGAGACTGAGACCCTGTGACCCTGAGAAACTGACACACTGAGAGACTGAGAGACTGAGCCCCAGAGACACTGAGATCCTGAGACACTGAGACACTGAGACCCTGAGACACTGAGACACTGAGAGACTGAGAGACTGAGACCCGGAGACCCAGAGACCCAGAGAGACTGAGAGACTGAGGGCATGAGAGACGGAGGCCCTGAGACCCTGAGACACTGAGACCCTGAGACCCTGAGACTCTGAGACACTGAGACCCTGAGACACTGAGAACCTGAGACACTGAGAGACTGAGAGACTGATACAATGAGAGACTGAGAGACTGAGAGACTGAGACATTGAGGCACTGAGACCCTGAGTCACGGAGACACTGAGACCCTGAGACACTGAGACACTGAGAGACTGAGACTGAGAGACTGAGAGACTGAGAGACTGATACACTGAAAGACTGAGAGACTGAGAGACTGAGCGACTGAGACACTGAGAGATGGAGAGACTGAGACACTGAGACCCTGAGACCCTGAGACACTGAAAACTGAGCCCCTGAGCCCCTGAGATACTGGGACATGAGACACTGAGACCCTGAGACCCTGAGACACTGAGAACCTGAGACACTGAGACACTGAGAGAGTGAGAGACTGAGAGTATTAGAGAATGAGAGACTGAGAGACTGAGACCCTGTGACCCTGAGAAACTGAGACACTGAGAGACTGAGAGACTGAGCCCCAGAGACCCTGAGATCCTGAGACACTGAGACACTGAGACCCTGAGACACTGAGACACTGAGAGACTGAGAGACTGAGACCCAGAGACCCAGTGACCCGGAGACCCAGAGACCCAGAGAGACTGAGAGACTGAGGGCATGAGAGACGGAGGCCCTGAGACCCTGAGACACTGAGACCCTGAGACCCTGAGACTCTGAGACACTGAGACCCTGAGACACTGAGAACCTGAGACACTGAGAGACTGAGAGACTGATACAATGAGAGACTGAGAGACTGATACAATGAGTGACTGAGAGATTGAGACCCTGAGACACTGAGAACCTGCGATACTGAGACAGTGAGACACTGAGACCCTGTGACCCTGAGACACTGAGACACTGAGACAGTAAGAAACTGAGAGAATGAGAGAATGAGGGACTGAGACCCAGAGACCCAGAGACCCAGAGACCCTGTGACCCTGAGACACTGATACACTGAGGGACTGAGAGACTGAGCGACTGAGTGAATGAGAGACTGAGACACTTAGATCCTGAGACACTGAGACCTGAGACACTGAGACAGTGAGACACTGAGGCCCTGAGACCCTGAGACACTGAGACACTGAGACACTGAGACAATGAGAGACTGAGAGACTGAGAGACTGAGAGACTGAGACCCAGAGAGCCAGAGACCCTGAGACCCTGAGAGACTGAGAGACTGAGACCCTGAGAGACTGAGACACTGAGACACTGAGAAACTAAGACCCTGAGAGACTGAGACACTGAGACTCTGAGACACTGAGAGACTGAGGGCCTGAGAGACTAAGGCTCTGAGACACTGAGACACTGAGACCCTGAGACCCTGAGACACTGAGACACAGAGACCCTGAGACACTGAGACACTGAGTCAATGAGACACTGAGACACTGAGACCCAGAGACCCAGAGACGCAGAGAGACTGAGAGACTGAGGGCTGAGAGACAAAGGCCCTGAGATCCTGAGACACTGAGACCCTGAGACCCTGAGACACTGAGACCCTGAGACCCTGAGACACTGAGAACCTGAGACACTGAGACACTGAGAGACTGAGACTGAGAGACTGAGAGACTGAGAGACTGATACACTGAAAGACTGAGAGACTGAGAGACTGAGCGACTGAGACACTGAGAGATGGAGAGACTGAGACACTGAGACCCTGAGACCCTGAGACACTGAAAACTGAGCCCCTGAGCCCCTGAGATACTGGGACATGAGACACTGAGACCCTGAGACCCTGAGACACTGAGAACCTGAGACACTGAGACACTGAGAGAGTGAGAGACTGAGAGTATTAGAGAATGAGAGACTGAGAGACTGAGACCCTGTGACCCTGAGAAACTGAGACACTGAGAGACTGAGAGACTGAGCCCCAGAGACCCTGAGATCCTGAGACACTGAGACACTGAGACCCTGAGACACTGAGACACTGAGAGACTGAGAGACTGAGACCCAGAGACCCAGTGACCCGGAGACCCAGAGACCCAGAGAGACTGAGAGACTGAGGGCATGAGAGACGGAGGCCCTGAGACCCTGAGACACTGAGACCCTGAGACCCTGAGACTCTGAGACACTGAGACCCTGAGACACTGAGAACCTGAGACACTGAGAGACTGAGAGACTGATACAATGAGAGACTGAGAGACTGATACAATGAGTGACTGAGAGATTGAGACCCTGAGACACTGAGAACCTGCGATACTGAGACAGTGAGACACTGAGACCCTGTGACCCTGAGACACTGAGACACTGAGACAGTAAGAAACTGAGAGAATGAGAGAATGAGGGACTGAGACCCAGAGACCCAGAGACCCAGAGACCCTGTGACCCTGAGACACTGATACACTGAGGGACTGAGAGACTGAGCGACTGAGTGAATGAGAGACTGAGACACTTAGATCCTGAGACACTGAGACCTGAGACACTGAGACAGTGAGACACTGAGGCCCTGAGACCCTGAGACACTGAGACACTGAGACACTGAGACAATGAGAGACTGAGAGACTGAGAGACTGAGAGACTGAGACCCAGAGAGCCAGAGACCCTGAGACCCTGAGAGACTGAGAGACTGAGACCCTGAGAGACTGAGACACTGAGACACTGAGAAACTAAGACCCTGAGAGACTGAGACACTGAGACTCTGAGACACTGAGAGACTGAGGGCCTGAGAGACTAAGGCTCTGAGACACTGAGACACTGAGACCCTGAGACCCTGAGACACTGAGACACAGAGACCCTGAGACACTGAGACACTGAGTCAATGAGACACTGAGACACTGAGACCCAGAGACCCAGAGACGCAGAGAGACTGAGAGACTGAGGGCTGAGAGACAAAGGCCCTGAGATCCTGAGACACTGAGACCCTGAGACCCTGAGACACTGAGACCCTGAGACCCTGAGACACTGAGAACCTGAGACACTGAGACACTGAGAGACTGAGAGACTGAGAGTATTAGAGAACGAGAAACTGAGAGACTGAGACCCTGTGACCCTGAGAAACTGAAACACTGAGAGACTGAGAGACTGAGCCCCAGAGACCCTGAGATCCTGAGACACTGAGACACTGAGACCCTGAGACACTGAGACACTGAGAGACTGAGAGACTGAGACCCAGAGACCCAGAGACCCGGAGACCCAGAGACCCAGAGAGACTGAGAGACTGAGGGCATGAGAGACGAAGGCCCTGAGACCCTGAGACTCTGAGACCCTGAGACCCTGAGACTCTGAGACACTAAGACCCTGAGACACTGAGAACCTGAGACACTGAGAGACTGAGAGACTGATACAATGAGAGACTGAGAGATTGAGACCCTGAGACACTGAGAACCTGCGATACTGAGACAGTGAGACACTGAGACCCTGTGACCCTGAGACACTGAGACACTGAGACACTGAGAAACTGAGAGAGTGAGAGAATGAGGGACTGAGACCCAGAGACCCAGAGACCTGTGACCCTGAGACACTGATACACTGAGGGACTGAGAGACTGAGCGACTGAGTGAATGAGAGACTGAGACACTTAGATCCTGAGACACTGAGACCTGAGACACTGAGACAGTGAGACACTGAGGCCCTGAGACCCTGAGACCCTGAGACACTGAGACACTGAGACACTGAGACACTGAGACCCTGAGACCCTGAGACACTGAGACACTGAGACATTGAGACCCAGAGACACTGACACATTGAGACACTGAGAGACTGAGAGACTGAGCGACTGAGCGACTGAGTGACTGAGAGACTGAGACACTGGGACCCTGAGACCCTGAGACCCTGATACACTGAGACACTGAGAGACTGAGAGACTGAGAGACTGAGACCCTGAGACACTGAGACACAGTGACCCTGAGACCATGAAACACTGAGACACTGAGACACTGATACACTGATACACTGCGAGACTGAGAGACTGAGCGACTCAGAGACTGGGAGACTGAGAGACTGAGACACTGAGACACTGAGAGACTGAGAGACTGAGAGACTGAGACACTGAGAGACAGAGACACTGAGAGACTGAGACCCTGAGACTCTGAGACCCTGAGACTCTGAGACGCGGAGACCCTGAGACACTGAGAGACTGAGACATTGAGACACTGAGACCCTGAGAGACTGAGAGACTGAGACACTGAGACCCTGAGAGACTGAGACACTGAGACACTGAGACCCTGAGAGACTGAGAGACTGAGAGACTGAGACGCTGACAGAATGAGACCCTGAGACTCTGAGAAACTGAGACCCTAAGACTTTGAGAACCTGTGACACTGAGACACTGAGACACTGAGACACTGAGACACTGAGACACTGAGACCCTGAGATACTGAGACACTGAGAGAGTGAGAGACTGAGACCCAGAGACCCTGAGACACTGAGAGACTGAGACACTGAGAGACAGAGACACTGAGACCCTGAGACCCAAAGACACTGAGACAGTGAGAGACTGAGAGACTGAGACCCAGAAAACCAGAGAGCCTGAGACACCGAGACACTGAGAGACTGAGAGACTGAGAGACTGAGAGACTTAGAGACTGAGACCCAGAGACCCAGTGACCCAGAGACCCTGAGAGACTGAGAGACTGAGGGCCTGAGAGACTAAGGCCCTGTGACCCTGAGACACTGAGACCCTGAGAAACTGAGAGACTGAAACCCTGAGACCCTAAGACGCTGAGACACTGAGTCACTGAGACGCTGAAATACTGAGACCCTGAGACACTGAGAGACTGAGACCCTGAGACGCTGAGACACTGAGAGACTGAGAGACTGAGACCCAGAGACCCAGAGACCCTGAGACACTGAGACACTGAGACACTGAGACCCTGAGACACTGAGACCCTGAGACACTGAGACACTGAGACGCTGGGAGACTGAGAGACTGATACAATGAGAGACTGAGAGACTGAGCGACTGAGAGACTGAGAGTTTGAGAGACTGAGAGACTGAGACACTGAGACCCTGAGACACTGAGGCCCTGAGACACTGAGACAGTGAGACACTGAGACCCTGAGACCCTGAGACACTGAGATCCTGAGACACTGAGACACTGAGATCCTGAGACACTGAGACCCTGAGACACTGAGACACTGAGTCACTGAGACCCTGAGAAACTGAGACCCTGAGACACTGCGACACTGAGACCCTGAGACTCTGAGATCCTGAGACCCTGAGACACTGTGACACTGAGAGACTGAGACCCTGAGACACTGAGACACTGAGAGACTGAGAGACTGAGAGACTGAGAAACAGAGACCCAGAGACCCAGAGATCCTGAGACCCTGAGACACTGAGACCCTGAGACACTGAGACCCTGAGTCACTGAGACACTGAGCCGCTGGGAGACTGAGAGACTCGTACAATGAGAGACTGAGAGACTAAGAGACTGAGCGACTGAGAGACTGAGAGACTGTTAGTTTGAGAGACTGAGACACGGAGACCCTGAGACACTGAGGCCCTGAGACACTGAGACAGTGAGACACTGAGACCCTGAGACCCGGAGACACTGAGACACTGAGAGACTGATACACAGAGAGACTGAGAGACTGAGCGACTCAGAGACTGAGAGACTGAGACACTGGGACACTGAGACCCTGAGAAACTGAGACACTGAGACCCAGAGAGACTGAGAGACTGAGACACTGAGAGACTGACACCCTGAGACTCTGAGACCCTGAGACCCTCAGACCCTGTGACACTGAGACACTGAGACCCTGAGACACTGAGACACTGAGACCCTGAAACACTGAGACACAGAGAGACTGAGACCCAGAGACCCTGAGACCCTGAGACACTGAGACCCTGAGACCCTGAGACACTGATACACTGAGACACTGAGACACTGAGACATTGAGACCCAGAGACCCAGAGAGACTGAGAGACTGAAGGCATGAGAGACTAAGGCCTTGAGACCATGAGACACTGAGACACTGAGACCCTGAGACACTGAGAACATGAGACACTGAGACACTGAGAGACTGAGAGACTGAGAGACTAAGAGACTGAGAGTCTGAGACCCTGAGACCCTGAGACCCTGAGACACTGAGACACTGAGACCCTGAGACAGTGAGACACTGAGACCCTGAGACCCTGAGACCCTGAGACACTGAGACACTGAGAGACTGAGAGACTGAAACACTGAGAGACTGAGAGACTGAGAGACTGAGACACTGGGACACTGAGACCCTGAGATCCTGAGACACTGAGACCCTGAGACCCTGAGACCCTGAGACACTGAGAGACTGAGAGACTGAGAGACTGATACACTCAGAGACTGAGAGACTGAGCGACTGAGTGACTGAGAGACTGAGAGACTGAGACATTGAGGCACTGACACCCTGAGACACGGAGACACTGAGACCCTGAGACACTGAGACACTGAGAGACTGAGAGACTGATACACTGAAAGACTGAGAGATTGAGAGACTGAGAGACTGAGAGATGGAGAGACCCTGAGTCACGGAGACACTGAGACTCTGGGACCCTGATACACTGAGACACTGAGACCTTGAGACACTGAGACCCTGAGACACTGAGACCCTGAGAAACTGAGACCCTGAGACCCTGAGATCCTGAGACACTGAGACACTGAGACCCTGAGACACTGAGACACTGAGACACTGAGACACTGAGACACTGAGACACTGAGACACTGAGAGACTGAGACCCAGAGACCCAGAGACCCAGAGAGACTGAGAGACTGAGGGCATGAGAGACTAAGGCCCTGAGACCCCGAGACACTGAGACCCTGAGACCCTGAGATCCTGAGACACTGAGACACTGAGACCCTGAGACACTGAGACACTGAGACACTGAGACACTGAGGCACTGAGACACTGAGACACTGAGAGACTGAGACCCAGAGACCCAGAGACCCAGAGAGACTGAGAGACTGAGGGCATGAGAGACTAAGGCCCTGAGACCCCGAGACACTGAGACCCTGAGACCCTGAGACACTGAGACCCAGAGACCCAGAGACCCAGAGGCCCTGAGACACTGAGACACTGAGACACTGAGAAACTGAGAGACAGAGAGACTTCGACACTGAGACCCAGAGACCCTGAGAACCTGGGACCCTGAGACTCTGAGACACAGACACACTGAGACCCAGAGACCCAGAGGCCCTGAGACACTGAGACACTTTGAGACTGAGACACTGAGAGACTGAGAGACTGAAAGACTGAGAGACTGAGACTGAGACCCAGAGACACTGAGACCCTGAGACACTGAGACCCTGAGACCCTGAGACACTGAGAGACTGAGAGACTGAGAGACTGATACACTCAGAGACTGAGAGACTGAGCGACTGAGTGACTGAGAGACTGAGAGACTGAGACATTGAGGCACTGAGACCCTGAGACACGGAGACACTGAGACCCTGAGACACTGAGAGACTGAGAGACTGAGAGACTGATACACTGAAAGACTGAGAGACTGAGAGACTGAGCGACTGAGACACTGAGAGATGGAGAGACGGAGACACTGAGACCCTGAGACCCTGAGACACTGAAAACTGAGCCCCTGAGATACTGGGACATGAGACACTGAGACCCTGAGACCCGGGGACCCGGACGGAGACCCTGAGACACTGAGAACCAGAGACCCAGTGACCCTGAGACCAAGAGACCCTGAGACACTGAGACACTGAGACTCTGAGAATCTGCGACACTGAGACCCTGAGAGACTGAGAGACTGAGAGAGTGAGAGACTGAGCGACTCAGAGACTGAGACACTGAGACCCTGAGAGACTGAGAGACTGAGACACTGAGACACTGAGAGACTGAGACCCTGAGACACTGAGAGACTGAGACCCTGAGACACTGAGACCCTGAGACCCTGAGACACTGAGTCACTGAGACCTGAGACCCTGAGTCACGGAGACACTGAGACGCTGGGACCCTGAGACACTTTGACTCTGAGACCCTGAGACACTAAGACACTGAGACCCTGAAACACTGAGACTCTGAGACCCTGCGACACTGAGACCCAGAGACCCTGAGACACTGAGACACTGAGTCAATGAGACACTGAGACACTGAGACCCAGAGACGCAGAGAGACTGAGAGACTGAGGGCTGAGAGACAAAGGCCCTGAGATCCTGAGACACTGAGACCCTGAGACCCTGAGACACTGAGACCCTGAGACACTGAGAACCTGAGACACTGAGACACTGAGAGACTGAGAGTATTAGAGAATGAGAGACTGAGAGACTGAGACCCTGTGACCCTGAGAAACTGAGACACTGAGACACTGAGACCCTGAGACACTGAGACACTGAGAGACTGAGAGACTGAGACCCAGAGACCCAGAGACCCGGAGACCGAGAAACCCAGAGAGACTGAGAGACTGAGGGCATGAGAGACGAAGGCCCTGAGACCCTGAGACTCTGAGACCCTGAGACTCTGAGACACTGAGACCCTGAGACACTGAGAACCTGAGACACTGAGAGACTGAGAGACTGATACAATGAGAGACTGAGAGACTGATACAATGAGAGACTGAGAGATTGAGACCCTGAGACACTGCGATACTGAGACAGTGAGACACTGAGACCCTGTGACCCTGAGACACTGAGGCACGAAGAAACTGAGAGAATGAGAGAATGAGGGACTGAGACCCAGAGACCCAGAGACCCTGTGACCCTGAGACACTGATACACTGAGGGACTGAGAGACTGAGCGACTGAGTGAATGAGAGACTGAGACACTTAGATCCTGAGACACTGAGACCTGAGACACTGAGACAGTGAGACACTGATACAATGAGAGATTGAGAGACTGAGAGACTGAGAGACTGAGACCCAGAGAGCCAGAGACCCAGAGACCCAGAGACCCTGAGAGACTGAGACCCTGAGAGACTGAGACACTGAGAAACTAAGACCCTGAGAGACTGAGGGCCTGAGAGACTAAGGCTCTGAGACACTGAGACACTGAGACACTGAGACCCTGAGACCCTGAGACACTGAGACACTGAGAGACTGAGAGACTGAGATCCAGAGACACAGAGAGCCTGAGACACTGAGAGACTGAGGGACTGAGAGACTGAGAGACTAAGACCCTGAGACCCTGAGACACTGAGACACTGAGACACTGAGACCCTGAGATACTGAGAAGCTGAGACACTGAGACCCAGAGACACAGAGAGACTGAGAGACTGAGGGCTGAGAGACTAAGACCCTGAGACCCCGAGACACTGAGACACTGAGACACTGAGATCCTGAGATCCTGAGACACTGAGCCCCTGAAACACTGAGACACTGAGAGACTGTGAGGCTGAGAGACTGAGAGACTGAGACCCAGAGAGCCAGAGACCCAGAGACCCTGACAGTCTGAGACACTGAGACCCTGAGACACTGAGACCCTGAGAGACTCAGACACTGAGACACTGAGAGACTGAGAGAATGATACACTGAGAGACTGAGAGACTGAGTGACTGAGCGACTGAGCGACTGAGAGACTGAAACACTGAGACCCTGAGAGACTGAGACACTGAGACCCTGAGAGACTGCGAGATTGAGAGACTGAGACACTGAGAGACTGAGACCCTGAGACCCTGAGACACTGAGACACTGAGACCCTGAGACACTGAGACCCTGAGACCCTGAGACACTGAGGCACTGAGAGACTGAGACCCAGAGACCCTGAGACCCTGAGACACTGAGACGCTGAGACCCTGTGACCCTGAGACACTGTGAACCTGAGACAATGAGACACTGAGACACTGAGACCCTGAGACACTGAGACACTGAGACCCTGAGACACTGAGGCACTGAGAGACTGAGACCCAGAGACCCTGAGACCCTGAGACACTGAGACGCTGAGACCCTGTGACCCTGAGACACTGTGAACCTGAGACAATGAGACACTGAGACACTGAGACACTGAGACTCTGAGACACTGAGACACTGAGACACAGAGAGACTGAGACCCAGAGACCCAGAGACCCAGAGACCCAGAGAGACTGAGAGACTGAGGGCATGAGAGACTAAGGCCCTGAGACCCTGAGACACTGGGACCCTGAGACACTGAGACACTGTGACCCTGAGACCCTGAGACACTAAGACCCTGAGACCCTGAGACACTGAGAGACTGAGAGACTGATACACTCAGAGACTGAGAGACTGAGCGACTGAGTGACTGAGAGTGAGAGACTGAGACATTGAGGCACTGAGACCCTGAGAGACAGAGAGACTGAGATACTGAGAGACTGAGACCCTGAGACCCTGAGACCCTGAAACCCTGAGACACTGTGACCCTGAGACACTGAGACCCTGAGACCCTGAGACACTGAGACACTGAGATCCTGAGACCCAGAGACCCAGAGAGACTGAGAGACAGAGGGCATGAGAGACTAAGGCCCTGAGACCCTGAGACACTGAGACACTGAGACCCTGAGACACTGAGAACCTGAGAGACTGAGAGACTGATACAATGAGAGACTGAGAGACGGAGAGATTGAGAGAATGAGAGACTGAGACCCTGAGACACTGAGACCCTGAGATACTGAGACAGTGAGACCCTGAGACCCAGAGACCCTGAGACACTGAGACACTGAGAAACTGAGAGACTGAGAGACTTCGACACTGAGACCCAGAGACCCTGAGACCATGGGACTCTGAGACTCTGAGACACTGAGACACAGAGAGACTGAAAGACTGAGACCCAGAGACGCAGAGACCCAGAGAGACTGAGAGACTGAGGGCATGAGAGACTGAGGCCCTGAGACCCTGAGACACTGGGACCCTGAGACACTGAGACACTGAGACCCCGAGACCCTGAGACCCTGAGACACTGAGAGACTGAGAGACTGAGAGACGGATACACTGAGAGACTGAGAGACTGAGCGACTGAGTGACTGAGAGACTGAGAGACTGAGACATTGAGGCACTGAGTCCCTGAGACACGGAGACACTGAGACCCTGAGACACTGAGACACTGAGACACTGAGACTGAGAGACTGATACACTGAAAGACTGAGAGATTGAGAGACTGAGCGACTGAGAGACTGAGAGATGGAGAGACTCTGAGTCACGGAGACACTGAGACTCTGGGACCCTGTTACACTGAGACACTGAGACCCTGAGACACTGAGACCCTGAGACACTGAGACCCTGAGACACTGAGACCCTGAGACCCTGAGATCCTGAGACACTGAGACGCTGAGACCCTGTGACCCTGAGACACTGTGAACCTGAGACAATGAGACACTGAGACACTGAGACCCTGAGACACTGAGACCCTGAGACCCTGAGACACTGAGGCACTGAGAGACTGAGACCCAGAGACCCTGAGACCCTGAGACACTGAGACGCTGAGACCCTGTGACCCTGAGACACTGTGAACCTGAGACAATGAGACACTGAGACACTGAGACACTGAGACTCTGAGACACTGAGACACTGAGACACAGAGAGACTGAGACCCAGAGACCCAGAGACCCAGAGACCCAGAGAGACTGAGAGACTGAGGGCATGAGAGACTAAGGCCCTGAGACCCTGAGACACTGGGACCCTGAGACACTGAGACACTGTGACCCTGAGACCCTGAGACACTAAGACCCTGAGACCCTGAGACACTGAGAGACTGAGAGACTGATACACTCAGAGACTGAGAGACTGAGCGACTGAGTGACTGAGAGTGAGAGACTGAGACATTGAGGCACTGAGACCCTGAGAGACAGAGAGACTGAGATACTGAGAGACTGAGACCCTGAGACCCTGAAACCCTGAGACACTGTGACCCTGAGACACTGAGACCCTGAGACCCTGAGACAGTGAGACACTGAGATCCTGAGACCCAGAGACCCAGAGACCCAGAGAGACTGAGAGACTGAGGGCATGAGAGACTAAGGCCCTGAGACCCTGAGACACTGAGACACTGAGACCCTGAGACACTGAGAACCTGAGAGACTGAGAGACTGATACAATGAGAGACTGAGAGACGGAGAGATTGAGAGAATGAGATACTGAGACCCTGAGACACTGAGACCCTGAGATACTGAGACAGTGAGACCCTGAGACCCAGAGACCCTGAGACACAGACACTGAGACACTGAGAAACTGAGAGACTGAGAGACTTCGACACTGAGACCCAGAGACCCTGAGACCATGGGACTCTGAGACTCTGAGACACTGAGACACAGAGAGACTGAAAGACTGAGACCCAGAGACCCAGAGACGCAGAGACCCAGAGAGACTGAGAGACTGAGGGCATGAGAGACTGAGGCCCTGAGACCCTGAGACACTGGGACCCTGAGACACTGAGACACTGAGACCCCGAGACCCTGAGACCCTGAGACCCTGAGACACTGAGAGACTGAGAGACTGAGAGACGGATACACTCAGAGACTGAGAGACTGAGCGACTGAGTGACTGAGAGACTGAGAGACTGAGACATTGAGGCACTGAGACCCTGAGACACGGAGACACTGAGACCCTGAGACACTGAGTCACTGAGACTGAGAGACTGATACACTGAAAGACTGAGAGATTGAGAGACTGAGCGACTGAGAGACTGAGAGATGGAGAGACTCTGAGTCACGGAGACACTGAGACTCTGGGACCCTGTTACACTGAGACACTGAGACCCTGAGACACTGAGACCCTGAGACACTGAGACCCTGAGACACTGAGACCCTGAGACCCTGAGATCCTGAGACACTGATACACTGAGACCCTGAGACACTGAGACACTGAGAGACTGAGACCCAGAGACCCAGAGAGACTGAGGGCATGAGAGACTAAGGCCCTGAGACCCCGAGACACTGAGACCCTGAGACCCTGAGACCCAGAGACCCAGAGACCCAGAGACCCAGAGGCCCTGAGACACTGAGACACTGAGACACTGAGAAACTGAGAGACAGAGAGACTTCGACACTGAGACCCAGAGACCCTGAGAACCTGGGACCCTGAGACTCTGAGACACAGACACACTGAGACCCAGAGGCCCTGAGACACTGAGACACTTTGAGACTGAGACACTGAGAGACTGAGAGACTGAAAGACTGAGAGACTGAGACTGAGACCCAGAGACACTGAGACCCTGAGACACTGAGACACTGAGACCCTGAGACCCTGAGACACTGAGACACTGAGAGACTGAGAGACTGAGAGACTGATACACTCAGAGACTGAGAGACTGAGCGACTGAGTGACTGAGAGACTGAGAGACTGAGACATTGATGCACTGAGACCCTGAGTCACGGAGACACTGAGACCCTGAGACACTGAGACACTGAGAGACTGAGACTGAGAGACTGAGAGACGGATACACTGAAAGACTGAGAGACTGAGAGACTGAGCGACTGAGACACTGAGAGATGGAGAGACTGAGACACTGAGACCCTGAGACCCTGAGACACTGAAAACTGAGCCCCTGAGTCCCTGAGATACTGGGACATGAGACACTGAGACCCTGAGGCCCGGGGACCCGGACGGAGACCCTGAGACACTGAGAACCAGAGACCCAGTGACCCTGAGACCAAGAGACCCTGAGTCACTGAGACACTGAGACTCTGAGAATCTGCGACACTGAGACCCTGAGAGACTGAGAGACTGAGAGAGTGAGAGACTGAGCGACTCAGAGACTGAGACACTGAGACCCTGAGAGACTGAGACTATGAGACCCTGAGAGACTGAGAGACTGAGACACTGAGAGACTGAGACACTGAGAGACTGACACCCTGAGACACTGAGAGACTGAGACTCTGAGACACTGAGACCCTGAGACCCTGAGACCCTGAGACACTGAGTCACTGAGACCTGAGACCCTGAGTCACGGAGACACTGAGACGCTGGGACCCTGAGACACTGAGACACTGCGACCCTGAGACACTAAGACACTGAGACCCTGAAACACTGAGACTCTGAGACCCTGCGACACTGAGACCCAGAGACCCTGAGACACTGAGACACAGAGACCCTGAGACACTGAGTCAATGAGACACTGAGACACTGAGACCCAGAGACGCAGAGAGACTGAGAGACTGAGGGCTGAGAGACAAAGGCCCTGAGATCATGAGACACTGAGACCCTGAGACCCTGAGACACTGAGACCCTGAGACCCTGAGACACTGAGAACCTGAGACACTGAGACACTGAGAGAGTGAGAGACTGAGAGTATTAGAGAATGAGAGACTGAGAGACTGAGACCCTGTGACCCTGAGAAACTGAGACACTGAGAGACTGAGAGACTGAGCCCCAGAGACACTGAGATCCTGAGACACTGAGACACTGAGACCCTGAGACACTGAGACACTGAGAGACTGAGAGACTGAGACCCGGAGACCCAGAGACCCAGAGAGACTGAGAGACTGAGGGCATGAGAGACGGAGGCCCTGAGACCCTGAGACACTGAGAACCTGAGACACTGAGAGACTGAGAGACTGATACAATGAGAGACTGAGAGACTGATACAATGAGTGACTGAGAGATTGAGACCCTGAGACACTGAGAACCAGCGATACTGAGACAGTGAGACACTGAGACCCTGTGACCCTGAGACACTGAGACACTGAGACAGTAAGAAACTGAGAGAATGAGAGAATGAGGGACTGAGACCCAGAGACCCAGAGACCCTGTGACCCTGAGACACTGATACACTGAGGGACTGAGAGACTGAGCGACTGAGTGAATGAGAGACTAGACTCTTAGATCCTGAGACACTGAGACCTGAGACACTGAGACAGTGAGACACTGAGGCCCTGAGACCCTGAGACACTGAGACACTGAGACAATGAGAGACTGAGAGACTGAGAGACTGAGAGACTGAGACACAGAGAGCCAGAGACCCAGAGACCCTGAGAGACTGAGAGACTGAGACCCTGAGAGACTGAGACACTGAGAAACTAAGACCCTGAGAGACTGAGACACTGAGACTCTGAGACACTGAGAGACTGAGGGCCTGAGAGACTAAGGCTCTGAGACACTGAGACACTCAGACCCTGAGACACTGAGACACTGAGAGACTGAGAGACTGAGAGACTGAGATCCAGAGACCCAGAGAGCCTGAGACACTGAGAGACTGAGGGACTGAGTGACTGAGAGACTAAGACCCTCAGACCCTGAGACACTGAGACACTGAGACACTGAGACCCTGAGATACTGAGAACCTGAGACACTGAGACCCAGAGACACAGAGAGACTGAGAGACTGAGGGCTGAGAGACTAAGACCCTGAGACCCTGAGACACTGAGACACTGAGACACTGAGACACTGAGATCCTGTGATCCTGAGATCCCGAGACACTGAGACCCTGAAACACTGAGACACTGAGAGACTGTGAGGCTGAGAGACTGAGAGACTGAGACCCAGAGAGCCAGAGACCCAGAGACCCTGACAGTCTGAGACACTGAGACCCTGAGACACTGAGACCCTGAGAGACTGAGACACTGAGAGACTGAGAGAATGATACACTGAGAGACTGAGAGACTGAGTGACTGAGCGACTGAGCGACTGAGAGACTGAAACACTGAGACCCTGAGAGACTGAGACACTGAGACCCTGAGAGACTGCGAGACTGAGAGACTGAGAGACTGAGACCTTGAGACCCTGAGACACTGAGACACTGAGACCCTGAGACACTGAGACCCTGAGACCCTGAGACACTGAGACACTGAGAGACTGAGACCCAGAGACCCTGAGACCCTGAGACACTGAGACCCTGTGACCCTGAGACACTGAGACACTGAGACACTGAGACCCTGAGACACTGAGACACTGAGACACAGAGAGACTCAGAGACTGAGACCCAGAGACCCAGAGACCCAGAGAGACTGAGAGACTGAGGGCATGAGAGACTAAGGCCCTGAGACCCTGAGACACTGGGACCCTGAGACACTGAGACAATGTGACCCTGAGACCCTGAGACCCTGAGACACTGAGAGACTGAGAGACTGAGAGACTGATACACTCAGAGACTGAGAGACTGAGCGACTGAGTGACTGAGAGTGAGAGACTGAGACATTGAGGCACTGAGACCCTGA
The DNA here is from genome assembly GCA_037974335.1 of Prionace glauca. Classification (NCBI taxonomy): domain Eukaryota; kingdom Metazoa; phylum Chordata; class Chondrichthyes; order Carcharhiniformes; family Carcharhinidae; genus Prionace; species Prionace glauca. The sequence continues at coordinate 656,974 of JBBMRE010000114.1, forward strand.
GACACGGAGACACTGAGACCCTGAGACACTGAGACACTGAGAGACTGAGACTGAGAGACTGATACACTGAAAGACTGAGAGATTGAGAGACTGAGCGACTGAGAGACTGAGAGATGGAGAGACCCTGAGTCACGGAGACACTGAGACTCTGGGACCCTGATACACTGAGACACTGAGACCCTGAGACACTGAGACCCTGAGACACTGAGACCCTGAGACACTGTGACCCTGAGACCCTGAGATCCTGAGACACTGAGACACTGAGACCCTGAGACACTGAGAGACTGAGACCCAGAGACCCAGAGAGACTGAGAGACTGAGGGCATGAGAGACTAAGGCCCTGAGACCCCGTGACACTGAGACCCTGAGACCCTGAGACACTGAGACCCAGAGACCCAGAGGCCCTGAGACACTGAGACACTGAGAAACTGAGAGACAGAGAGACATTGACACTGAGACCCAGAGACCCAGAGGCCCTGAGACACTGAGACACTTTGAGACTGAGACACTGAGATGCTGAAAGACTGAGAGACTGAGACTGAGATCCAGAGACACTGAGACCCTGAGACACTGAGACACTGAGACCCTGAGACCCTGAGACACTGAGAGACTGAGAGACTGATACACTCAGAGAGTGAGAGACTGAGCGACTGAGTGACTGAGAGACTGAGAGACTGATACACTCAGAGACTGAGAGACTGAGCGACTGAGTGCCTGAGATACTGAGAGACTGAGACATTGATGCACTAAGACCCTGAGACACTGAGACACTGAGAGACTGAGACTGAGAGACTGAGAGACTGATACACTGAAAGACTGAGAGACTGAGAGACTGAGCGACTGAGACACTGAGAGATGGAGAGACTGAGACACTGAGACACTGAGACCCTGAGACACTGAAAACTGAGCCCCTGAGCCCCTGAGATACTGGGACATGAGACACTGAGACCCTGACACCCGGGGACGCGGACGGAGACCCTGAGACACTGAGAACCAGAGACCCAGTGACCCTGAGACCAAGAGACCCTGAGACACTGAGACACTGAGACTCTGAGAATCTGCGACACTGAGACCCTGAGAGACTGAGAGAGTGAGAGACTGAGCGACTCAGAGACTGAGACACTGAGACCCTGAGAGACTGAGACTATGAGACCCTGAGAGACTGAGAGACTGAGACACTGAGACACTGAGACCCTGAGACACTGAGAGACTGAGAGACTGAGACCCTGAGACATTGAGACCCTGAGACACTGAGACCCTGAGACACTGAGTCACTGAGACCTGAGACCCTGAGTCACGGAGACACTGAGACGCTGGGACCCTGAGACACTGAGACACTGAGACCCTGAGACACTAAGACACTGAGACCCTGAGACACTGAGACACTGAGACACAGAGACCCTGAGACACTGAGTCAATGAGACACTGAGACACTGAGACCCAGAGACCCAGAGACGCAGAGAGACAGAGAGACTGAGGGCTGAGAGACAAAGGCCCTGAGATCCTGAGACACTGAGACCCTGAGACCCTGAGACACTGAGAACCTGAGACACTGAGACACTGAGAGACTGAGAGACTGAGAGTATTAGAGAATGAGAGACTGAGAGACTGAGACCCTGTGACCCTGAGAAACTGAGACACTGAGAGACTGAGAGACTGAGGACCAGAGACCCTGAGATCCTGAGACACTGAGACACTGAGACCCTGAGACACTGAGACACTGAGACCCTGAGACCCTGAGACACTGAGAGACTGAGAGACTGAGAGACTGATACACTCAGAGACTGAGAGACTGAGCGACTGAGTGACTGAGAGTGAGAGACTGAGACATTGAGGCACTGAGACCCTGAGACACGGAGACACTGAGACCCTGAGACACTGAGACACTGAGAGACTGAGACTGAGAGACTGATACACTGAAAGACTGAGAGATTGAGAGACTGAGCGACTGAGAGACTGAGAGATGGAGAGACCCTGAGTCACGGAGACACTGAGACTCTGGGACCCTGATACACTGAGACACTGAGACCCTGAGACACTGAGACCCTGAGACACTGAGACCCTGAGACACTGTGACCCTGAGACCCTGAGATCCTGAGACACTGAGACACTGAGACCCTGAGACACTGAGAGACTGAGACCCAGAGACCCAGAGAGACTGAGAGACTGAGGGCATGAGAGACTAAGGCCCTGAGACCCCGTGACACTGAGACCCTGAGACCCTGAGACACTGAGACCCAGAGACCCAGAGGCCCTGAGACACTGAGACACTGAGAAACTGAGAGACAGAGAGACATCGACACTGAGACCCAGAGACCCAGAGGCCCTGAGACACTGAGACACTTTGAGACTGAGACACTGAGATGCTGAAAGACTGAGAGACTGAGACTGAGATCCAGAGACACTGAGACCCTGAGACACTGAGACACTGAGACCCTGAGACCTTGAGACACTGAGAGACTGAGAGACTGATACACTCAGAGAGTGAGAGACTGAGCGACTGAGTGACTGAGAGACTGAGAGACTGATACACTCAGAGACTGAGAGACTGAGCGACTGAGTGCCTGAGATACTGAGAGACTGAGACATTGATGCACTGAGACTCTGAGACACGGAGACACTGAGACCCTGAGACACTGAGACACTGAGAGACTGAGACTGAGAGACTGAGAGACTGAGAGACTGATACACTGAAAGACTGAGAGACTGAGAGACTGAGCGACTGAGACACTGAGAGATGGAGAGACTGAGACACTGACACACTGAGACCCTGAGACACTGAAAACTGAGCCCCTGAGCCCCTGAGATACTGGGACATGAGACACTGAGACCCTGACACCCGGGGACGCGGACGGAGACCCTGAGACACTGAGAACCAGAGACCCAGTGACCCTGAGACCAAGAGACCCTGAGACACTGAGACACTGAGACTCTGAGAATCTGCGACACTGAGACCCTGAGAGACTGAGAGAGTGAGAGACTGAGCGACTCAGAGACTGAGACACTGAGACCCTGAGAGACTGAGACTATGAGACCCTGAGAGACTGAGAGACTGAGACACTGAGACACTGAGACCCTGAGACACTGAGAGACTGAGAGACTGAGACCCTGAGACATTGAGACCCTGAGACACTGAGACCCTGAGACACTGAGTCACTGAGACCTGAGACCCTGAGTCACGGAGACACTGAGACGCTGGGACCCTGAGACACTGAGACACTGAGACCCTGAGACACTAAGACACTGAGACCCTGAGACACTGAGACACTGAGACACAGAGACCCTGAGACACTGAGTCAATGAGACACTGAGACACTGAGACCCAGAGACCCAGAGACGCAGAGAGACAGAGAGACTGAGGGCTGAGAGACAAAGGCCCTGAGATCCTGAGACACTGAGACCCTGAGACCCTGAGACACTGAGAACCTGAGACACTGAGACACTGAGAGACTGAGAGACTGAGAGTATTAGAGAATGAGAGACTGAGAGACTGAGACCCTGTGACCCTGAGAAACTGAGACACTGAGAGACTGAGAGACTGAGGACCAGAGACCCTGAGATCCTGAGACACTGAGACACTGAGACCCTGAGACACTGAGACACTGAGAGACTGAGAGACTGAGACCCAGAGACCCAGAGACCCAGAGACCCAGAGAGACTGTGAGACTGAGGGCATGAGAGACGAAGGCCCTGAGACCCTGAGACTCTGAGACCCTGAGACCCTGAGACTCTGAGACACTGAGACCCTGAGACACTGAGAACCTGAGACACTGAGAGACTGAGAGACTGATACAATGAGAGACTGAGAGACTGATACAATGAGAGACTGAGAGATTGAGACCCCGAGACACTGAGAACCTGCGATACTGAGACAGTGAGACACTGAGACCCTGTGACCCCGAGACACTGAGACACTGAGACACTGAGAAACTGAGACACTGAGAGACTTAGAGACTGAGACCCAGAGACCCAGTGACCCGGAGACCCAGAGACCCAGAGAGACTGTGAGACTGAGGGCATGAGAGACGAAGGCCCTGAGACCCTGAGACTCTGAGACCCTGAGACTCTGAGACACTGAGACCCTGAGACACTGAGAACCTGAGACACTGAGAGACTGAGAGACTGATACAATGAGAGACTGAGAGACTGATACAATAAGAGACTGCGAGATTGAGACCCTGAGACACTGAGAACCTGCGATACTGAGACAGTGAGACACTGAGACCCTGTGACCCTGAGACACTGAGACACTAAGAAACTGAGAGAATGAGAGAATGAGGGACTGAGACACAGAGACCCAGAGACCCTGTGACCCTGAGACACTGATACACTGAGGGACTGAGAGACTGAGCGACTGAGTGAATGAGAGACTGAGACACTTAGATCCTGAGACACTGAGACCTGAGACACTGAGACAGTGAGACACTGAGGCCCTGAGACCCTGAGACCCTGAGACACTGAGACACTGAGACAATGAGAGACTGAGAGACTGAGAGACTGAGACCCAGAGAGCCAGAGACCCAGAGACCCAGAGACCCTGAGAGACTGAGAGACTCGGACCCTGAGAGACTGAGACACTGAGACACTGAGAAACTAAGACCCTGAGAGACTGAGACACTGAGACACTGAGACCCTGAGAGACTGAGGGCCTGAGAGACTAAGGCTCTGAGACACTGAGACACTGAGACCCTGAGACCCTGAGACACTGAGACACTGAGAGACTGAGATCCAGAGACCCAGAGAGCCTGAGACACTGAGAGACTGAGGGACTGAGTGACTGAGAGACTAAGACCCTGAGACCCTGAGACACTGAGACACTGAGACACTGAGACACTGAGACCCTGAGATACTGAGAACCTGAGACACTGAGACCCAGAGACACAGAGACGCAGAGAGACTGAGAGACTGAGGGCTGAGAGACTGAGACCCTGAGACCCTGAGACACTGAGACACTGAGACACTGAGATCCTGAGATCCTGAGACACTGAGACCCTGAAACACTGAGACACTGAGAGACTGTGAGCCTGAGAGACTGAGAGACTGAGAGACTGAGACCCAGAGAGCCAGAGACCCAGAGACCCTGACAGTCTGAGACACTGAGACCCTGAGACACTGAGACCCTGAGAGACTGAGACACTGAGACACTGAGAGACTGAGAGAATGATACACTGAGAGACTGAGAGCCTGAGACTGAGTGACTGAGCGACTGAGCGAATGAGAGACTGAAACACTGAGACCCTGAGAGACTGAGACACTGAGACCCTGAGAGACTGCGAGACTGAGAGACTGAGACACTGAGAGACTGAGACCCTGAGACCCTGAGACACTGAGACACTGAGACCCTGAGACACTGAGACCCTGAGACCCCGAGACACTGAGAGACTGAGACCCAGAGACCCTGAGACCCTGAGACCCTGAGACACTGAGACACTGAGACCCTGTGACCCTGAGACACTGTGAACCTGAGACAATGAGACACTGAGACACTGAGACCCTGAGACACTGAGACACTGAGACACAGAGAGACTGAGAGACTGAGACCCAGAGACCCAGAGACCCAGAGAGACTGAGAGACTGAGGGCATGAGAGACTTAGGCCCTGAGACCCTGAGACACTGGGACCCTGAGACACTGAGACACTGTGACCCTGAGACCCTGAGACCCTGAGACCCTGAGACACTGAGAGACTGAGAGACTGAGAGACTGATACACTCAGAGACTGAGAGACTGAGCGACTGAGTGACTGAGCGACTGAGAGACTGAGACATTGAGGCAATGAGACCCTGAGACACGGAGACACTGACACCCTGAGACACTGAGACACTGAGAGACTGAGACTGAGAGACTGATACACTGAAAGACTGAGAGATTGAGAGACTGAGCGACTGAGAGACTGAGAGATGGAGAGACCCTGAGGCACGGAGACACTGAGACTCTGGGAACCTGATACACTGAGACCCTGAGACACTGAGACCCTGAGACACTGAGACCCTGAGACACTGTGACCCTGAGACCCTGAGATCCTGAGACACTGAGACACTGAGACCCTGAGACACTGAGACACTGAGACACTGAGAGACTGAGACCCAGAGACCCAGAGACCCAGAGAGACTGAGAGACTGAGGGCATGAGAGACTAAGGCCCTGAGACCCCAAGACACTGAGACCCTGAGACACTGAGACCCAGAGACCCAGAGACCCAGAGGCCCTGAGACACTGAGACACTGAGAAACTGAGAGACAGAGAGACTTCGACACTGAGACCCAGAGACCCTGAGAACCTGAGACCCTGAGACTCTGAGACACAGACACACTGAGACCCAGAGACCCAGAGGCCCTGAGACACTGAGACACTTTGAGACTGAGACACTGAGAGACTGAGAGACTGAAAGACTGAGAGACTGAGACTGAGACCCAGAGACACTGAGACCCTGAGACACTGAGACACTGAGACCCTGAGACCTTGAGACACTGAGAGACTGAGAGACTGATACACTCAGAGACTGAGAGACTGAGCGACTGAGTGACTGAGACACTGAGAGACTGAGACATTGAGGCACTGAGACCCTGAGACACGGAGACACTGAGACCCTGAGACACTGAGACACTGAGAGACTGAGAGAATGATACACTGAGAGACTGAGAGCCTGAGAGACTGAGTGACTGAGCGACTGAGCGACTGAGAGACTGAAACACTGAGACCCTGAGAGACTGAGACAGTGAGACCCTGAGAGACTGCGAGACTGAGAGACTGAGACACTGAGAGACTGAGACCCTGAGACCCTGAGACACTGAGACACTGAGACCCTGAGACACTGAGACCCTGAGACCCTGAGACACTGAGAGACTGAGACCCAGAGACCCTGAGACCCTGAGACCCTGAGACACTGAGACGCTGAGACCCTGTGACCCTGAGACACTGTGAACCTGAGACAATGAGACACTGAGACACTGAGACCCTGAGACACTGAGACACTGAGACACAGAGAGACTGAGAGACTGAGACCCAGAGACCCAGAGACCCAGAGAGACTGAGAGACTGAGGGCATGAGAGACTAAGGCCCTGAGACCCTGAGACACTGGGACCCTGAGACACTGAGACACTGTGACCCTGAGACCCTGAGACCCTGAGACCCTGAGACCCTGAGACACTGAGAGACTGAGAGACTGATACACTCAGAGACTGAGAGACTGAGCGACTGAGTGACTGAGCGACTGAGAGACTGAGACATTGAGGCAATGAGACCCTGAGACACGGAGACACTGACACCCTGAGACACTGAGACACTGAGAGACTGAGACTGAGAGACTGATACACTGAAAGACTGAGAGATTGAGAGACTGAGCGACTGAGAGACTGAGAGATGGAGAGACCCTGAGGCACGGAGACACTGAGACTCTGGGAACCTGATACACTGAGACCCTGAGACACTGAGACCCTGAGACCCTGAGATCCTGAGACACTGAGACACTGAGACCCTGAGACACTGAGACACTGAGACACTGAGAGACTGAGACCCAGAGACCCAGAGACCCAGAGAGACTGAGAGACTGAGGGCATGAGAGACTAAGGCCCTGAGACCCCAAGACACTGAGACCCTGAGACACTGAGACCCAGAGACCCAGAGACCCAGAGGCCCTGAGACACTGAGACACTGAGAAACTGAGAGACAGAGAGACTTCGACACTGAGACCCAGAGACCCTGAGAACCTGGGACCCTGAGACTCTGAGACACAGACACACTGAGACCCAGAGACCCAGAGGCCCTGAGACACTGAGACACTTTGAGACTGAGACACTGAGAGACTGAGAGACTGAAAGACTGAGAGACTGAGACTGAGACCCAGAGACACTGAGACCCTGAGACACTGAGACACTGAGACCCTGAGACCTTGAGACACTGAGAGACTGAGAGACTGAGAGACTGATACACTCAGAGACTGAGAGACTGAGCGACTGAGTGACTGAGACACTGAGAGACTGAGACATTGAGGCACTGAGACCCTAAGACACGGAGACACTGAGACCCTGAGACACTGAGACACTGAGAGACTGAGACTGAGAGACTGAGAGACTGAGAGACTGATACACTGAAAGACTGAGAGACTGAGCGACTGAGACACTGAGAGATGGAGAGACTGAGACACTGAGACCCTGAGACACTGAAAACTGAGCCCCTGAGCCCCTGAGATACTGGGACATGAGACACTGAGACCCTGAGACCCGGGGACCCGGACGGAGACCCTGAGACACTGAGAACCAGAGACCCAGTGACCTTGAGACCAAGAGACCCTGAGACACTGAGACACTGAGACTCTGAGAATCTGCGACACTGAGACCCTGAGAGACTGAGAGAGTGAGAGACTGAGCGACTCAGAGACTGAGACACTGAGACCCTGAGAGACTGAGACTATGAGACCCTGAGAGACTGAGAGACTGAGACACTGAGAGACTGAGACCCTGAGACACTGAGAGACTGAGAGACTGAGACACTGAGACCCTGAGACCCTGAGACCCTGAGACACTGAGTCACTGAGACCTGAGACCCTGAGTCACGGAGACACTGAGACGCTGGGACCCTGAGACACTGAGACACTGAGACCCTGAAACACTGAGACTCTGAGACCCTGCGACACTGAGACCCAGAGACCCTGAGACACAGAGACCCTGAGACACTGAGACACTGAGTCAATGAGACACTGAGACACTGAGACACTGAGACCCAGAGACGCAGAGAGACTGAGAGACTGAGGGCTGAGAGACAAAGGCCCTGAGATCCTGAGACACTGAGACCCTGAGACCCTGAGACACTGAGACCCTGAGACCCTGAGACACTGAGAACCTGAGACACTGAGACACTGAGAGACTGAGAGTATTAGAGAATGAGAAACTGAGAGACTGAGACCCTGTGACCATGAGAAACTGAGACACTGAGAGACTGAGAGACTGAGCCCCAGAGACCCTGAGATCCTGAGACACTGAGACACTGAGACCCTGAGACACTGAGACACTGAGAGACCGAGAGACTGAGACCCAGAGACCCAGAGACCCGGAGACCCAGAGACCCAGAGAGACTGAGAGACTGAGGGCATGAGAGACGAAGGCCCTGAGACCCTGAGACTCTGAGACCCTGAGACCCTGAGACCCTGAGACCCTGAGACTCTGAGACACTGAGAACCTGAGACACTGAGAACCTGAGACACTGAGAGACTGAGAGACTGATACAATGAGAGACTGAGAGACTGATACAATGAGAGACTGAGAGATTGAGACCCTGAGACACTGAGAACCTGCGATACTGAGACAGTGAGACACTGAGACTCTGTGACCCTGAGACACTGAGACACTGAGTAACTGAGAGAATGAGAGAATGAGGGACTGAGACCCAGAGACCCAGAGACCCAGAGACCTGTGACCCTGAGACACTGATACACTGAGGGACTGAGAGACTGAGCGACTGAGTGAATGAGAGACTGAGACACTTAGATCCTGAGACACTGAGACCTGAGACACTGAGACAGTGAGACACTGAGGCCCTGAGACCCTGAGACCCTGAGACACTGAGACACTGAGACACTGAGACACTGAGACACTGAGACCCTGAGACCCTGAGACACTGAGACACTGAGACATTGAGACCCAGAGACACTGACACATTGAGACACTGAGAGACTGAGAGACTGAGCGACTGAGCGACTGAGTGACTGAGAGACTGAGAGACTGAGAGACTGAGCGACTGAGCGACTGAGTGACTGAGAGACTGAGAGACTGAGAAACTGCGACCCTGAGACACTGAGACCCTGAGACAGTGAGACACTGAGAGAATGAGACTGAGAGACTGATACACTGAAAGACTGAGAGACTGAGAGACTGAGAGACTGAGAGACGGAGAGACTGAGACACTGGGACCCTGAGACCCTGAGACCCTGATACACTGAGACACTGAGACACTGAGACACTGAGACACTGAGACACTGAGAGACTGAGAGACTGAGAGACTGAGACCCTGAGACACTGAGACACAGTGACCATGAGACCATGAAACACTGAGACACTGAGACACTGATACACTGAGAGACTGAGAGACTGAGCGACTCAGAGACTGGGAGACTGAGAAACTGAGACACTGAGAGACTGAGAGACTGGGAGACTGAGACACTGAGAGACAGAGACACTGAGAGACTGAGACCCTGAGACTCTGAGACCCTGAGACTCTGAGACGCGGAGACGCTGAGACACTGAGAGACTGAGACATTGAGACACTGAGACCCTGAGAGACTGAGAGACTGAGACACTGAGACCCTGAGAGACTGAGACACTGAGACCCTGAGAGACTGAGAGACTGAGAGACTGAGACGCTGACAGAATGAGACCCTGAGACTCTGAGACACTGAGACCCTAAGACTTTGAGAACCTGAGACACTGAGACCCTGAGACACTGAGAGAGTGAGAGACTGAGACCCAGAGACCCTGAGACACTGAGAGACTGAGACACTGAGAGACTGAGACACTGAGACCCTGAGACCCTAAGACCTTGAGACCCTGAGGCACTGAGACACTGAGACACTGAGAGACTGAGAGACTGAGACCCAGAGACACTGGGACACTGAGACACCGAGAGACTGAGACACTGAGAGACTGAGTGACTGAGAGAATAAGACCCTGAGACCCTGAGACCCTGAAACACTGAGACCCTGAGACCCTGAGACCCTGAGACCCTAAGACACTGAGACAGTGAGAGACTGAGAGACTGAGACCCAGAGAACCAGAGAGCCTGAGACACCGAGACACTGAGAGACTGAGAGACTGAGAGACTGAGACCCAGAGACCCAGAGACCCTGAGAGACTGAGAGACTGAGGGCCTGAGAGACTAAGGCCCTGTGACCCTGAGACACCTAGACACTGAGTCACTGAGACGCTGAGATACTGAGACCCTGAGACACTGAGAGACTGAGACCCTGAGACGCTGAGACACTGAGAGACTGAGAGACTGAGACCCAGAGACCCAGAGACCCTGAGACACTGAGACACTGAGACACTGAGACCCTGAGACACTGAGACCCTGAGACACTGAGACACTGAGACGCTGGGAGACTGAGAGACTGATACAATGAGAGACTGAGAGACTGAGCGACTGAGAGACTGAGAGTTTGAGAGACTGAGAGACTGAGACACTGAGACCCTGAGACACTGAGGCCCTGAGACACTGAGACAGTGAGACACTGAGACCCTGAGACCCTGAGACACAGATCCTGAGACACTGAGACACTGAGATCCTGAGACACTGAAACCCTGAGACACTGAGTCACTGAGACCCTGAGAAACTGAGACCCTGAGACACTGCGACACTGAGACCCTGAGACTCTGAGATCCTGAGACCCTGAGACACTGTGACACTGAGAGACTGAGACCCTGAGACACTGAGAGACTGAGAGACTGAGAGACTGAGAGACTGAGAAACAGAGACCCAGAGATCCTGAGACCCTGAGACACTGAGACCCTGAGACACTGAGACCCTGAGTCACTGAGACACTGAGACGCTGGGAGACTGAGAGACTGGTACAATGAGAGACTGAGAGACTAAGAGACTGAGCGACTGAGAGACTGAGAGACTGTTAGTTTGAGAGACTGAGACACGGAGACCCTGAGACACTGAGGCCCTAAGACACTGAGACAGTGAGACACTGAGACCCTGAGACCCGGAGACACTGAGACACTGAGAGACTGATACACTGAGAGACTGAGCGACTCAGAGACTGAGGGACTGAGACACTGGGACACTGAGACCCTGAGAAACTGAGACACTGAGACCCAGAGAGACTGAGAGACTGAGACACTGAGAGACTGACACCCTGAGACTCTGAGACCCTGAGACCCTCAGACCCTGTGACACTGAGACACTGAGACCCTGAGACACTGAGACACTGAGACCCTGAAACACTGAGACACAGAGAGACTGAGACCCAGAGACCCTGAGACCCTGAGACACTGAGACCCTGAGACCCTGAGACACTGATACACTGAGACACTGAGACCCAGAGACCCGGAGAGACTGAGAGACTGAAGGCATGAGAGACTAAGGCCTTGAGACCCTGAGACACTGAGACACTGATACCCTGAGACACTGAGAACCTGAGACACTGAGAGACTGAGAGACTGAGAGACTAAGAGACTGAGAGTCTGAGACCCTGAGACCCTGAGACCCTGAGACACTGAGACACTGAGACCCTGAGACCCTGAGACAGTGAGACACTGAGACCCTGAGACCCTGAGACACTGAGACACTGAGAGACTGAGAGACTGATACACTGAGAGACTGAGAGACTGAGACACTGGGACACTGAGACCCTGAGAAACTGAGACACTGAGACCCTGAGAGACTGAGAGACTGAGACACTGAGAAACTGACACCCTGAGACTCTGAGACCCTGAAACACTGAGACCCTGTGACACTGAGACACTGAGACCCTGAGACACTGAGACAGAGAGACCCTGAGACCCGGAAACACTGAGACACTGAGAGAGTGAGACCCTGAGACCCTGAGACCCTGAGACACTGAAACCCTGAGACCCTGAGACCCTGAGACACTGATACACTGAGACACTGAGACACTAAGACACTGAGACACTGAGACCCAGAGAGACTGAGAGACGGAGGGCATGAGAGATAAGGCCCTGAGACCCTGAGACACTGAGACCCTGAGACCCTGAGACACTGAGACACTGAGACCCTGAGACACTGAGAACCTGAGACACTGAGACACTGAGAGACTGAGAGACTAAGGGACTGAGAGACTGAGACCCTGAGACCCTGAGACACTGAGACACTGAGACTCTGAGACCCTGAGACACTGAGACCCTAAGACACTGAGAACCTGAGACACTGAGACACTGAGAGACTGAGAGACTAAGAGACTGAGAGACTGAGACCCTGAGACCCTGAGACACTGAAACCCTGAGACCCTGAGGCACTGAGACACTGAGACACTGAGAGACTGAGAGACTGTGAGACTAAGTCCCTGAGACCCTGGGACCCTGAGACACTGAGACCCTGAGACACTGAGATAATGAGACCCTGAGAAACTGAGACACTGAGACACTGAGAGCCTGAGACTCTGAGACACTGAGACACTGAGAGACTGATACACTGAGAGACTGAGAAACTGAGACACTGAGAGACTGAGTCACTGAGAGACTGAGACCCTGAGACTCTGAGACCCTGAGACCCTAAGACCTTGAGACCCTGAGGCACTGAGACACTGAGACACTGAGACACTGAGACACTGAGAGACTGAGACACTGAGACCCAGAGACCCTGAGACACTGAGACACCGAGAGAATGAGACACTGAGAGACTGAGTGACTGAGAGAATAAGACCCTGAGACCCTGAGACCCTGAGACACTGAGATAATGAGACCCTGAGAAACTGAGACCCTGAGACACTGAGACACTGAGAGACTGTGACACTGTGACCCTGAGACCCTGAGGCACTGAGACACTGAGACACTGAGAGACTGAGAGACTAAGTCCCTGAGACCCTGGGACCCTGAGACACTGAGATAATGAGACCCTGAGAAACTGAGACACTGAGAGCCTGAGACTCTGAGACACTGAGACACTGAGAGACTGATACACTGAGAGACTGAGAGACTGAGACACTGAGAGACTGAGACACTGAGAGACTGAGACCCTGATACTCTGAGACCCTGAGACCCTAAGACCTTGAGACCCTGAGGCACTGAGACACTGAGACACTGAGACCCTGAGACACTGAGACACTGAGAGACTGAGACACTGAGACCCTGAGACACTGAGACACCGAGAGACTGAGACACTGAGAGACTGAGTGACTGAGAGAATAAGACCCTGAGACCCTGAGACCCTGAGACACTGAGACCCTGAGACACTGAGATAATGAGACCCTGAGAAACTGAGACACAGAGACCCTGAGACTCTGAGACACTGAGAGAATGAGAGACTGATACACTGAGAGACTGAGAGACTTAGACACTGAGAGACTGAGACACTGAGAGACTGAGACCCTGAGACTCTGAGACCCTGAGACCCTAAGACCTTGAGACCCTGAGGCACTGATACACTGAGACCCTGAGACCCTGAGACACTGAGAAACTGAGACACTGAGAGACTGAGAGACTGAGACCCAGAGAGCCTGAGACACTGAGACACCGAGAGACTGAGACACTGAGAGACTGAGAGACTGAGAGACTGAGACCCAGAGACCCTGAGACACTGAGACACTGAGACCCTGAGACACTGAGACCCTGAGACCCCGAGACACTGAGAGACTGAGACCCAGAGACCCTGAGACCCTGAGACCCTGAGACACTGAGACACTGAGACCCTGTGACCCTGAGACACTGTGAACCTGAGACAATGAGACACTGAGACCCTGAGACACTGAGACACTGAGACACAGAGAGACTGAGAGACTGAGACCCAGAGACCCAGAGACCCAGAGAGACTGAGAGACTGAGGGCATGAGAGACTTAGGCCCTGAGACCCTGAGACACTGGGACCCTGAGACACTGAGACACTGTGACCCTGAGACCCTGAGACCCTGAGACCCTGAGACACTGAGAGACTGAGAGACTGAGAGACTGATACACTCAGAGACTGAGAGACTGAGCGACTGAGTGACTGAGCGACTGAGAGACTGAGACATTGAGGCAATGAGACCCTGAGACACGGAGACACTGACACCCTGAGACACTGAGACACTGAGAGACTGAGACTGAGAGACTGATACACTGAAAGACTGAGAGATTGAGAGACTGAGCGACTGAGAGACTGAGAGATGGAGAGACCCTGAGGCACGGAGACACTGAGACTCTGGGAACCTGATACACTGAGACCCTGAGACACTGAGACCCTGAGACACTGAGACCCTGAGACACTGTGACCCTGAGACCCTGAGATCCTGAGACACTGAGACACTGAGACCCTGAGACACTGAGACACTGAGACACTGAGAGACTGAGACCCAGAGACCCAGAGACCCAGAGAGACTGAGAGACTGAGGGCATGAGAGACTAAGGCCCTGAGACCCCAAGACACTGAGACCCTGAGACACTGAGACCCAGAGACCCAGAGACCCAGAGGCCCTGAGACACTGAGACACTGAGAAACTGAGAGACAGAGAGACTTCGACACTGAGACCCAGAGACCCTGAGAACCTGAGACCCTGAGACTCTGAGACACAGACACACTGAGACCCAGAGACCCAGAGGCCCTGAGACACTGAGACACTTTGAGACTGAGACACTGAGAGACTGAGAGACTGAAAGACTGAGAGACTGAGACTGAGACCCAGAGACACTGAGACCCTGAGACACTGAGACACTGAGACCCTGAGACCTTGAGACACTGAGAGACTGAGAGACTGATACACTCAGAGACTGAGAGACTGAGCGACTGAGTGACTGAGACACTGAGAGACTGAGACATTGAGGCACTGAGACCCTGAGACACGGAGACACTGAGACCCTGAGACACTGAGACACTGAGAGACTGAGAGAATGATACACTGAGAGACTGAGAGCCTGAGAGACTGAGTGACTGAGCGACTGAGCGACTGAGAGACTGAAACACTGAGACCCTGAGAGACTGAGACACTGAGACCCTGAGAGACTGCGAGACTGAGAGACTGAGACACTGAGAGACTGAGACCCTGAGACCCTGAGACACTGAGACACTGAGACCCTGAGACACTGAGACCCTGAGACCCTGAGACACTGAGAGACTGAGACCCAGAGACCCTGAGACCCTGAGACCCTGAGACACTGAGACGCTGAGACCCTGTGACCCTGAGACACTGTGAACCTGAGACAATGAGACACTGAGACACGAGACCCTGAGACACTGAGACACTGAGACACAGAGAGACTGAGAGACTGAGACCCAGAGACCCAGAGACCCAGAGAGACTGAGAGACTGAGGGCATGAGAGACTAAGGCCCTGAGACCCTGAGACACTGGGACCCTGAGACACTGAGACACTGTGACCCTGAGACCCTGAGACCCTGAGACCCTGAGACCCTGAGACACTGAGAGACTGAGAGACTGATACACTCAGAGACTGAGAGACTGAGCGACTGAGTGACTGAGCGACTGAGAGACTGAGACATTGAGGCAATGAGACCCTGAGACACGGAGACACTGACACCCTGAGACACTGAGACACTGAGAGACTGAGACTGAGAGACTGATACACTGAAAGACTGAGAGATTGAGAGACTGAGCGACTGAGAGACTGAGAGATGGAGAGACCCTGAGGCACGGAGACACTGAGACTCTGGGAACCTGATACACTGAGACCCTGAGACACTGAGACCCTGAGACCCTGAGATCCTGAGACACTGAGACACTGAGACCCTGAGACACTGAGACACTGAGACACTGAGAGACTGAGACCCAGAGACCCAGAGACCCAGAGAGACTGAGAGACTGAGGGCATGAGAGACTAAGGCCCTGAGACCCCAAGACACTGAGACCCTGAGACACTGAGACCCAGAGACCCAGAGACCCAGAGGCCCTGAGACACTGAGACACTGAGAAACTGAGAGACAGAGAGACTTCGACACTGAGACCCAGAGACCCTGAGAACCTGGGACCCTGAGACTCTGAGACACAGACACACTGAGACCCAGAGACCCAGAGGCCCTGAGACACTGAGACACTTTGAGACTGAGACACTGAGAGACTGAGAGACTGAAAGACTGAGAGACTGAGACTGAGACCCAGAGACACTGAGACCCTGAGACACTGAGACACTGAGACCCTGAGACCTTGAGACACTGAGAGACTGAGAGACTGAGAGACTGATACACTCAGAGACTGAGAGACTGAGCGACTGAGTGACTGAGACACTGAGAGACTGAGACATTGAGGCACTGAGACCCTAAGACACGGAGACACTGAGACCCTGAGACACTGAGACACTGAGAGACTGAGACTGAGAGACTGAGAGACTGATACACTGAAAGACTGAGAGACTGAGCGACTGAGACACTGAGAGATGGAGAGACTGAGACACTGAGACCCTGAGACACTGAAAACTGAGCCCCTGAGCCCCTGAGATACTGGGACATGAGACACTGAGACCCTGAGACCCGGGGACCCGGACGGAGACCCTGAGACACTGAGAACCAGAGACCCAGTGACCTTGAGACCAAGAGACCCTGAGACACTGAGACACTGAGACTCTGAGAATCTGCGACACTGAGACCCTGAGAGACTGAGAGAGTGAGAGACTGAGCGACTCAGAGACTGAGACACTGAGACCCTGAGAGACTGAGACTATGAGACCCTGAGAGACTGAGAGACTGAGACACTGAGAGACTGAGACCCTGAGACACTGAGAGACTGAGAGACTGAGACACTGAGACCCTGAGACCCTGAGACCCTGAGACACTGAGTCACTGAGACCTGAGACCCTGAGTCACGGAGACACTGAGACGTTGGGACCCTGAGACACTGAGACACTGAGACCCTGAAACACTGAGACTCTGAGACCCTGCGACACTGAGACCCAGAGACCCTGAGACACAGAGACCCTGAGACACTGAGACACTGAGTCAATGAGACACTGAGACACTGAGACACTGAGACCCAGAGATGCAGAGAGACTGAGAGACTGAGGGCTGAGAGACAAAGGCCCTGAGATCCTGAGACACTGAGACCCTGAGACCCTGAGACACTGAGACCCTGAGACCCTGAGACACTGAGAACCTGAGACACTGAGACACTGAGAGACTGAGAGTATTAGAGAATGAGAAACTGAGAGACTGAGACCCTGTGACCATGAGAAACTGAGACACTGAGAGACTGAGAGACTGAGCCCCAGAGACCCTGAGATCCTGAGACACTGAGACACTGAGACCCTGAGACACTGAGACACTGAGAGACCGAGAGACTGAGACCCAGAGACCCAGAGACCCGGAGACCCAGAGACCCAGAGAGACTGAGAGACTGAGGGCATGAGAGACGAAGGCCCTGAGACCCTGAGACTCTGAGACCCTGAGACCCTGAGACCCTGAGACCCTGAGACTCTGAGTCACTGAGAACCTGAGACACTGAGAACCTGAGACACTGAGAGACTGAGAGACTGATACAATGAGAGACTGAGAGACTGATACAATGAGAGACTGAGAGATTGAGACCCTGAGACACTGAGAACCTGCGATACTGAGACAGTGAGACACTGAGACTCTGTGACCCTGAGACACTGAGACACTGAGTAACTGAGAGAATGAGAGAATGAGGGACTGAGACCCAGAGACCCAGAGACCCAGAGACCTGTGACCCTGAGACACTGATACACTGAGGGACTGAGAGACTGAGCGACTGAGTGAATGAGAGACTGAGACACTTAGATCCTGAGACACTGAGACCTGAGACACTGAGACAGTGAGACACTGAGGCCCTGAGACCCTGAGACCCTGAGACACTGAGACACTGAGACACTGAGACACTGAGACACTGAGACCCTGAGACCCTGAGACACTGAGACACTGAGACATTGAGACCCAGAGACACTGACACATTGAGACACTGAGAGACTGAGAGACTGAGCGACTGAGCGACTGAGTGACTGAGAGACTGAGAGACTGAGAGACTGAGCGACTGAGCGACTGAGTGACTGAGAGACTGAGAGACTGAGAAACTGCGACCCTGAGACACTGAGACCCTGAGACAGTGAGACACTGAGAGAATGAGACTGAGAGACTGATACACTGAAAGACTGAGAGACTGAGAGACTGAGAGACTGAGAGACGGAGAGACTGAGACACTGGGACCCTGAGACCCTGAGACCCTGATACACTGAGACACTGAGACACTGAGACACTGAGACACTGAGACACTGAGAGACTGAGAGACTGAGAGACTGAGACCCTGAGACACTGAGACACAGTGACCATGAGACCATGAAACACTGAGACACTGAGACACTGATACACTGAGAGACTGAGAGACTGAGCGACTCAGAGACTGGGAGACTGAGAAACTGAGACACTGAGAGACTGAGAGACTGGGAGACTGAGACACTGAGAGACAGAGACACTGAGAGACTGAGACCCTGAGACTCTGAGACCCTGAGACTCTGAGACGCGGAGACGCTGAGACACTGAGAGACTGAGACATTGAGACACTGAGACCCTGAGAGACTGAGAGACTGAGACACTGAGACCCTGAGAGACTGAGACACTGAGACCCTGAGAGACTGAGAGACTGAGAGACTGAGACGCTGACAGAATGAGACCCTGAGACTCTGAGACACTGAGACCCTAAGACTTTGAGAACCTGAGACACTGAGACCCTGAGACACTGAGAGAGTGAGAGACTGAGACCCAGAGACCCTGAGACACTGAGAGACTGAGACACTGAGAGACTGAGACACTGAGACCCTGAGACCCTAAGACCTTGAGACCCTGAGGCACTGAGACACTGAGACACTGAGAGACTGAGAGACTGAGACCCAGAGACACTGGGACACTGAGACACCGAGAGACTGAGACACTGAGAGACTGAGTGACTGAGAGAATAAGACCCTGAGACCCTGAGACCCTGAAACACTGAGACCCTGAGACCCTGAGACCCTAAGACACTGAGACAGTGAGAGACTGAGAGACTGAGACCCAGAGAACCAGAGAGCCTGAGACACCGAGACACTGAGAGACTGAGAGACTGAGAGACTTAGAGACTGAGACCCAGAGACCCAGTGACCCAGAGACCCTGAGAGACTGAGAGACTGAGGGCCTGAGAGACTAAGGCCCTGTGACCCTGAGACACTGAGACACTGAGTCACTGAGACGCTGAGATACTGAGACCCTGAGACACTGAGAGACTGAGACCCTGAGACGCTGAGACACTGAGAGACTGAGAGATTGAGACCCAGAGACCCAGAGACCCTGAGACACTGAGACACTGAGACCCTGAGACACTGAGACCCTGAGACACTGAGACACTGAGACGCTGGGAGACTGAGAGACTGATACAATGAGAGACTGAGAGACTGAGCGACTGAGAGACTGAGAGTTTGAGAGACTGAGAGACTGAGACACTGAGACCCTGAGACACTGAGGCCCTGAGACACTGAGACAGTGAGACACTGAGACCCTGAGACCCTGAGACACAGATCCTGAGACACTGAGACACTGAGATCCTGAGACACTGAAACCCTGAGACACTGAGTCACTGAGACCCTGAGAAACTGAGACCCTGAGACACTGCGACACTGAGACCCTGAGACTCTGAGATCCTGAGACCCTGAGACACTGTGACACTGAGAGACTGAGACCCTGAGACACTGAGAGACTGAGAGACTGAGAGACTGAGAGACTGAGAAACAGAGACCCAGAGATCCTGAGACCCTGAGACACTGAGACCCTGAGACACTGAGACCCTGAGTCACTGAGACACTGAGACGCTGGGAGACTGAGAGACTGGTACAATGAGAGACTGAGAGACTAAGAGACTGAGCGACTGAGAGACTGAGAGACTGTTAGTTTGAGAGACTGAGACACGGAGACCCTGAGACACTGAGGCCCTAAGACACTGAGACAGTGAGACACTGAGACCCTGAGACCCGGAGACACTGAGACACTGAGAGACTGATACACTGAGAGACTGAGAGACTGAGCGACTCAGAGACTGAGAGACTGAGACACTGGGACACTGAGACCCTGAGAAACTGAGACACTGAGACCCAGAGAGACTGAGAGACTGAGACACTGAGAGACTGACACCCTGAGACTCTGAGACCCTGAGACCCTCAGACCCTGTGACACTGAGACACTGAGACCCTGAGACACTGAGACACTGAGACCCTGAAACACTGAGACACAGAGAGACTGAGACCCAGAGACCCTGAGACCCTGAGACACTGAGACCCTGAGACCCTGAGACACTGATACACTGAGACACTGAGACCCAGAGACCCGGAGAGACTGAGAGACTGAAGGCATGAGAGACTAAGGCCTTGAGACCCTGAGACACTGAGACACTGATACCCTGAGACACTGAGAACCTGAGACACTGAGAGACTGAGAGACTGAGAGACTAAGAGACTGAGAGTCTGAGACCCTGAGACCCTGAGACAGTGAGACACTGAGACCCTGAGACCCTGAGACACTGAGACACTGAGAGACTGAGAGACTGATACACTGAGAGACTGAGAGACTGAGACACTGGGACACTGAGACCCTGAGAAACTGAGACACTGAGACCCTGAGAGACTGAGAGACTGAGACACTGAGAAACTGACACCCTGAGACTCTGAGACCCTGAAACACTGAGACCCTGTGACACTGAGACACTGAGACCCTGAGACACTGAGACAGAGAGACCCTGAGACCCGGAAACACTGAGACACTGAGAGAGTGAGACCCTGAGACCCTGAGACCCTGAGACACTGAAACCCTGAGACCCTGAGACCCTGAGACACTGATACACTGAGACACTGAGACACTAAGACACTGAGACACTGAGACCCAGAGAGACTGAGAGACGGAGGGCATGAGAGATAAGGCCCTGAGACCCTGAGACACTGAGACCCTGAGACCCTGAGACACTGAGACACTGAGACCCTGAGACACTGAGAACCTGAGACACTGAGACACTGAGAGACTGAGAGACTAAGGGACTGAGAGACTGAGACCCTGAGACCCTGAGACACTGAGACACTGAGACTCTGAGACTCTGAGACCCTGAGACACTGAGACCCTAAGACACTGAGAACCTGAGACACTGAGACACTGAGAGACTGAGAGACTAAGAGACTGAGAGACTGAGACCCTGAGACCCTGAGACACTGAAACCCTGAGACCCTGAGGCACTGAGACACTGAGACACTGAGAGACTGAGAGACTGTGAGACTAAGTCCCTGAGACCCTGGGACCCTGAGACACTGAGACCCTGAGACACTGAGATAATGAGACCCTGAGAAACTGAGACACTGAGACACTGAGAGCCTGAGACTCTGAGACACTGAGACACTGAGAGACTGATACACTGAGAGACTGAGAAACTGAGACACTGAGAGACTGAGTCACTGAGAGACTGAGACCCTGAGACTCTGAGACCCTGAGACCCTAAGACCTTGAGACCCTGAGGCACTGAGACACTGAGACACTGAGACACTGAGAGACTGAGACACTGAGACCCAGAGACCCTGAGACACTGAGACACCGAGAGAATGAGACACTGAGAGACTGAGTGACTGAGAGAATAAGACCCTGAGACCCTGAGACCCTGAGACACTGAGATAATGAGACCCTGAGAAACTGAGACCCTGAGACACTGAGACACTGAGAGACTGTGACACTGTGACCCTGAGACCCTGAGGCACTGAGACACTGAGACACTGAGAGACTGAGAGACTAAGTCCCTGAGACCCTGGGACCCTGAGACACTGAGATAATGAGACCCTGAGAAACTGAGACACTGAGAGCCTGAGACTCTGAGACACTGAGACACTGAGAGACTGATACACTGAGAGACTGAGAGACTGAGACACTGAGAGACTGAGACACTGAGAGACTGAGACCCTGAGACTCTGAGACCCTGAGACCCTAAGACCTTGAGACCCTGAGGCACTGAGACACTGAGACACTGAGACCCTGAGACACTGAGACACTGAGAGACTGAGACACTGAGACCCTGAGACACTGAGACACCGAGAGACTGAGACACTGAGAGACTGAGTGACTGAGAGAATAAGACCCTGAGACCCTGAGACCCTGAGACACTGAGACCCTGAGACACTGAGATAATGAGACCCTGAGAAACTGAGACACAGAGACCCTGAGACTCTGAGACACTGAGAGAATGAGAGACTGATACACTGAGAGACTGAGAGACTTAGACACTGAGAGACTGAGACACTGAGAGACTGAGACCCTGAGACTCTGAGACCCTGAGACCCTAAGACCTTGAGACCCTGAGGCACTGATACACTGAGACCCTGAGACCCTGAGACACTGAGAAACTGAGACACTGAGAGACTGAGAGACTGAGAGACTGAGACCCAGAGAGCCTGAGACACTGAGACACCGAGAGACTGAGACACTGAGAGACTGAGTGACTGAGAGAATAAGACCCTGAGACCCTGAGACACTGAGACCCTGAGACACTGAGACACTGAGAGACTGAGAGACTGAGACCCAGAGACCCTGAGACACTGAGATACCGAGAGACTGAGACACTGAGAGACTGAGTGACTGAGAGAATAAGACCCTGAGACCCTGAGACACAGAGACACTGAGACACTGAGACCCTGAGACAATGAGACACTGAGACACTGAGACCCTGAGACCCTGAGATCCTGAGAAAGTGAGAGACTGAGAGACTGAGACTCAGAGACTAAGAGAGCCTGAGACACCGAGACACTGAGAGACTGAGAGACTGAGAGACTATGAGACTGAGACCCAGAGACCCAGTGACCCAGAGACCCTGAGAGACTGAGAGACTGAGGGCCTGAGAGACTAAGGCCCTGAGACCCTGAGACACTGAGACACTGAGTCACTGAGACCCTGAGAAACTGAGAGACTGAAACCCTGAGACACTAAGACGCTGAGACACTGAGACTCTGAGATCCTGAGACCCTGAGACACTGAGAGACTGAGACCCTGAGACGCTGAGACACTGAGAGACTGAGACCCAGAGACCCAGAGACCCAGAGAACCAGAGAACCTGAGACACTGAGACACTGAGACCCTGAGACACTGAGACACTGAGACGTTGGGGGACTGAGAGACTGATACAATGTGAGACTGAGAGACTGAGAGACTGAGCGACTGAGAGACTGAGAGACTGAGAGTTTGAGAGACTGAGACACTGAGACCCTGAGACACTGAGGCCCTGAGACACTGAGACAGTGAGACAGTGAGATCCTGAGACCCTGAGACACTGAGATCCTGAGACACTGAGACCCTCAGACACTGAGACACTGAGTCACTGAGACCCTGAGAAACTGAGAGACTGAAACCCTGAGACCCTCAGACGCTGAGACACTGAGACCCTGAGACACTGAGATCCTGAGACCCTGAGACACTCCGACACTCAGAGACTGAGACCCTGAGACACTAAGACTCTGAGAGACTGAGAGACTGAGACCCAGAGACCCTGAGACACTGAGACAGCGAGAGAATGAGACACTGAGAGACTGAGTGACTGAGAGAATAAGACCCTGAGACCCTGAGACCCTGAGACACTGAGATAATGAGACCCTGAGAAACTGAGACCCTGAGACACTGAGACACTGAGACACTGAGAGACTGAGACACTGTGACCCAGAGACCCTGAGGCACTGAGACACTGAGACACTGAGAGACTGAGAGACTAAGTCCCTGAGACCCTGGGACCCCTAGACACTGAGACCCTGAGACACTGAGATAATGAGACCCTGAGAAACTGAGACACTGAGAGCCTGAGACTCTGAGACACTGAGACACTGAGAGACTGATACACTGAGAGACTCAGAGACTGAGACACTGAGAGACTGAGACACTGAGAGACTGAGACCCTGAGACTCTGAGACCCTGAGAACCTAAGACCTTGAGACCCTGAGGCACTGAGACACTGAGACCCTGAGACACTGAGACACTGAGACACTGAGAGACTGAGACACTGAGACCCTGAGACACAGAGACACCGAGAGACTGAGACACTGAGAGACTGAGTGACTGAGAGAATAAGACCCTGAGACCCTGAGACCCTGAGACACTGAGACCCTGAGACACTGAGATAATGAGACCCTGAGAAACTGAGACACTGAGACACTGAGACCCTGAGACTCTGAGACACTGAGACACTGAGAGAATGAGAGACTGATACACTGAGAGACTGAGAGACTTAGGCACTGAGAGACTGAGACACTGAGAGACTGAGACCCTGAGACTCTGAGACCCTGAGACCCGAAGACCTTGAGACCCTGAGGCACTGAGACACTGAGACCCTGAGACCCTGAGACACTGAGAAACTGAGACACTGAGAGACTGAGAGACTGAGACCCAGAGAGCCTGAGACACTGAGACACCGAGAGACTGAGACACTGAGAGACTGAGTGACTGAGAGAATAAGACCCTGAGACCCTGAGACACTGAGACCCTGAGACACTGAGACACTGAGAGACTGAGAGACTGAGACCCAGAGACCCTGAGACACTGAGATACCGAGAGACTGAGACACTGAGAGACTGAGTGACTGAGAGAATAAGACCCTGAGACCCTGAGACACTGAGACACTGAGACCCTGAGACAATGAGACACTGAGACACTGAGACCCTGAGACCCTGAGATCCTGAGAAAGTGAGAGACTGAGAGACTATGAGACTGAGACCCAGAGACCCAGTGACCCAGAGACCCTGAGAGACTGAGAGACTGAGGGCCTGAGAGACTAAGGCCCTGAGACCCTGAGACACTGAGACACTGAGTCACTGAGACCCTGAGAAACTGAGAGACTGAAACCCTGAGACCCTAAGACGCTGAGACACTGAGACACTGAGACTGTGAGATCCTGAGACCCTGAGACACTGAGAGACTGAGACCCTGAGACGCTGAGACACTGAGAGACTGAGAGACTGAGACCCAGAGACCCAGAGACCCAGAGAACCTGAGACACTGAGACACTGAGACCCTGAGACACTGAGACACTGAGACGTTGGGGGACTGAGAGACTGATACAATGTGAGACTGAGAGACTGAGAGACTGAGAGTTTGAGAGACTGAGACACTGAGACCCTGAGACACTGAGGCCCTGAGACACTGAGACAGTGAGACAGTGAGATCCTGAGACCCTGAGACACTGAGATCCTGAGACACTGAGACCCTCAGACACTGAGACACTGAGTCACTGAGACCCTGAGAAACTGAGAGACTGAAACCCTGAGACCCTCAGACGCTGAGACACTGAGACCCTGAGACACTGAGATCCTGAGACCCTGAGACCCTGAGACACTGCGACACTCAGAGACTGAGACCCTGAGACACTGAGACTCTGAGAGACTGAGAGACTGAGACCCAGAGACCCAGAGACCCAGAGGCCCTGAGACACTGAGACACTGAGACCCTGAGACACTGAGACCCTGAGACACTGAAACACTGAGATGCTGAGAGACTGATACAATGAGAGACTGAGAGACTGAGAGACTGAGCGACTGAGAGACTGAGAGACTGAGAGTTTGAGAGACTGAGACACGGAGACCCTGAGACACGGAGGCCCTGAGACACTGAGACAGTGAGACACTGAGACCCTGAGACCCTCAGACACTGAGACACTGAGAGACTGATACACTGAGAGACTGAGAGACTGAGCGACTCAGAGACTGAGAGACTGAGACACTGGGACACTGAGACCCTGAGAAACTGAGACACTGAGACCCTGAGAGACTGAGACACTGAGACACTGAGAGACTGACACCCTGAGTCTCTGAGACCCTGAGACCCTCAGACCCTCTGACACTGAGACACTGAGACCCTGAGACACTGAGAGACTGAGACCCAGAGACCCTGAAACACTGAGACACTGAGACCCTGAGACACTGAGAACCTGAAACACTGAGACACTGAGAGACTGAGGGACTGAAAGACTAAGAGACTGAGAGACTGAGACCCTGAGACCCTGAGACACTGAGAACCTGGGACCCTGAGACACTGAGACACTGAGAGACTGAGAGACTGAGAGACTAAGACCCTCAGACCCTGGGACCCTGAGACACTGAGACCCTGAGACACTGAGACACTGAGACCCTGAGACACTGAGACCCTGAGACACTGAAACACTGAGATGCTGGGAGACTGAGAGACTGATACAATGAGAGACTGAGAGACTGAGCGACTGAGAGACTGAGAGTTTGAGAGACTGAGACACGGAGACCCTGAGACACGGAGGCCCTGAGACACTGAGACAGTGAGACACTGAGACCCTGAGACCCTCAGACACTGAGACACTGAGAGACTGATACACTGAGAGACTGAGAGACTGAGCGACTCAGAGACTGAGAGACTGAGACACTGGGACACTGAGACCCTGAGAAACTGAGACACTGAGACCCTGAGAGACTGAGACACTGAGACACTGAGAGACTGACACCCTGAGTCTCTGAGACACTGAGACCCTCAGACCCTCTGACACTGAGACACTGAGACCCTGAGACACTGAGACACTGAGACCCTGAGACCCTGAAACACTGAGACACTGAGAGACTGAGACCCAGAGACCCTGAGGCACTGAGACACTGAGACCCTGAGACACTGAGAACCTGAAACACTGAGACACTGAGAGACTGAGGGACTGAAAGACTAAGAGACTGAGAGACTGAGACCCTGAGACCCTGAGACACTGAGAACCTGGGACCCTGAGACACTGAGACACTGAGAGACTGAGAGACTGAGAGACTAAGACCCTGAGACCCTGGGACCCTGAGACACTGAGACCATGAGACACTGAGATAATGAGACCCTGAGAAACTGAGACACTGAGACACTGAGAGCCTGAGACTCTGAGGCACTGAGACATTGAGAGACTGAGAGACTGATACTCTGAGAGACTGAGAGACTGAGAGACTGAGACACTGAGAGACTGAGACACTGAGAGACTGAGACCCTGAGACTCTGAGACCCTGAGACCCTAAGACCTTGAGACCCTGAGGCACAGAGACACTGAGACACTGAGACCCTGAGACACTGAGACACTGAGACCCTGAGACACTGAGACACTGAGAGACTGAGAGACTAAGACCCAGAGACCCAGAGACCCTGAGACACTGAGACACCGAGAGACTGAGACACTGAGAGACTGAGTGACTGAGAGAATAAGACCCTGAGACCCTGAGACCCTGAGACACTGAGACACTGAGACCCTGAGACTCTGAAACACTGAGACAGTGAAACACTGAGACAGTGAGACCCTGAGACCCTGAGACCCTGACATCCTGAGACAGTGAGAGACTGAGAGACTGAGACCCAGAGACCCAGAGAGCCTGAGATACTGAGACACTGAGAGACTGAGAGACTGAGACAATGAGACACTGAGAGACTGAGAGACAGAGAGACAGAGAGACTGAGAGACTGAGACTCAGCGACGCAGAGATCCAGAGACGCAGAGACCCTGAGACACTGAGACACTGAGACGCTGGGAGACTGAGAGACTGATACAATGAGAGACTGAGAGACTGAGAAGCTGAGTGACTGAGAGACTGAGAGACTGAGAGTTTGAGAGACTGAGACACTGAAACCCTGAGACACTGAGGCCCTCAGACACTGAGACAGTGAGACACTGAGACCCTGAGACACTGAGAGACTGAGAGACTGATACACTGAGAGACTGAGAGACTGAGCGATTCAGAGACTGATAGACTGAGAGACTGAGACACTGGGACACTGAGACCCTGAGAAACTGAGACACTGAGACCCTGAGAGACTGAGAGACTGAGACACTGAGAGACTGAGACACTGAGAGACTGACACCCTGAGACAATGAGACACTGAGACCCTGAGACACTGATACACTGAGACACTGAGACATTGAGACAGTGAGACGCTGAGACACTTAGACAGTGAGACACTGAGTCACTGAGACCCTGAGACACTGAGACCCTGAGACCCTGAGACACTGAGACACTGAGACCCTGAGTCCTAAGTTACTGAGACACTATGAAACTGACACCCTGAGACCCTGAGGCACAGAGACCCAGAAACACTGAGACACGGAGATAGTGAGACCATGAGACACTGGGACACTGAGAACCAGTGTACCAGAGACCCAGCGATTCTGAGACCCAGGGACCCAGAGACCCTGAGACATTGAGATCCTGAGAACCTGAGACACTGAGACCCAGAGTCCGAGATACCCTGTGACCATGGGACCCAGAGAGCCTGAGATAGTGAGACACTGATTCCCAGGGACCCTGAGACCCAGAGACCCAGAGCCCCTGAGACACTGAGACCCTGTGACCCAGAGACCCTGAGACCCTGAGACCTTGAGACACTGAGACCCTGTGGCCCTGAGAGACTGAGACACTGAGACCCTGAGACACTGAGACACTGAGATAGTGAGACACTGAGACACTGAGACACTGAGACCTTGAGACACTGAGACACTGAGATAGTGAGACACTGAGACACTGAGACCTTGAGACACTGAGACACTGAGAACCAGAGGCCCATAGGCCCACAGACACTGAGACACTGAGACACTGAGATAGTGAGACACTGAGACACTGAGACACTGAGACACTGAGATAGTGAGACACTGAGACACTGAGATAGTGAGACACTGAGACACTGAGAACCAGAGGCCCATAGGCCCACAGACACTGAGACGCAAAGACACAGAGACACAGAGACCCAGAGGCTTTGATACACTGAGATCCTGAAACCATGAGACCCAGAGACTCTGAGATCCAGAGAGGCAGAAACAGTGAGACACAGAGACCCTGAGACCCTGCGTCTCATAGGCCCTGAGACCCTGGGACCCAGAGATTCTGAGACACTGAGACTCTGAGACCCTGACACACTAAGACCCTGAGACCCTTAGTATGAGAGATGCAGAAATCCTGACATCCTGAAACAACTGAACACGATTCAAGGTGAGACCCTGAGACACTGAGTCCCTAAGACCCTTAGACACAGAGACGGTGAGACCCACAGACAAAGAGACCCAGAGAACCATAGATCCAGAACCCCTGCGACCCTGAGACAATGAGGTCCAGACATGCAGAAACCCAGAGACCCTGAGACATAGAGACACCGAGGCACTGAGACACACAGACCCTGAGAAACTGAGAACCAGAGACCCTGAAACAATTAGACAGTGAGACGCTGAGACTCTTAGACACTGAGACACTGAGGCACAGTGACCCTGAGACACAGATACACTGAGACACTGAGACCCTGAGACACTGAGAGACTGAGGCATTGAGACCCAGAGGCCCTGAGACACAGAGACACAGAGACACTGAGAGACTGAAACACTAACTCACAGAGACCCAGAGATCCTGAGAAACTGAGTCACTGTGACCCAGACACTGAGAGACCCAGAGACCCACAGCCCAGAAATCCAGAGATCCAGAGACACTGAGACCCAGAAACCCTGAGACATTGAGACACTGAGACCCTGAGACCATGAGACCCTGAGACACTGAGAACCTGAGACCCAGAGAGCCTGAGACTGAGAGACCCAGAGCCCAGAAACCCAGAGATCCAGAGACCCAGAGACACTGAGACCAATGGCCCAGACACCGTGAGACCTAGAGACGCTGAGACCCTGAGACACTGAGAGACTGAGACACTGAGATGCAGTGCCCCAGAGACACAGATACACTGAGACCCAGGGATGCAGAGACATGGAGACATTGAGACACTGAGACCCTGAGATAACTGAGACCCAGTGATCCAGAGATCCTAAGACCCTGAGACCCTGACACTCTGAGACCCTGAGGCCCTGAGAAACTGAAAGACTGAGACCCAGTGTCCCAGAGATGCTGAGACTCTGAGACCCAGAGACCCTGAGACATTGAGACAGTGAGATCATGAGACCATGAGACACTGAGGCACTGAGACCCAGATACCCTGAGACAGTGAGACACTGAGACAGTGAGACACTGAGATACTGAGACCCTGAGACTCTGAGACCAAGAGACACTGAGTCGCAGGGACCCAGAGACCCTGAGACCCTGAGACACTGAATCCCTGAGAACCTGAGACCCTGAGACACTGAGACCCATTATCCCAGAAACCCTGAGACACTGAGACACGGAGACCCTGAGACCCAAGTACACTGAGATACTCAGACCCTGAGACACTGAGACACTGAGACCCTGAGACCCTGAGACACTGAGACCTTGAGACACTGAGACACTGAGACCCTGTGGCCCTGAGAGACTGAGACACTGAGACCCTGAGGCTTTGAGACACTGAGATCCTGAAACCATGAGACCCTCAGGCTTTGAGACACTGAGATCCTGAAACTATGAGACCCAGAGACACTGAGATCCAGAGAGCCAGAAACAGTGAGACACAGAGACCCTGAGACCCTGCGTCTCATAGGCCCTGAGCCCCTGGGACTCAGAGATCCTGAGACACTGAGACCCTGAGACACAGAGAAAGTGAGAACATGAGGTACTGAGACAATGAGACCCTGAGACACTGATTCACTGAGACACTATGAAACTGAGACCCTGAGGCACTGAGACCTAAGAAACTGAGACACTGAGACACTTGAGACCCAGTGTACCAGAGACCCAGAGATTCTGAGACCCAGTGTCCAAGAAACCCAGAGACGCTGAGAACCAGGGACCCAGAGACCCTGAGACATTGAGACACTGAGATCCTGAGAAACTGAGACACTGAGACCCAGAGACCGAGAGACCCTGTGACCATGGGACCCAGAGAGCCTGAGGCACAAACTCTGAGACCCTTTTTATGAGCGATGCAGAGACCCTGAGACCATGAAACAACTGGACAATAAGAAGTAGAAACACTGAGACTCTGAGACACTGAGACACTGAGACCCAGAGTCCCAGAGTCCCAGAGATCCTGAGACACTGAGACACGGAGACACTGAGATACTGAGATACTGAGACACTGAGACAGTGAGACTCTGAGGCCCTGAGAGACTGAGACACTGAGACACAGTGACCCTGAGACCCTGACACCCTGAGAAACGGAGACCCAGAGACCCTGAGACACAGAGACAGTGAGACCCACAGACCAAGAGACCAGAGAAGCAGAGATCCAGAGCCGCTGAGAGCCTGATACAATGAGTCCCAGACACGCCAAGAGACCCTGAGATACTGAGACACTGAGACCCTGGGAAACTGAGATCCTGAGACCCTGGGAAACTGAGATCCAGAGACCATGAGACCGTGAGACGGTGAGATACTGAGACACAAAGAACCTGAGACACTGAGACCCTGAGACCCTGGGAAACTGAGATCCTGAGATCCTGAGACCGTGAGACGGTGAGATACTGAGACACAAAGAACCTGAGACACTGAGACCCTGAGACGCTGAGACCCTTAGAAACTGAGGCACAGTGACCCTGAGACACAAATACACTGAGACACTGATAAACTGAGGCACTGTGTCCCTGAGACCCTGAGAAATTGAAACCCAGAGAGCCAGAGACCCTGAGAACTGAGAAACTGATACCCTGAGACCCTGAGACATGAGACACTGAGGCCCTGAGACATTGAGACAGTGAGGCCCTGAGACACAGGGACCCTGAGACACTGAGACCCTGAGACCCTGAAACCCTGAGACCCTGAGACACTGAGACCCTGAGGCCCAGAGATCCAGTGACCTGGGACCCAGAGACGCTGAGACGCTGCAACACTGATACCCTGAGACACTGAGAGACTGAGACACTGCAACCCTGAAACCCTGAAACCCTGAGAAACTGAGACATAGAGACCCAGAAACACTGAGACCCTGAGACACGGAGAAAGTGAGACCCTGAGACCCTGAGACACTGAGACACAGAGACCCAGAAACACTGAGACCCTGAGACACGGAGAAAGTGAGACCCTGAGACCCTGAGACACTGCGACACTGAGACCCTGAGTGCTAAGTCACTGAGACACTATGAAACTGACACCCTGAGACCCTGAGGCACTGAGGCACAGAGACCCAGAAACACTGAGACACGGAGATAGTGAGACCATGAGACACTGGGACACCGAGAACCAATGTACCAGAGACCCAGCGATTCTGAGACCCAGGGACCCAGAGACCCTGAGACATTGAGACACTGAGATCCTGAGAACCTGAGACACTGAGACACAGAGTCCGAGAGACCCAGTGACCATGGGACCCAGAGAGCCTGAGATACTGAGACACTGATTCCCAGGGACCCTGAGACCCAGAGACCCAGAGTCCCTGAGACACTGAGACACTGAGATAGAGAGACACTGAGACACTGAGACCTTGAGACACTGAGACCCTGTGGCCCTGAGACCCTGAGACACTGAGACACTGAGATAGTGAGACACTGAGACACTGTGGCCCTGAGACCCTGAGACACTGAGACACTGAGACACTGAGACACTGAGACCCTGAGACCCTGAGACACTGAGACACTGAGATAGTGAGACACAGAGACACTGAGACCTTGAGACACTGAGACACTGAGACCCTGTGGCCCTGAGAGACTGAGACACTGAGACCCTGAGACACTGAGATAGTGAGACCCTGAGACACTGAGAACCAGAGGCCCATAGGCCCACAGACACTGAGACGCAAAGACACAGAGACACTGAGACACAGAGACCCTGAGGCTTTGAGACACTGAGATCCTGAAACCATGAGACCCAGAGACACTGAGATCCAGAGAGCCAGAAACAGTGAGACACAGAGACCCTGAGACCCTGCGTCTCATAGGCCCTGAGACCCTGGGACCCAGAGATCCTGTGACACTGAGACTCTGATACCCTGAGACACTAAGACCCTGAGGCACAGAGACTCTGAGACCCTTAGTATGAGAGATGCAGAGACCCTGAGACCCTGAAACAACTGAACAGCGATTCAAGGTGAGACCCTGAGACACTGAGTCCCTAAGACCCTTAGACACAGAGACGGTGAGACCCACAGACAAAGAGACCCAGAGAACCATAGATCCAGAACCCCTGCGACCCTGAGACAATGAGGTCCAGACATGCAGAAACCCAGAGACCCTGAGATATAGAGACACCGAGGCACTGAGACACAGAGACCCTGAGAAACTGAGAACCAGAGACCCTGAAACAATGAGACAGTGAGACGCTGAGACTCTTAGACACTGAGACCCTGAGACACAGATACACTGAGACACTGAGTCACTGAGACCCTGAGAATCTGAGAACCAGAGACCCTGAGCCACTGAGACCCTGAGACCCTGAGACACTGAGAAACTGAGATCCTTAGACACTGAGAAACTGAGACCCTGAGACCCTGAGACCCTGAGATACTGGGACATGAGACACTGAGACCCGGAGTCCCTGAGATACTGAGACCCTGATTCCCCGAGACACTGAGAGACTGAGATGCTGCAACCCTGAGACACTGAGACCCAGAGACCCTGAGACCCTGAGACACTGAGACCCTGAGGCATTGAGACCATGAGGCGCTGAGACACAGAGACACTGAGACACAGAGACACTGAGACACAGAGAGAAAGAGATACTGAGACACAGAGACACAGAGACACTGAGACACTGAGAGACTGAAACACTAACTCACAGAGACCCAGAGATCCTGAGAAACTGAGACACTGTGACCCAGACACTGAGAGACCCAGAGACCCATAGACCCAGAAACCCTGAGACATTGAGACACTGAGACCCTGAGACCCTGAGACCATGAGACCCTGAGACAGTGAGACACTGAGACCCTGAGACCATGAGACCCTGAGACACTGAGAACCTGAGACCCAGAGACCCTGAGACTGAGAGACCCAGAGCCCAGAAACCCAGAGATCCAGAGACCCTGAGATCCTGAGACCCAGAGACACTGAGACCAATGGCCCAGACACCGTGAGACCCAGAGACCCTGAGACCCTGAGACACTGAGAGACTGAGACACTGAGATGCAGTGCCCCAGAGACACAGATACACTGAGACCCAGGGATGCAGAGACATGGAGACATTGAGACACTGAGACCCTGAGATACTGAGACCCAGTAATCCAGAGATCCTAAGACCCTGACACCCTGACACTCTGAGACCCTGAGGCCTGAGAAAGTGAGAGACTGAGACCCAGTGTCCCAGAGATGCTGAGACTCTGAGACCCAGAGACCCAGAGATCCTGAGACATTGAGACAGTGAGATCCTGAGACCATGAGACACTGAGGCACTGAGACCCAGATACCCTGAGACAGTGAGACACTGAGATACTGAGACCCTGAGACTCTGAGACCAAGAGACACTGAGTCGCAGGGACCCAGAGACCCTGAGACACTGAGACACTGAATCCCTGAGAACCTGAGACCCTGAGACACTGAGACCCATTATCCCAGAAACCCTGAGACACTGAGACACGGAGACCCTGAGACCCAAGTACACTGAGATACTCAGACCCTGAGACACTGAGGCACTGAGACCCTGAGACACTGAGACCTTGAGACACTGAGACACTGAGACCCTGTGGCCATGGGAGACTGAGACACTGAGACACTGTGACACGGAGACCCTGAGACCCAAGTACACTGAGGTACTCAGACCCTGAGACAATGAGGCACTGAGTCCCTGAGACACTGAGTTCCTGAGACACTGAGACACAGTGACCCTGAGACCCTGAGAGACGGAGACCAAGAGACCAAGAGAACCAGAGATCCAGTACCCCTGATATCCTAAGACCCTGAGAAAATGAGGCCCAGACACGCAGTGACCCAGAGACCCTGAGACCCAGACATCCAGAGGCCAAGATACCCTGAGACACTGAGAGATTGAGACATTGAGTCCCCGAGACACAGAGTCACTGAGACCCTGAGACCCAGACATCCAGAGACCCTGTGACACTGAGACACAGACCCTGAGACACTGAAAGATTGAGACATCGTGTCCCCAAGGCCCTGAGAGCCTGAGAGACTGACACACTGAGACACAGACACCCTGAGGCCCAGAGATCCAGAGACCTGAGACACTGAGAGACTGAGACACTGAAACGCTGAGACACTGAGACACAGACACAAAGATCCTGAAGCCCGAGACACTGAGACCTTGAAACACTGAGACTCTAAGGCACTGAGTCACTGAGACCCACAGACTTTGAGACCCAGAGATCCAGAGACCATGAGACACTGAAACAGTGAGAAGCTGAGAACCTGAGACACTGAGACACTGAGGCACTGAGACCCTGAGACCCTGAGAGACTGCCACTCTGATACACTGAGACACAGACACACTGAGACGCTGAGACACAGAGGCCCTGAGACACTGAGACACTGAAACCCTGAGACACTGAGAGACTGCCACTCTGATACATTGAGACACAGACACCCTGAGACGCTGAGACACTGAGACCTCGAGACCCTGACGCCCTGAGACACTGCAACAACGTGACTCTGAGACACTGAGACGCTGAAATCCACAGACTCAGGGACACTGAGACCCTGAGACCAAAGACCCTGAGACCCTGAGAAACTGAGACCCTGAGGCACTGAGACACTGAGACCCTGAGACACTGAGACCCTGAGAAGCCGACATCCAGAGACGAAGAAATCCTGAGGCCCTGAGACCCTATGAAGCTGAGAACGTGAAACACTGAGACACTGAGAGGCTGTCACACTGAGACCTGAAACACTGAGAGATTAAGACATTGAGTCCCCAAGGCCCAGTGACCCAGAGACACTGAGGCACTGAGACCCTGAGACCCAGAGACCCAGAGACCCAGAGACCCAGAGACGCTGAGACACAGACCCTGAGACACTGAGAGATTGAGACATTGAGTCCCCAAGACCCTGAGAGCCTGAGACACTGAGACTTGGAAAGACTGAGGCATTGAGACACTGAGACCCTGAGAAACTGAGACCTGACACACTGAGGCACTGGGATACTGAGACATTGAGACACTGAGAACCTGATACACTGACACCCTGAGACACTGATAGACTGAGACCCTGAGACACTGAGATTCAGAGACACTGAGACTCTGAGATACTGAGACCCTGATACTCTGAGACACTGAGACCCTGAGACTCTGAAACACTGAGACTCTGACAAACTGAGACCCTGAGACGAGAGACCCTGAGACAATGAGACACTGAGACCCTGGTACCTTTAGATCCAGAGACCCAGAGACTCAGAGACACAGAGACACTGAGACGCAGACAACCTGAGACCCAGAGACCCTGAGAAGCTGGGGGATTGTGACCCTGAAACCCTGAGACACTTTGACCCTGAGACACTGAGACCTTGAGGCACTGAGAACCTGAGGCACTGAGACACTGAGAGACTGACACACTGAGAATCTGAAACCCTGAGACACTGAGACACTGAGACACTGAGATACTGAGACCCTGAGGCACTGAGAGTTTGTGACATTGAGTCCCCGAGACCCAGTGACACTGATACACTGAGACACAGACACCCTGGGACACTGAGACATTGAGATACTGTGAAACTGATGCACTGTGACTCTGAGACCCTGAGATACTGAGACCTGAGACACTGAGAGACTGAGACTCAGAGACACTGACACCCTGAGGCAATGAGATCCTGACACCCTGAGACATTGAGACACGGTGTCTCTGAGGCACTGAGACCCAGAGGCACTGAAATGCTGGAACCCAGAGATCCAGGGACACTGAGACCCTGAGACCCAGAGACCCTGAGACCTTGACAAACTGAGACCCTGAGGCACTGAGACACTGAAACCCAGAGAACCTGAGACACAGACATCCAGAGACCAAGAGTCCCTGAGACACTGAGACACTGAGACTCTGAGAGGCTGAGAAGCTGAGACACTGACAGACTGACACACAGTGACAGTGAGACGGTGAGACCCTGAGACACTGAGACACTGAGAACCTGAAACACTGAGACCCTGATACACTGATACACTGAGACACTGATCCGCAGACGCAATGAGACACTGAAACCCAGAGACTCAGAGATTCAGGGACACTGAGACACTGAGACCCAGAGACACTGAGACACTGAGACAATGCGGCCCTCAGTCCTTGAGACCCTGAGATCCTGAGACACTGAGACCCTGATACACCGAGACACTGTGGCCCTGTGCCCCTGAGACACTAAGACCCTGAGGCACTGAGTCATTGAGACACTGAGACCCTGAGACACTAAGACTCTGACAGACTGAGACCCTGAGACCAGAGACCCTGAGACAATGAGAAACTGAGACCCTGACACCTTTAGGTCTAGAGACCCAGAGAACCAGAGACCCAGAGACACTGAGACACCGAGACGCTGAGAGACTGAGACCCTGAAACCCTGAGACACTGAGACCATAAGACACTGAGACACTGAGACCCATAGAACTTGAGACCCAGAGGCACAGAAACCCTGAGACACTGAGAAGCTGAGAACCTGAGACACTGAGACCCTGAGAACCTGAGGCACTGAATCCCTGAGACACAGTGACACTGAGGCACTGAGAGACAGACAATCTGACACACTGGTGCACAGACACCCTGAGATGCTGAGACACTGAGAGCCTGAGACACTGAGGCCCTGAGACCCTGAGACTCATTCAGTGAGACACTGAGCCCCTGAGACACTGAGAGCTGAGACACTGAGTCCCTGAGACACTGAGACCCTGAGACCCTGAGTCCTCAAGACACTGAATCTCTGAATCACTGAGACACTGTGACCATGAGATACAGAGACACTGGTAACCTGAGACACTGAGACCCAGAGAACCAGAGACTCTGACACACTGAGACCCTGAGACACTGAGACACTGAAACCCAGAGACCCTGAGAACCTGAGACACTGAGGCCCTGAGACCCAGAAAGTGTGAGAAACTGATTCCCAGAGACACTGAATAGTCAAACCCAGAGACCCAGGGACACTGAGACCCTGAGATGCTGAGACATTGAGACCCTGAGAAATTGAGACCCTGAGACCCAGAGACACTAAGACCCTGAGACAATGAGACACTGGGGCACTGAGTCACTGAGACACGGAGTTACTGAGACCCTGAGACACTGAGACCCAGAGCCTCAGAGGCACTGAGACATTGAGACACTGAGACCCAGAGATGCAGAGACACAGAGACCCAGAGGCCTTGACACACTGAGACACTGAGTCACTGAGACCCTGAGATACTGAGACACTGAGACATTGAGACACTGAGACACTGAGATACAGTGCCCCTGAGACACAGATACACTGAGACCCAGGGATGCAGAGACCCTGAGACTTTGAGACACTGAGATCCTGAGATACTGAGACCCAGAGATCCAGAGATCCTAAGACCCTGAGACCCTGACATTCTGAGACCCTGAGGCCCTGAGAAACTGAGAGACTGAGACCCAGTGTCCCAGAGATGCTGAGACTCTGAGACCCAGAGACCCTGAGACATTGAGACACTGAGATCCTGAGACATTGAAACACTGAGACAGTGAGACCCAGATACCCTGAGACAGTGAGACACTGAGACAGTGAGACACTGAGACAGTGAGACCCTGAGACCATGAGACACTGAGGCACTGAGACACTGAGATACTGAGACCCTGAGACACTGAGACCAAGAGACACTGAGTCGCAGGGACCCAGAGACCCTGAGACACTGAATCCCTGAGAACCTGAGACCCTGAGACACTGAGACCCATCATCCTAGAGACCCTGAGACACTGCGACATGGAGAACCTGAGACCCAAGTACACTGAGATACTCAGACCCTGAGACACTGAGACCCTGAGACACTGAGACCTTGAGACACTGAAACACTGAGACCCTGTGGCCCTGAGAGACTGAGACACTGAGACACTGAGGCACTGAGTCCCTGAGACACTGAGGTCCTGAGACACTGAGACACAGTGACACTGAGACCCCGAGAAACGAATACCAAGAGACCCACAGAACCAGAGATCCAGTGCCACTGATACCCTAAGACCCTAAGAAAATGAGGCCCAGAAATCCAGAGATCCAGAGACCCTGAGATCCTGAGACCCAGAGACACTGAGACCAATGGCCCAGACACGCTGAGACCCAGAGACCCTGAGACACTGAGAGACTGAGACACTGAGATGCAGTGCCCCAGAGACACAGTTACACTGAGACGCAGGGATGCAGAGACCCTGAGACTTTGAGACACTGAGATCCTGAGATACTGAGACCCAGAGATCCAGAGATCCTAAGACCCTGAGACCCTGACATTCTGAGGCCCTGAGACCCTGAGACCCTGAGAAACTGAGAGACTGAGACCCAGTGTCCCAGAGATGCTGAGACTCTGAGATCCAGAGACCCTGAGACATTGAGACACTCAGATCCTGAGACATTGAAACACTGAGACAGTGAGACACTGAGACAGTGAGACCCTGAGACCATGAGACACTGAGGCACTGAGACCCAGATACCCTGAGACAGTGAGACACTGAGACAGTGAGACACTGAGATACTGAGACCCTGAGACACTGAGACCAAGAGACACTGAGTCGCAGGGACCCAGAGACCCTGAGACACTGAATCCCTGAGAACCTGAGACCCTGAGACACTGAGACCCATCATCCCAGAGACCCTGAGACACTGCGACACGGAGACCCTGAGACCCAAGTACACTGAGATACTCAGACCCTGAGACACTGAGACACTGAGACACTGAGACACTGAAACACTGAGACCCTGTGGCCCTGAGACACTGAGACACTGAGGCACTGAGTCCCTGAGACACTGAGGTCCTGAGACACTGAGACACAGTGACACTGAGACCCCGAGAAACGAATACCAAGAGACACACAGAACCAGAGATCCAGTGCCACTGATACCCTAAGACCCTGAGAAAATGAGGCCCAGACACGCAGTGGCCCAGAGACCCTGAGACACTGAGACAGTGAGATACTGACAGCCAGAGACCCTGAGACCCAGACATCCAGAGGCCAAGAGACCCTGAGACACTGAGACCCTGAGATCCTGAGGCACTGAGACCCTGAGACACTGAGAGATTGAGACATTGAGTCCCCGAGATCCAGAGACACTGAGACACTGAGACATGGACACCCAGAGACACTGAGACACAGACACCCTGAGGCCCAGAGATCCATAGACCTGAGACACTGAGAGACTGAGACACAGACCCAGAGATCCAGTGGCCCGAGACCTTGAAACACTGAGACCCGAAGGCACTGAGTCACTGAGACACATACACCCTGAGACCCAGAGATCCAGAGACCATGAGACACTGAAACACTGAGAAGCTGAGAACCTGAGAGACTGCTACTCTGATACACTGAGACACAGACACCCAGAGACGCTGAGACACTGAGGCCCTGAGACACTGAAACCCAGGGATCCAGAGTCCCGGAGAACCTGAGACACTGAAACCCTGAGACACAGATACCTTGTGACCCTGAGAACCTGAGACACTGAGACACTGATTCCCAGGGACCCTGAGACCCTGA
The DNA here is from genome assembly GCA_037974335.1 of Prionace glauca. Lineage (NCBI taxonomy): Eukaryota > Metazoa > Chordata > Chondrichthyes > Carcharhiniformes > Carcharhinidae > Prionace > Prionace glauca. The sequence goes on from JBBMRE010000114.1 coordinate 698,045, forward strand.
GATGCAGTGACTCAGAGACCCTGAGACCCGGAGACCAAGAGACATTGAGATCCTGAGCCACTGAGACGCTGAGACACTGAGACCCTGAGGCCCAGATACTCTGAGACCCAAAGACACTGAGACACTGAGACCCAGAGACTGAGAGACCCTGAACCACTGAGACCCTGAGACACTGAGAAACTGAGACCCTTAGACAATGAGAAACTGAGACCCTAAGATACTGGGACATGAGACACTGAGACACTGAGACCCAGAGACTGAGAGACAGAGAGCCCAGAAACCCAGAGATCCAGAGACCCTGAAATCCTGACAAACTGAGACCCAATGACCCAGACCCACTGAGACCCAGGGTCACAGAAGCTCTGAGACACTGAGACCCTGAGACAATGAGAGACTGAGACACTGAGACCCAGTGTCCGAGAGACCCAGAGAATCTGAGACCCAGGGACCCAGAGACCATGAGACATTGAGACACTGAGATCCTGAGACCATGAGACACTGAGACCCTGAGACATGAGACACTGAGACCCTGAGACATTGAGAGACTGAGACCCTGAGAACCTGAGACACAGAGACAGTGAGACCCACAGACCAAGAGACCCAGTGAACCAGAGACCCAGAGCCCCTGCGACCCTAAGACAATGACCCCCAGACACGCAGTGACCCACAGACCCTGAGACACTGAGACACCGAAACACTAATACACAGAGACCCTGAGAAACTGAAACCCAGAGACCCTGAGAAACTGAGAGCCAGAGACCCTGAGAAACTGAGAACCAGAGACCCTGAGACCATGAGACAGTGAGATACAGAGACACTGAGACCCTGAAACAGTGAGACAGTGAGACGCTGAGACTCTTAGACACTGAGTCACTGAGACCCTAAGAATCTGAGACCCAGAGAGCCAGAGACCCTGAACCACTGAGACCCTGAGACACTGAGAAACTGAGACCCTTAGACAATGAGAAACTGAGACCCTAAGATACTGGGACATGAGACACTGAGACACTAAGATCCTGAGACCCAGAGGCCCTGAGACACTGAGACCCTGAGACCCAGTGACCCAGTAACCCTGAGACCCTGAGACTCTGAGACTCTGCGACACTGAGACCCTGAGACATTGAGAGACTGAGACACTGAGAACCTGAGACCCTGAGACACTGGGACCCTGAGACACTGAGACCAAGAGACACAGACACATTGAGAAACTGAGACCCAGAGTCCCAGAGACCCTGAGACACAGAGACACTGAGACTCAGAGACCCTGAGACACTGAGACACTGAGACCCAGAGACCCTGAGACTTTGAGACCCTGAGACACTGAGAGACTGAGACACTGAGACCCAGTGTCCCGAAGGCACTGAGACACAGTGACCCTGAGATCTTGAGAAACGCAGACGCAGCGACAGTGAGGCCTACAGACCAAGAGGCCCAGAGAATCAGAGATCTAGAGCCCCTGAGACACTGAGAGACTGAGACAATTTGACACAGAAACCCAGAGACACAGAGACCCAATGACCCAGACACCCTGAGACCCAGAGACCCAGAAACTCTGAGACTCTGTGACTCTGAGACCCTGAGACGCTGAGACACTGAGAGATTGAAACACTGAAACCCAGTGTCTCAGGGGCCCAGAGACTCTGAGACATTGAGACACTGAGATCCTGAGACCCTGAGAGACTGAGACCCTGAGACCTTGTGACCCTGAAACCCAGAGACCCTGAGCCCCTGAGACACTTAGAACCACACGCCCATAGGCCCAAAGTCACTGAGACCCAAAGACACAGTTACTCTGAGACTTTAAGACACTGAGATCCTGAAACCCTGAGACCCAGAGACACTGAGATCCAGAGAGCCAGAGACCAAGAGACCCAGAGGCCCTGAGACACTGAGGCGCAGAGAGCCAGAGACACTGAGACATTGAGGCACAGAAATCCTGAGACTCTGAAACACCTGGACAGTGAGAAGCTGAGACCCTGAGACCCTGAAACACAAAGACACTACGACACTGAAACCCTGAGACCCTGAGACACTGAGACCCAGAGTCCCAGAGACCCTGAGAGCCTGAGGCACTGAGACCCTGAAACGCAGAGACACTGCGACACTGAGACCCTGAGACACTGAGAACTTGAGACACTGAGATACTGAGAGATTGAGACAGTGAGGATCTGAGACCCTGAGAGACTGATACACTGAGACACAGTGACCCTGAGACCCTGACACCCTGAGAAACGGAGACCCAGCGACACTGAGACACAGAGACAGTGAGACCCACAGACCAAGAGACCCAGAGAAGCAGAGATCCAGTGCCCCGAGACCCTGATACAATGAGGCCCAGACACGCAGTGACCCCGAGACCCTGAGACACTGAGATACTGAAACCCTGTGATCCAGAGACCCTGAGACCGTGAGATGGTGAGATACTGAGACACTGAGATGCTGAGACCCTTAGAAATTGAGACACTGAGGCACAGTGACCCTGAGACACAGATAGACTGAGACACTGATAAACTGAGATATTAAGTCCCTGAGACCCTGAGAAACTGAGACCCAGAGAGCCAGGGACCATGAGAACTGAGAAACTGAGACCCTGAGACCCTGGGACATGAGACACTGAGGCCCTGAGGCACTGGGACCCTGAGACACTGAGACCCTGAGACACAGAGACCCTGAGACACTGAGACAGTGAGACTCTGAGGCCCTGAGAGACTGAGACACTGAGACACAGTGACCCTGAGACACAGTGACCCTGAGACCCTGACACCCTGAGAAACGGAGACCCAGAGACCCTGAGACACAGTGACAGTGAGACCCACAGATCAAGAGACCCAGAGAAGCAGAGATCCAGAGCCCCTGAGACCCTGATACAATCAGGCCCAGACACGCAGTGACCCAGAGACCCTGAGACACAGTGACAGTGAGACCCACAGACCAAGAGACCCAGAGAAGCAGAGATCCAGAGCCCCTGAGACCCTGATACAATGAGGCCCAGGTACGTAGTGACCCAGAGACCCTGAGACACTGTGACACTGAGACCCTGAGACCTGGGAAACTGAGATCCAGAAACCCTGAGACCGTGAGTCGGTGAGATACTGAGACCCAAAGAACCTGAGACACTGAGACCCAGAGACACCGAGACGCTGAGACCCTTAGACACTGAGACACTGAGGCACAGTGACCCTGAGACACAGATACACTGAGACACTGATAAACTGAGGCACTGTGTCCCCGAGACCCTGAGAAACTGAGACCCAGAGGGCCAGAGATCCTGAGAACTGAGAAACTGAGACCCTGAGACATGAGACACTGAGGCCCTGAGACACTGGGACCCTGAGACAGTGAGACACTGAGACCCTGAGACCCAGAGATCCAGTGACCTGGGACCCAGAGACGCTGAGACGCTGCAACACTGAGACCCCGAGACACTGAGAGACTGAGACACTGCAACCCTGAAACCCTGAGACCCTGAGAGACTGAGACACAGTGACAGTGAGACCCACAGACCAAGAGACCCAGAGAAGCAGAGATCCAGAGCCCCTGAGACACTGATACAGTGAGGCCCAGGCAAGTAGTGACCCAGAAACACTGAGATACTGAGACACTGAGACCCAGTGTACCAGAGACCCAGGGATTCTGAGACCCAGTGTCCCAGAAACACAGAGACGCTGAGAACCAGGGACCCAGAGACCATGAGACACTGAGATACTGAGACCCAGTGTACCAGAGACCCAGAGATTCTGAGACCCAGTGTCCAAGAAACCCAGAGATGCTGAGACATTCAGACACTGAGATCCTGAGAACCTGAGACATGAGATGCAGAGTCCGAGAGACCCTGTGACCATGGACCCAGAGAGCCTGAGATACTGAGACACAGAGGCCCAGAGACACTGAGACTCTGGGATGCAGAGACCCTGAGACTTTGAGACACTGAGATCCTGAGATACTGAGATCCAGACATCCTAAGACCCTGAGACCCTGACACTCTGAGACCCTGAGGCCCTGAGAAAGTGAGAGACTGAGACCCAGTGTCCCAGAGATGCTGAGACTCTGAGAACCAGGGACCCAGACACCCTGAGACATTGAGACACTGAGATCCTGAGAATCTGAGGCACTGAGACACTGAGACCGAGGGACGCTGTGACCTTGGGTCCCAGAGAGCCTGAGACACTGATTCCCAGGGACCCAGAGACCCAGAGACCCTGACACCCAGAGACCCTGAGACACTGAGACACTGAGAACCAGAGGCCCATAGGCCCACAGACACTGAGACCAAAAGACACAGAGACACTGAGACACGGAGACTCTGAAGCTTTGAGACACTGAGATCCTGAAACCATGAGACCCAGAGACCCTGAGACCCTGACACTCTGAGACGCTGAGGCGCTGAGAAACTGAAATACTGAGACCCAGAGACCCCAAGACTCTTAGACCCTGAGACCCTGGGACCCAGAGATCCAGAGACCCTGAGACACTGAGGCACAGAAACCCTGAGACCCTGAAACACCTGGACAGTGAGAAGCTGAGACTCTGAGAACTGAGACCCTGAGACATTGAGACCCAGAGTCCCAGAGACCCTGAGACACGGAGACACTGAGATACTGAGACACTGAGACAGTGAGACTCTGAGGCCCTGAGAGACTGAGACACTGAGACACAGTGACCCTGAGAGCCTGACACCCTGAGAAACGGAGACCCAGAAACCCTGAGACACAGAGACAGTGAGACCTACAGACCAAGAGACCCAGAGAAGCAGAGATCCAGAGCCCCTGAGACCCTGGTACAATAAGGCCCAGACACGCAGTGACCCAGAGACCCTGAGACACTGAGATACTGAGACCCTGAGACCCTGGGAAACTGAGATCCAGCGACCCTGAGACCATGGGACGGTGAGATACTGAGACACAAAGAACCTGAGACACTGAGACCCAGAGACACCGAGACGCTGAGACCCTTAGACACTGAGACACTGAGGCACAGTGACCCTGAGACACAGATACACTGAGACACTGATAAACTGAGGCACTGTGTCCCTGAGACCCTGAGAAACTGAGAGCCAGAGACCCTGAGAACTGAGAAATTGAGACCCTGAGACATGAGACACTGAGGCCCTGAGACATTGAGACAGTGAGGCCCTGAGACACAGGGACCCTGAGACAGTGAGACACTGAGACCCAGAAACCCTGAGACACTGAGATCATGAGACCCAGAGATCCAGTGACCTGGGACCCAGAGACGCTGAGACGCTGCAACACTGAGACCCCGAGTCACTGAGAGACTGAGACACAGCAATTCTGAAACCCTGAGACACAGAGACACAGAAACACTGAGACCCTGAGACACGGAGAAAGTGAGACACTGAGACCCTGAGACTCTAAATCACTGAGACACTGAGACACTATGAAACTGATACCCTGAGACCCTGAGGCACTGAGGCACAGGGACCCAGAAACACTGAGACACGGAGAAAGTGAGACCATGAGACACTGAGACACTGAGACCCAGTGTACCAGAGACCCAACGATTCTGAGACCCAGTGTCCCAGAGACCCAGAGATGCTGAGACATTCAGACACTGAGATCCTGAGAACCTGAGAACCTGAGACACTGAGATCCAGAGACCGAGAGACCCTGTGACCATGGACCCAGAGAGCCTGAGATACTGAGACACAGGCCCAGAGACACTGAGACCCAGGGATGCAGAGACCCTGAGAGTTTGAGACACTGAGATCCTGAGATACTGAGATCCAGAGATCCTAAGACCCTGAGACCCTGACACTCTGAGACCCTGAGGCCTGAGAAAGTGAGAGACTGAGACCCAGTGTCCCAGAGATGCTGAGACTCTGAGACCCAGAGACCCAGAGACCCTGAGACATTGAGACACTGAGATCCTGAGACACTGAAACACTGAGACAGTGAGACACTGAGACAGTGAGACCCTGAGACCATGAGACACTGAGGCACTGAGACCCAGATACCCTGAGATAGTGAGACACTGAGACAGTGAGACACTGAGAAACTGAGACTCTGAGACCAAGAGACACTGATTCGCAGGGACCCAGAAACCCTGAGACACTGAGACACGGAGACCCAGAGACCAAAGTACACTGAGATACTCAGACCCTGAGACACTGAGACACTGAGACACTGAGACTCTGTGGCCCTGAGAGACTGAGACACTGAGGCACTGAGGCACTGAGACACTGAGTTCCTGAGACACTGAGACACAGTGACCCTGAGACCCTGAGAAACGGAGACCAAGAGACGCAGAGAACCAGAGATCCAGTACCCCTGATACCCTAAGACCCTGAGAAAATGAGGCCCAGACACGCAGTGACCCAGACACCCTGAGACACTGAGAAATTGAGACCCAGAGACCCAGAGGCCCTGAGAAACTGAGACCGACAGACCAAGAGACCCTGAGAACGTGAGACAGTGAGATACTGACTCACTGAGACACTGAGAGCCAGAGACCCTGAGACCCAGACATCCAGAGGCCAAGATACCCTGAGACACTGAGAGATTGAGACATTGAGTCCCCGAGACACAGCGACACTGAGACCCTGAGACACTGAGACCCTGAGACCCAGACATCCAGAGACCCTGTGACACTGAGACACAGACCCTGAGACACTGAAAGATTGAGACATTGTGTCCCCAAGGCCCTGAGAGCCTGAGAGACTGACACACTGAGACACAGACACACTGAGGCCCAGAGATCCAGAGACCTGAGACACTGGGAGACTGAGACACTGAAACCCTGAGACACTGAGACACTGAGAGACTGAGACACTGAAACGCTAAGACACTGAGACACTGAGAGACTGAGAGACTGAGAGACTGAGAGACTGAGAGACTGAGAGACTGACAGACTGAGAGACTGAGACACAGACACAGAGATCCTGAAACCCGAGACACTGAGACCTTGAAACACTGAGACTCTAAGGCACTGAGTCACTGAGACCCAGAGATCCAGATTCATGAGACACTGAAACACCGAGAAGCTGAGAACCTGAGACACTGAGACACTGAGGCACTGAGACCCTGAGACCCTGAGACCCCGACATCCAGAGACTAAGAAATCCTGAGACACTGAGACCCTGAGACCCTATGAAGCTGAGAACCTGAAACACTGAGAAACTGAGAGACTGTCACACTGAGACTCTGAGACCCTGAGAAGCTGAGACACTAAGACCTGAAACATTGAGAGATTAAGACATTGAGTCCCCAAGGCCCAGTGACCCAGAGACACTGAGGCACTGAGACCCTGAGACCCAGAGATCCAGAGACCCAGAGACACTGAGACACAGACCCTGAGACACTGAGAGATTGAGACATTGAGTCCCCAAGACCCTGAGAGCCTGAGACACCGAGACTTTGAAACACTGAGGCATTGAGACACTGAGACCCTGAGAAACTGAGACCTGACACACTGAGGCACTGGGATACTGAGACATTGAGACGCTGAGAACCTGATACACTGACACCCTGAGACACTGAGAGACTGAGACACTGAGACACTGAGATTCAGAGACACTGAGACTCTGAGATACTGAGACCCTGATACCCTGAGACACTGAGACCCTGAGACTCTGAAACACTGAGACTCTGACAAACTGAGACCCTGAGACCAGAGACCCTGAGACAATGAGATACTGAGACCCTGGTACATTTAGATCCAGAGACCCAGAGACTCAGAGACACGGAGACACTGAAACGCAGACAACCTGAAACCCAGACACACTGAGAAGCTGGGGGATTGTGACCCTGAAACCCTGAGACACTTTGACCCTGAGACACTGAGACCTTGAGGCACTGAGAACCTGAAACCCAGGGTTCCAGAGACGCTAGACACTGAGACCCTGAGACACTGAGTTCCTAAGGCACTGAGACACTGAGACCCATAGATACTGAGACCCAGAGATCCAGAGGCACTGAGACACTGAGAAGCTGAGAACCTGAGACACTGAGACACTGCGACTCTGACACCCTGAGACCCTGAGAAACAGTGACACTGAGACACTGAGAGACTGACAATCTGACACACTGAGACACAGACACCCTGAGATGCTGAGACACTGAGACACTGGGACTCTGAGACCCTCAGACTTAGACATTGAGACACTGAGCCCCTAAGACTCTGAGAGCTGAGACACTGAAACACTGAGTCCCTGAGACACTGAGACCCTGAAACCCTGAAACCTCGAGACACTGAAACTCTGAGACACTATGACCCTGAGGTGCAGAGACACTGGTAACCTGAGACACTGAGACACTGAGACCCAAAGATTCTGAGACCCAGATACTGTATCCTGAGATACTGAGACCCTGAGACACTGAGGCACTGAGACACAGAGACACTGAGAAACACAGACACCGAGACACTGAAACACTGAGACCCTGAGACAACGAGACACTGAGAGACTGAGACACTGAGAAACTGAGACCCAGAGGCCCAGAGGCCCTGAGACCCAGGGACCCAAAGACACAGAGAGACTAATATACAGAGAACCAGAGACCCTGATACGCAGAGAACCATAGACCCAAAGACCCTGAGATCCTGAGACGCTGAGACACTGAGTCCCTGAGGCCCGAGACACTGAGACCGTGAGACCTAGATGCCCAGAGACCCTGAGACACTGAGACACTGAGGCACTGAGTCACTGAGTCACTGAGACATGGAGATACTGAGAACCTGAGTCACTGAGTCACTGAGACCCAGAGAGACTGAGACACTGAGAAACTGAGGCACTGAGTCACTGAGACATGGAGATACTGAGACCCTGAGACACTGAGTCACTGAGACCCAGAGAGACTGCGACAATGAGAAACTGAGACCCAGAGAGACTGAGACACTGAGACACTGAGACATTAAGGCACAGAGACCCAGGGACCCTGAGACACTGAGACACAGAGATACTGAGACCCAGAGACACAGAGACCCTGAGACAATGTGACCCTGATACACTGAGACCCTGAGTCACTGAGATCCTGAGACAAGAGACTCTGAGACGTGAGATCCTGAGACAGTGAGACACTGTGACCCTGAGACACTGAGATACTGAGAGACTGACACACTGACACACTGAGACACAGACACCCTGGGACGCTGAGACACTGAAACATTGAGTCCCTGAAACTCTGAGACACTGAGACACCGAGACACTGTGACTCTGAGACATTGAGACCTGAGACCCTGAGACCCAGAGCACTGAGACATTGAAACCCAGAGACTCAGGGATACTGAGACCGTGTGGCCCAGAGACTCTCAGACCCTGAGACTCTGATGCACTGAGACCCTGATGCACTGAGACACTGAGACCCAGAGACCCTGAGACACTGAGACCCAAACATCCAGAGGCAAAGAGAGCCTGAGACCCTGAGACCCTGAGACCCAAACATCCAGAGGCAAAGAGACCCTGAGACACTGAGACCCTGAGACACTGAGAACCTGAGGCTCTGAGACACTGAGAGACTGACACACTGAGACTCTGAGACCCTGAGACACTGAGATACTGAGACCCTGAGGCACTGAGAGTTTGAGACATTGAGTCCCCGAGACCCAGTGACACTGACACACTGAGATACTGTGAAACTGAGGCACTGTGACACTGAGACCCTGAGATACTGAGACACTGAGAGACTGAGACACAGAGACACTGACACCCTGAGGCAATGAAATCCTGACACCCTGAGACATTGAGACACGGTGTCTCTGAGACACTGAGACCCAGGGACACTGAGACCCTGAGACCCAGAGACCCTGAGACCTTGAGAAACTGAGACCCTGAGGCACTGAGACACTGAGACCCAGAGAACCTGAGACACAGACATCCAGAGACCAAGAGACCCTGAGACACTGAGACCCTGAGACCCTGAGAAGCTGAGAAGCTGAGACACTGAGAGACTGACACACAGTGACAGTGAGACGGTGAGACGGTGAGACCCTGAGACACTGAGACACTGAGACTCTGAGACACTGAGTCACTGAGACACTGAGACACTGAGAACCTGAAACACTGAGACCCTGATATACGGAGACACAGAGACACTGATCCGCAGACGCAATGAGACACTGAAACCCAGAGACCCCGAGATTCAGGGACACTGAGACACTGAGACCCAGAGACACTGAGACAATGCGGCCCTGAGTCCTTGAGACCCTGAGATCCTGAGACTCTGAGACCCTGATACACTGAGACACTGTGGCCCTGTGCCCCTGAGACCCTGAGACCAGAGACCCTGAGACAATGAGAAACTGAGACCCTGACACCTTGAGATCCAGACACCCAGAGAACCAGAGACACTGAGACACCGAGACGCTGAGAGACTGAGACCCTAAGACACTGAGACACTGAGACCCATAGACCCTGAGACCCAGAGGTCCAGAGGCACAGAAACCCTGAGACACTGAGACACTGAGAAGCTGAGAACCTGAGACACTGAGACCCTGAGAACCTGAGACACTGAATCCCTGAGACACTGAGACCCAGAGACCCTGAGACACAGTGACACTGAGGCACTGAGAGACAGACAATCTGACACACTGGGACACAGACACCCTGAGATGCTGAGACACTGAGAGCCTGAGACACTGAGGCCCTGAGACCCTGAGACTCAGACAGTGAGACACGGAGTCCCTGAGATACTGAGACCCTGAAACCCTGAGTCCTCAAGACACTGAATCTCTGAGACACTGAGACACTGTGACCGTGAGATACAGAGACACTGGTAACCTGAGACACTGAGACCCTGAGACCCTGAGACCCAGAGAACCAGAGACTCTGACACACTGAGTCCCTGAGACACTGAGACACCGAAACCCAGAGACCCTGAGTCCTCAAGACACTGAATCTCTGAGACACTGAGACACTGTGACCGTGAGATGCTGAGACACTGAGAACCTGAGACACTGAGGCCCTGAGACCCAGAAAGTGTGAGAAACTGATTCCCAGAGACACTGAGACACTCAAACCCAGGGACCCTGAGACCCTTAGATGCTGAGACATTGAGACCCTGAGACCCTGAGACCCAGAGAAATTGAGACCCTAAGACCCAGAGACACTGAGACACTGAGACACTGAGACAATGAGACACTGGGGCACTGAGTCAGTGAGACACGGAGTTACTGAGACCCTGAGACACTGAGACCCAGAGCCCCAGAGGCACTGAGCCATAGAGACACTGAGACCCAGAGATGCAGAGACACAGAGACCCAGAGGCCTTGACACACTGAGACACTGTGTCACTGAGACCCTGAGATACTGAGACCCTGAGACACTGAGTCACTGAGACCCTGAGATACTGAGACCCTGAGACCCAGAGAAACAGAGACCCTGAGACCCGGAGACTCAGAGACCCTGAGACACTGAGACAATGAGACACTAACTCCCAGAGACAAAGAGAACCTGAGAATCTGAGACCCTGAGACCCAGAGACCGTGAGACCCTGTGACACTGAGACCCTGCGGCCCTGAGAAACGAAGGACTGAGGCACTGAAACCCTGAGACTGAATAACCCAGGGACCCTGAGACCCTCAGACCCAGAGACCCTGAGACCCACAGACCCAGAGACTCTGAGTCAATGAGACACTGAGGCACTGAGACACTGAGGCACTGAAACCTTGAGACTGAATAACCCAGAGACCCAGAGACCCAGAGACTCTGAGTCAATGAGACACTGAGATACTGAGACCCTGAGACACTGAGACCCAGAGAAACAGGTACCCTGAGACCCACAGACCCAGATACTCTGAGTCAATGAGACACTGAGACACTGAGATACTGAGACCCTGAGACACTGAGACCCTGAGAAACAGAGACTCTGAGTCAATGAGACACTGAGATACTGAGACACTGAAACCCAGAGACCCTGAGACCAAGAGACCCTGAGACCCTGAGAAACTGAGTCCCTCAGACACTGAGACCTTGAGACTCTGAGACAACAAGACACTGAGCCCCTGAGACACTGAGACACTGAGCTATTGAGACACTGAGACACAGAGACACTGAAACACTGAGACACAGAGACACTGAGACCCTGAGCTCCTGAGATACTGAGACACTGAGCCCCTGAGACACTGAGACACTGAGACATTGAGACGCCGAGACACTGAGACCCAGAGATACAGAGACACTGAGTCCCTGCGACACTAAGCACTGAGACGCAGAGGTCCTGAGACCCTGAGACACTGAAAGGCGGAGACACAGAGATCCAGGCACCCAGAGACCCAGAGACCCTGAGACACTAAACACTGAGACCAAGAGACCCTGAGACCCTGAGACGCAGACTCCCAGAAACCCAGAGTCCCTGAGACACGTAGACCCTGAGACACTGAGTTCCAGAGACCTAGAGACCATGAGACCCTGAGACCCAGAGACCCAGAGGCCAAGAGTCCCAAAGACACTGAGACCTGTGACCGAGACACCCTGAGGCCCAGACACACTGAGGCCCAGAGACCCAGGGACCCTGAGGCCCAGAAACACTGAGAAACTGAGTCACTGAGACAGTGAGAATATGAGACCCAGAGACCCTGAGACTCTTGGACACTGAGACTCTTGGACACTGAGACCCTGAGCCCCTGAGACACGGAGGCACTGAGACCCTGAGCCCCTGAGTCATGGAGGCACTGAGACCCTGTGATACAGAGACCCTGAGACCCCAAGAACCAGATACCCAGAGACCCTGAGACCAGGAGGCACTGGGACACTGATATTCTGAGACACTGAGAGTCTGAGACACTGAGACCCTGAGACACAGAGACTCAGAGACCGCCAGACGCTAAGACACTGAGACCTTGAGACACTGTGACACAGAGACACTGAGACGCTCGGATGCTGAGACACTGAGAACCTGAGATGCTGAAACACTGAGACCCAAAGACTCAGAGAACGAGAGGCCAATAGGCCCAGAGACCAAAAGATCCAGAGCCCAGAAACCCAGAGATCCAGAGACCCTGAGATCCTGAGACTCAGAGACACTGAAACCCAATGACCCAGACACCCTGAGAGCCAGAGACCCTGAGACCCTGAGACCCAGACATCCAGAGGCGAAGAGACCCTGAGACACTGAGAAGCTGAGAACCTGAGACACTGAGAGATTGAGACATTGAGTCCTCACGACCCAGTGACCCTGAGACACTGAGACCCAGAGATCCAGATACCCTGAGACCCTGAGACACTGAAAGATTGAGACATTGTGTCCCCAAGGACCTGAAAGCCTGAGACACTGAGACCCTGAAAGACTGACACACTGAGACACTGAGACACTGAGACTCTGAGACACCGAGACACTGAGACCCAGAGACACTGAGACACAGACCCCTGAGGCCCAGAGATCCAGAGACCTGAGACACTGAGAGACTGAGACACTGAAACCCTGAAACCCTGAGACACAGATCCAGAAATCCAGAGGCCCGAGACACTGAGACCTTGAAACACTGAGACCCGAAGGCACTGAGTCACTGAGACCCATAGACCCTAAGACCCAGAGATCCAGAGACCATGAGACACTGAAACACTGAGAAGCTGAGAACCTGAAACACTGAGGCACTGAGACCCTGAGACCCTAAGAGAAAGCCACTCTGATACACTGAGACACAGACACCCTGAGACGCTGAGACACTGAGACCTTGAGACACTGACATCCTGAGACACTGCAACACCGTGACTCTGAGACACTGAGACCCTGAGGCCTGAGACACTGTGACCCAGAGTCACTGAGACGCTGAAACCCAGAGACCCAGGGACACTGAGACCCTGAAACCCAGAGACCCTGAGACGCTTAGAAAATGAGACCCTGATGCACTGGGACACTGAGACCCAGAGACCCTGAGACCCAGACATCCAGAGACCAAGACACTGTGAGATATTGAGACCCTGAGACCCTGTGAAGCTGAGAACCTGAGACATTGAGACACTGAGAGACTGTCACACTGAGACTCTGAGACCCTGAGACGCTGAGACACTGAGACCTGAAACACTGAGAGATTGAGACATTGAGTCCCCAAGGCCCAGTGACCCAGAGACACTGAGACCCTGAGACCCAGAGATCCAGACACCCAGAGACACTGAGATACAGACCCTGAGACACTGAGAGATTGAGACATTGAGTCCCCAAGACCCTGAGAGCCTGAGACACTGAGACTCTGAAAGACTGAGGCATTGAGACTCTGAGACCGTGAGAAACTGAGACCTGAGACACTGAGGCACTGGGATACTGAGTCATTGAGACACTGAGATCCTGATACACTGAGACCTTGAGACACTGAGACACTGTGGCCCTGTGCCCCTGAGACACAAAGACCATGAGACAATGAGACATTGAGATACAGAGACCCTGAGACACTGAGACTCTGACACTGAGACCCTGAGACCAGAGAACCTGAGACACTGAGATCCAGAGACCCTGAGAAGCTGAGAGATTGTGACCCTGAAACCCTGAGACACTGAGACCCTGAGACACTGTGACCCTGAGGCACTGATACCCTGAGACCCAGGGATCCAGAGACCCTAGACAATGAGAGCCTGGGACACTGAGACCCATAGACCCTGAGACACTGAGACACTGAGACACTGAGAATCTGACACACTGAGACACAGACACCCAGAGATGCTGAGACACTGAGATACTGGGACTCTGAGACCCTCAGTCTCAGACAGTGAGACACTGAGTCCCTGAGACACTGAGCCCCTGAGACCTCGAGACACTGAGACACAGAGACACTGAGACACTGAGAGACAGAAACACAGAGACACTGAGTCTCAGACAACCTGAGACCCAGAGACCCTGACATACTGAGACCCTGAGACTCAGACACCCTGAGACCCAGAGTCCCTGACACACTGAGACCCTGAGATTGAGCTATGAGGAGAGGCTGAATAAACTAGGCTTGTACTCGTTAGAGTTTAGAAGAATGAGGGGAGATCTCATTGAGACGTATAAGATGATGAATGGGATGGATAGGATAGAGGTGGAGAGACTGTTCCCGCTCAAAAAAGACAGTAGGACTAGGGGGCACAGCCTCAATTTAAAGGGGGGGCGGTTTAGAACAGAGTTGAGGAGGAACTTCTTCACTCAAAGGGTGGTGAATCTCTGGAATTCTCTGCCCGTTGAAGTGGTGGAGGCTGCCTCGCTAAATATTTTTAAGAAACGGGTTGATGGGTTTTTGATAAGAGAAAGGATTAAGGGTTATGGGGAGAGGGCGGGAAGGTGGAGCTGAGTCATGACAGATCAGCCATGATCTTATTGAATGGCGGGGCAGGCTCGAAGGGCCAGATGGCCTACTCCTGCTCCTATTTCTTATGTTCTTATGTTCTTATGACCCAGAAAACGTGAGAAAATGATTTCCAGAAACCCAGAGACCCTGAGACCCTGAGACACTAAGAAACTGAGACCCAGAGACCCTGAGACACGAAGAAACTGAGACCCAGAGGCCCAGAGGCCCTGAGACACTGAGACCCTGAGGACCGAGACACTGAGACCGTGAGACCCTGAAATACTGAGACACTGAGTCACTGAGACATGGAGATACTGAGACCCTGAGAGACTGAGACCCAGAGACACTGTGACCCAGAGATGCAGAGACACAGAGACCCTGCGACACTGAGACTCAGAGGCCCTGAGACACAGAGACAGTGAGACATTGAGTCACTGAGACACTGAGATACTGAGACCCTGACACACTGAGACCCTGAGAAACAGAGAGCCTGAGACCCAGAGAACCAGAAAACCTGAGACCTTGAGACCCAGGGACCCGGAGACATTGAGACCCTGAGTCACTGAGGCACGGAGATACTGAGACCCTGAGACACTGAGACCCAGAGACCCAGAGACATTGAGACACTGAGGCTCCGAGACACTGATCCACAGAGACACTGATACCCTGAGACGCTGAGACCCGAAGACACTGAGAAACTGAGACCCTGAAACACTGAGACACTGAAACACTGAGACACAGAGACCCGGAGAACCTGAGACACTGGGACACTGAGACCATGAGACCCAGAGACCAAGAGGCACTGATACCCTGAGACACTGAGACATTGAGGCACAGAGGCCCAGAGACCCTGAAATGCTGAGACCCAGAGACCCTGACACACTGAGACCCTGGGACACTGTGACCCTGAGACCCAGAAAACGTGAGAAACTGGTTCCCAGAGACCCAGAGACCCTGAGACACTGAGACACTCAAACCCAGAGACCCAGAGTCACTGCGAAACTGAGACCCAGAGACCCTGAGACACTGAGAAACTGAGACCCAGAGGCCCAGAGTCCCAGAGACCCAGGGACCCAAAGACACAGAGAGACTGAGATACAGCGACCCTGAGACGCAGAGACCCATCGACCTAAACACCCTGAGATCCTGAGACGCTGAGGCACTGAGACCCTGAGGCCCGAGACACTGAGACCGTGAGACCTAGATGCCCAGAGACCCTGAGACACTGAGGCACTGAATCACTGAGACATGGAGATCCTGAGACCTTGAGAGACTGAGTCACTGAGATCCAGAGAGACAGAGACACTGAGAAACTGAGACCCAGAGAGACTGAGACACTGAGAAACTGAGACTCAGAGACGCAGAGACACAGAGACCCTGCGACACTGAGACACTGTGACTCAGAGGCCCTGACACATAGAGACAGTGAGACACTGAGTCACTGAGACACTGAGATACTGAGACCCAGAGAAACAGAGAGCCTGAGACCCGGAGACCCAGAAAACCTGAGCCACTGAGGTACGGAGATACTGACACCCTGAGACACTGAGACCCGAAGACACTGAGAAACTGAGACCCTGAAACAGTGAGACAGTGAAACACTGACACCCTGAGACACTGAAACCCCGAGACACAGAGACCCGGAGAACCTGAGACACTGGGACACTGAGACCATGAGACCCAGAGACCAAGAGACACTGATACCCTGAGACACTGAGACATTGACGCACAGAGACCCAGAGACCCTGTGAAACAGAGACACTGAGATACTGAGACAAAGAGACCCAGAGACACTGAGACACTGAGACCCGGAGACACTGAGACCCTGAGGCACTGAAACCCTGAGATACAGACACCCGGAGACCCTGACACCCTCAGACCCAGACACCCAGAAACAGCGATACCCTGTGACGCTGAGACATTGAGAAGCTGAGACACTGAGACCAAGACACACTGAGACACTGAGAAGCTGAGACCTAGAGATCCAGAGACCCAAAGACCCTGAGACACTGAGACACTGAGAGACTGACATACTGAGATACTGAGACCCTGAGACACTGAGACCCTGAGACCAGAGATCCAGAGACACTGAGACACTGAGAGACAGAGACCAGAAATCCAGAGGCCCAGAGACACTGAGACATTGAGAGATTCAGACATTGAGTCCCCAAGACCCTGAGAGCTTAGGACAGTAAAATTCTGAGAGACTGACAAACTGAGACGCTGAGACCCTGGGGCACTGAGACCTGAGACACTGAGAGACTGAGACACTATGACCCTGAGACACTGAGATACTAACACTCTGAGTCTCTGAGACCCAGGGATTCAGAGACCCTGAGACTCTGAGACACTGAGACACAGACACCCTGGGACGCTGAGACACTGAGACACTGAGTCCCTGAGACCCAGAGGCACTGAGACACTGAAACCCAGAGACCCCTGGACACTGAGACCGTGAGGCCCAGAGACTCTGAGACCCTGAGTAACTGAGACACTGAGACCCAGAGACTGTGAGACCCTGAGACCCAGACATCCAGAGGCAAAGAGACCCTGAGACACTGAGGCCCTGAGACACTGAGAACCTGAGGCTCTGAGACACTGAGAGACTGACACACTGAGACTCTGAGACCCTGAGACACTGAGATACTGAGGCCCTGAGACCCTGAGACTCAGACAGTGAGACACTGAGCTCCTGAGACACTGAGACCCTGAGACACTGAGAGCCTGAGCCCTCGAGACACTGAATCTCTGAAACACTGGGACACTGAGGCCCTGAGTCCTGAGACCCAGAAGGTGTGAGAAACTGATTCCCAGAGACACTGAGACACTCAAACCCAGAGACCCAGAGACACTGAGAAACTGAGTCGCAGACACCCAGAGGCCCTGAGACCCAGAGACCCAAAGACACAGAGACACTGAGATACAGAGGCCTTGAGATACTGAGTCACTGAGTCACTGAGTCACTGAGACACTGAGATACGGAGACCCTGAGACACTGAGACCCAGAGAAACAGATACCCTGAGACCCGGAGACCCAGAGACCCTGAGACACTGAGACATTGAGAACCTGAGACAATGAGACACTAACTCCCAGAGACCAAGAAAACCTGAGAATCTGAGACCCTGAGACCCAGAGACTGAGAGACCGTGAGACCCTATGACACTAAGCCCCTGTGACACTGAGACCTCGCGGCCCTGAGAAACGAAGCACTGAGGCACTGAAATCCTGAGACTGAATAACCCAGGGACCCTGAGACCCTAAGACCCAGAGACCCAGGGACCCAGAAATCCAGATACCCATGGAACCTGAGACCCTGGGGCACTGAGACTCTGAGACTCAGAGACCCTCTTACCCAGAGACCCTGGGACCACAAACCCAGAGACTCTGAGTCAATAAGACACTGAGACACACAGACACTGAGATACTGAGACACTGAAACCCAGAGTCCCTTAGACCCTGAGACCAGAGAGCTGGGCACCAAGAGACCCAGAGACCCTGAGAAACTGAGTCCCTCAGGCACTGAGACCTTGAGACTCTGAGACAACAAGACACTGAGACCCTGAGACACTGAGACCCTGAGACACTGAGACACTGAGATCCAGAGACCCTGAAAGACTGAGCCCCTCAGACACTGAGACCCTGAGACTCTGAGACGCCAAGACACTGATCCCCTGAGACACTGAGACCCTGAGACACGAAGACACTGAGACTCTGAGACACTGAGCTCCTGAGACACTGAGACCCAGAGACCCTGAAAGACTGAGCCTCCCAGACACTGAGATCCCGAGACACTGAGACCCTGAAAAATAGAGACACTGAGAACCTGGGACCCTGAGACACTGAGACACTGAGACACTGAAACTCCTGAGACACTGAGACACAGAGACTCAGAGACACTGAGACCCTGAGACACTAAGCACTGAGACCAAGAGATCCTGGGACCCTGAGACACTAAGACACGGGACACTGAGACACAGACTCCCAGAAACCCAGAGACCCTGAGACACGTAAACCCTGAGACACTGATTTCCAGAGACCTAGAGACCATGAGACCCTCAGACACAGAGACCCAGAGGTCAAGAGATCCAGAGACCCTGAGACCCTATGACCGAGACACCCTGAGGCCCAGGCACTCTGAGTCCCAGAGACCCAGAGACCATGAGGCCCTGAAACCCTGAGACACTGACTCACTGAGACAGTGAGACCCAGAGACCCTGAGACTCTTGGACACTGAGACTCTTGGACACTGAGACCCTGAGCCACTGAGACTCGGAGGCACTGAGACCCTGAGATACAGAGACCCATAGACCCCAAGAACCAGATACCCAGAGACCCTGAGACCTGGAGGCACTGGGACACAGATATCCTGATATGCTGAGACACTGAGACCCAGAGACTCAGAGACCGCTAGACACTGAGACACTGAGATACTGTGACACAGAGAACCTGAGACGCTCGGAAGCTGAAACACTGAGAACCAAATACTCAGAGACCTAGTGACACTAAAACACAGAGATTCTGAGACCCTGAGACCCAGACACTCAGAGACATAGAGACACTGAGACATTGAGACTCTGAGACTCTGAGACACTGAGACACTGAGACACAGAGACACAGAGACACTGAGACACTGAGACACTGAGACACAGAGACACAGAGACACTGAGACTCTGAGACACTGAGACACAGAGACACAGAGACACTGAGACACTGAGGCACAGGGACACTGAGACAAAGAGACACTGAGACACTGAAACTCTGTGACACTGAGACACTGAGACTCTGAGACACAGACTCACTGAGACTCTGAGACACAGAGACACTGAGACACTGAGATTCTGAGACACTGCGGCACAGAGACACTGATAATCTGAAGCACTGTGACATTGAGGCACAGAGACACTCAGACACAGAGACACAGAGACACTGAGACACTGAGAGTCAGAGACGCTGAGACACTGAGACTCTGAGACCCTGAGACACTGAGACACTGAGACAAAGAGACACTTTGCCATTGAGGCAGAGAGACACTGAGCCTCTGAGACATGAGACACTGAGACACAGAGACACTGAGACACTGAGACACTGAGACACTGAGACACTGAGACTCTGGGACACTGAGGCACAGACACGCTGAGACTCTGAGATACTGTACACAAAGACTTTGAGACACTGAGATACAGAGACACAGATAAACTGAAACTCTGAGACACTGAGACACAGAGACACTGTGACACCGAGGCACAGAGAAACTCAGACATAAAGACAAAGAGACACTGAGTCTCTGAGACACTGATACACTGAAACACAGAGACACTGAAACACTGAGACTCTGAGACACTGACACACTGAGACACAGAGACACTGACACACAGAGACACAGAGACTCTGAGACACTGAGGAACAGAGACACTGAGACTTTGAGATAATAAGACACTGAGGCACAGAGACACGGAGACACTGAGCCACAGAGGCACTGAGACACAGAGACACTGAGTCTCTGAGACACAGAGACACTGAGACACTGAGGCACCAAGACTCAGAGACTCTGAGACACTGAGGCACTGAGGCGCAGAGACACTGAGACACAGAGACACTGAGACACTGAGACTCTGAGACATAGATGCACAGAAACACTGAGACACAGAGACAGTGAGACACAGAGACACAAGGACACTGAGACTCTGTGACACTGAGGCAATAAGATACAGACATACTGAAACTCTGATAATCTGAGACACTGAGACACTGAGACTCTAGACACTGAGACACTGAGACTCTGAGTCTCTGAGACTCTGAGACACTGAGGCACAGAGACACAGAGGCACTGAGACACAGACACAGACACACTGAGACACTGAAACTCTGAGACACTGAGACTCTGAGACACTGAAACACTGAGACACTTAGACACAGAGAGCCTGATAATCTGAGTCACTGAGACACTTAGACACAGAGACACTGATTCTCTGAGACGCTGATACACTGAGTCACAGAGACACTGAGACACTGAAACTCTGAGACTCTGAGACACTGAGACACAGAGACACTGAGACACTGAGGCACAGACACACTGAGACTCTCAGACACTGAGAGACAGAGACACTGAGATACTGAGACACTGAGACACAGAGACACTGAGACTCTGAGACACTGAGACACAGAGACACTGAGATAGTGAGACTGAGAGACACTGAGACAAAGAGACACTGAGTCTCTGATACACTGAGACACAGAGACACTGAGACACTTTGACTCTGAGACACAGAGACACTGAAACACTGAGACACAGAGAAACTCAGACACAGAGACAAAGAAACACTGAGTGTGTGAGACACTGACACACAGAGACACAGAGACTCTGAGACTCAGAGACACTGAGTCTCTGAGACACAGTGACACAGAGACACTGAGACGCTGAGGCACTGAGGCACAGAGACACTGAGACACAGAGACACTGAGACTCTGAGACACAGAGACACTGAGACACTGAGACTCTGAGACACAGATGCACAGAAACACTGAGACACAGAGACAGTGAGACACAGAGACACAAGGACACTGAGACTCTGTGACACTGAGGCAATAAGATGCATACATACTGAAACTCTGATAATCTGAGACACTGAGACTCTAGACACTGAGACACTGAGACTCTGAGTCTCTGAGACTCTGAGACACTGAGGCACAGAGACACAGAGACACAGACACAGACACACTGAGACACTGAGACTCTGAGACACTGAGACTCTGAGACACTGAAACACTGAGACACTTAGACACAGAGACACTGATTCTCTGAGACGCTGATACACTGAGACACAGAGACAGTGAGACACTGAGACACTGAAACTCTGAGACTCTGAGACACTGAGACACAGAGACACTGAGACACTGAGACACAGAGACACTGAGACTCTGAGACACTGAGACACAGAGACACTGAGACACTGAGACAGTGAGACACAGAGACACTGAGTCTCTGATACACTGAGACACAGAGACACTTAGACTCTGAGACACTGAGACTCTGAGACTCTGAGGCGCTGAGACACAGAGACACTGAGACACTTTGACTCTGAGACACAGAGACACTGAGACACTGAGACATAGAGACAGACAAAGAGACAAAGAGACACTGAGTCTCTGAGACACTGATACAGTGAAACACAGAGACACTGAAACACTGAGACTCTGAGGCACTGAGACTCTGTTACACAGAGACACAGAGACAATGTGACTGAGAGACTGGGACACTGAGGCAATGAAACACTGAGGCACAGAGACACTGAGGTACAGAGACATTGAGACACTGAGACTCTGAGACACTGAGGCACTGAGACACTGAGATAGAGAAACACTGAGACACTGAGACACAGAGACACAGAGACACAGAGACACTGATAATCTGAGACACTGAGACATTGAGACACTGAGACACTGAGACTCTGAGGCACTGAGGCACTGAGACACTGAGATACTGAGATAGAGAAACACTGAGACACTGAGACACAGACACACTGAAACTCTGAGACACTGAGACACTGAGACAGAGACACAGAGACACTGAGACACTGAGACACTGAGGCACAGAGACACTGAGATACTGTGACACGGAGACAGTGAAACTCTGAGACTCTGAGACACTGAGACACAGAGACACAGAGACACTGAGGCACAGAGAAACTCAGCCACAGAGCCAAAGAAACACTGAGTCTCTGAGTCACGGATACACAGAGACACAGAGACTCTAAGACACTGAGGCACAGAGACACTGAGTCCCTGCAACACTAAGCACTGAGACCCAGAGGTCCTGAGACACTGAGATGCAGAGACACAGATATCTAGGCACACAGAGATCCAGAGACACTGAGTCACTGAGATCCTGAGACACTAAGCACTGAGATCAATAGATCCTGGGACCCTGAGACACGGGACACTGAGACGCAGACTCCCAGAAACCCCGAGACCCTGAGACACGTAGACCCTGAGACACTGAGTTCCAGAGAAACAGGGACCCAGAGACCCAGAGACCATGAGACCCTCAGACCCAGAGACCCAGAGGTCAAGAGATCCAGAGACCCTGAGACCTTGTGACCGAGACACCCTGAGGCCCAGACACTATGAGGCCCAGAGACCCAGGGACCCTGAGGCCCTGAAACCCTGAGACACTGAATCTCTGAAACACTGGGACACTGAGGCCCTGAGTCCCTGAGACCCAGAAGGTGTGAGAAACTGATTCCCAGAGACACTGAGACACTTGGACACTGAGACCCTTCGACACTGAGCCCCTGAGCCCCTGAGACACGGAGGCACTGAGACCCTGAACCCCTGAGACAGGGAGGCACTGAGACCCTGAGATACAGAGACCCTGAGACCCCGAGAACCAGATACCCAGAGACCCTGAGATCCGGAGGCACTGGGACACTGATATCCTGATATACTGAGAGGCTGAGACCCTGAGACCCAGAGACTCGGACACCGTTAGACACTGAGACCCTGAGATACTGTGACACAGAGACACTGAGACTCTGAGACACACAGAGAGACAGAGACACTGAGACACATAGACACATAGACACTGAGACACAGAGACACTGAGCCTCTGAGACACAGAGACACAGAGACACATAGACACTGAGACACAGAGACACATAGACACTGAGACACTGAGACACAGAGACACTGAGCCTCTGAGGCACAGAGACACTGAGACACTGAGGCACCAAGACACAGAGACTCTGAGACACAGAGACACTGAGACACAGAGACACAGAGGCACTGAGGCACAGATACACAGAGACACAGAGACACTGTGACACTGAGGCACTGAGACACAGAGACACTGAGACTCTGAGACGCAGATGAACTGAGGCACAGAGACACTGAGACACAGAGACACAGACTCACTGAGAATCTGAGACGCTGAGACACTGAGACACAAAGACTTTGAGACACTGAGACACAGAGACGCTGAGACACAGAGGCACAGAGACAAAGTGACTGAGAGACTGGGACACAGAGGCGCTGAAGCACTGAGGCACAGAGACACAGAGACTCTGAGACACTGAGACACTGAGACACAGAGACACTGAGACTCTGAGACACCGAGGCACAGAGACACTGAGACACAGAGACAGTGAGACACAGATACACAGGGACACTGAGACTCTGAGACACTGAGGCAATGAGACACTGAGGCACAGAGACACTGAGAAACTGAGACACTGAGACACAGAGACACAGAGACACAGAGTCACTCAGACACTGAGACACAGAGACACTGAGACTTTGAGTCTCTGAGACACTGAGACTCTGACACAGAGACACTGACACACTGATAATCTGAGACACTGAGACACTGTGACACTTAGTCACAGAGACACAGAGACACAGAGAAACAGAGACAATGAGACTCTGAGACACTGATACATTGAGACACAGAGATACTGGGACACTGAGACTCTAGACACTGAGACACTGAGACTCAGAGAGGCTGAGACTCTGAGACTCTGAGACCCTGAGACACTGAGGCACAGAGACACTGAGACACTGAGACATAGAGACACAGACACACTAAGACACTGAGACTCTGAGACACTGAGATCGAGAAACACTCAGACACTGAGACACAGAGACCCTGATAATCTGAGACACTGAGACACTGTGACATTGAGGCACAAAGACTCTCAGACACAGAGACATTGATTCTCTGAGACGCTGATACACTGAGACATAAAGACACTGAGACACAGAAACTCTGAAACACTGAGACACAGAGACACTGAGACTCTGAGACACTGAGACACAGAGACACTGAGACTCTGAGACACTGAGACACTGAGACAGTGAGACACTGAGACGCTGTGACACTGAGGCACAGAAACACTGAAACACTGAGACTCTGAGACACTGAGGCACAGACACACTGAGACACAGAGACACAGAGACACTGAAACTCTGAGACACTGAGACACAGAGACACAGAGACACTGAGACACAGACACACTGAGACACTCAGGCACAGACACACTGAGACTCTGAGATATTGTACACAAAGACTTTGAGACACTGAGACACTGAGATACAGAGAAACTGAGACTCTGAGACTCTGAGACACAAAGACACTGAGACTCTGAGACTCTGAGACTCTGAGACACTGAGACACAGAGACACTGAGACACAGAGACACTGAAACTCTGAGACACTGAGACACAGAGACACTGAGCCACTGAGGCACAGACACACTGAGACTCTGAGATATTGTACACAAAGACTTTGAGGCACTGAGACACTGAGATACAGAGAAACTGAGACTCTGAGACACCGAGGCACAGGTACACTGAGACACAGAGGCACAGAGACACTGAGGCACAGAGGAAATCAGACACAGAGACAAAGAAACACTGAGTCTCTGAGACACTGACACACAGAGACACTGAGACACAGAAAAATATAGACACTGAAACTCTGAGACACTGACACAGAGACACTGAGACTTTGAGATACTAAGACACTGAGGCACAGAGACACGGAGACACTGAGCCACAGAGACACTGAGTCTCTGAGACACAAAGATCCTGAGACACTGAGGCACCAAGACACAAAGACTCTGAGACTCTGAGACACTGAGACACGGAGACGCAGAGACACAGAGGCACTGAGGCACTGAGGCGCAGAGACACTGAGTCACAGAGACACAGAGACACTGAGACTCTGAGACACTGAGACTCAGAGACACAGGGCCACTGAAACACTGAGGCAATGAGACACTGAGGCACAGAGACACTGAGACACAGAGTCACTCAGACACTGAGGCTCAGAGAAAATGAGACTCTGAGACTCTGATACAATGAGACACAGAGATACTGAGACACTGAGACTCTAGACACTGAGACTCAAACAGGCTGAGACTCTGAGACTCTGAGACCCTGAGACTCTGAGGCACAGAGACACTGAGACACCGACACACTTTTATAAAATGTTGAGAGGAATAGATAGGGTGGACTCTCAGAGGCTATTTCCCTGGGTTGAAATGGTCGCTACGAGAGGACACAGATTTAAGGTGCGGGGAGGGAAGTACAGAGGTGATGTTAGGGGTAAGTTTTTCACTCAGAGGGTGGTGAGTGAATGGAATCGGCTGCCGTTATCGGTGGTGGAGGCGAACTCGCTGGGGTCTTTTAAAAGATTCCTGGATGAGTATATGGGGTTTAATGGGATTGGGGGTTATAGATAGGTCTATAGATTGGTGGGGTTGATGTGATCGGCGCAACTCGAGGGCCGAAGGGCCTGTTTGTGCTGTAATGTTCTGTGTTCAGTGTCTCAGGGTCTCACTGTCTCAGTGTCACTGTGCGTCAGTCTCTCAGTGTCTCAGCTTCTCAGCTTCTCAGTGTCTCAGTGTCTCAGGGTCTCTTGGTCTCTGGATGTCTGGGTCTCAGGTTCTCTGGGTCTCAGTGTTTCAGTGCCTCAGGGTCTCAGTTTCTCAACGCCTCAGGGTCTCTGGGTCTCAGGGTCTCAGTGTCCCTGGACTCTGGGTTTCAGCATTTCAGTGCCTCTGGGTCTCAGTGCCTCAGAGACACAGTGTCTCAATGTCTCAGGGTGTCAGGATCTCATTGTCTCAGGGTTTCAGTGTCTCAGTGTCTCAGCGTCCCAGGGTGTCTGTGCCTCAGTGTGTCAGTCTCTCACTCTCTCAGTGTCTCAGGGTCACTGGGTCTCGGGGACTCAATGTCTCAAACTCTCAGTGCTTCAGGGTCTCAGTATCTCAGTGTCTCAGTGTCTCAGGGTCTCAGAGTCTCAGTGTGTCAGTCTCTCAGTGTCTCAGAGCCTCATGTTCTAGTGTCTCAGGGTCTCTTTGCCTCTGGATGTCAGGGTCTCTGGGTCTTAGTGTCTCAGTGCATCCGGGTCTCAGTGCATCAGGGTCTCAGGGTCTCAGAGTCTCTGGGCCACACGGTCTCAGTATCCCTGAGTCTCTGGGTTTCAGTGTCTCAGTGCCTCTAGGTCTCAGTGTCTCAGGTCTCAGTGTCTCAGAGTCACAGTGTCTCAGGGTGTCAGGGTCTCAATGTTTCAGGGTCTCAATGTGTCTCAGAGTCTATGTGTCTTGGTGCCTCAGTGTCTCAGTGTCTCTGTGCCTCAGTCTATCAGACTCTCAGTGTATCTGTGCCTCAGTGTCTCTGTGCGTCAGTGTCTTAATATCTCAAAGTCTCAGTGTCTCAGTTTCTCTGTGTCTCAGTGTCTCTATGTCTCAGTGTCTCTGTGTCTCAGTGTGTTTGTGCCTCAGTGTCTCAATGTCTCAGAGTCTCAGTGTCTCAGTGTATCAATGTCTCAGACACTCAGTGTCACTTTGTCTCTGTGTTGAGTGTCTCTGTGCCTCAGTGTCACAGTGTCTCAGTATCACTGTGCCTCAGTGTCTCAGGGTCTCAGAGTCTCAATGTCACAGTGTCTCTGTGTCGCAGTGTCTCTGTGCCTCAGTGTCTCTGTGTCCCAGTATCTCAGTTTCTCAGAGTCGCAGTGTCTCAGTGTCTCTGTGTCTCAATTTATCAGTGTCTCAGAGACTCAGTTTCTCAGTGTCTCTCTGTCTGAGTGTCTCTGTGCCTCAGTGTCTCAAAGTCTCAGTGTCTCTGTGTCTCAAAGTTTTGTGTCTCTATGTCTCTGTGTCTCAGTGCCTCAGTGTCACAATGTATCAGAGTCTCAGAGACTCAGTGTCTCAGAGTCTCTGTGTCTCTGTGTCTCAGAGTCTCTGTGCCTCAGTATCTCAAAGACTCAGTGTCTCAGTGCCTCTGTGTCTCTGTGTCTCAGTGTCCAGAGTCTCTGTGCCTCAGTATCTCAAAGACTCAGTGTCTCACTGTCTCAGTGTCTCTGTCTCTCAGTGTCTCTTGTCTCAGTGTCTCAGTGTCTCTGTGTCTCAGTGTCTCAATGTCTCTGTACCTCAGTATCTCAAAGTCTCAGTGTCTCAGTGTCTCTGATTCTCATGTCTCTGTTTTTCTGAGTCACAGCGTCTCAGAGTTTCAGTGTCTCTATGTCTCTGTGTCTCAGTGTCTCTGTGTATCTGTGTCTCAGTGTCTCAGTGTCTCTGTGCCTCAGTCTCTCAGTGTCTCATTGTCTCTGTGTCTGTGTGTCACAGTGTCTCTGTGTCTCAGCGTCTCAGTGTCTCAGTGCCTCTGTGTCTCTGTGTATCTGTGTCTCAGTGCCTCAGTGTCTCAGTGTTTCAGTGTCTCTGTGCCTCAGTCTCTCAGTGTCTTACTGTCTCTGTGTCTGTGTGTCACAATGTCTCTGTGTCTCAGCGTCTCAGAGTCTCAGTGTCTCTGTGACTCAGTGTCTCTGTGCCTCTGTGCCTCAGTTTCTCTGTATCTCTGTGCCTCATTGTCTCTGTGTCTCAGAGTCTGAGTCTCAATCTCTCAGAGTCTCTGTGTCTTGGTGCCTCAGTGTCTCAGTTTTTCTGTCTCTGAGTGTCTCTGTGCCTCAATGTCACAGTGTCTCAGTGTCTCAGATTATCAGTGTCTCAGATTCTCAGTGTCTCAAAGTCTCAATGTATCAGTGTCTCAAAGTCTCAATGTATCAGTGTCTCAGAGACTCAGTGTCTCTGTGTCTCAGTGTCTCTGTGCCTCAGTGTCTCAGAATCTCAGTGTCTCTGTGTCTCAGTGTCTCTGTGTCTCTGTGTCTCAGAGTCTCAATGTATCAGTGTCTCAGAGACTCAGTGTCTCTGTGTCTCAGTGTCTCTGTGCCTCAGTGTCTCAGAATCTCAGTGTCTCTGTGTCTCAGTGTCTCTGTGCCTCAGTGTCTCAGAGTCTCAATGTATCAGTGTCTCAGAGACTCAGTGTCTCTGTGTCTGTGTCTCTGTGCCTCCGTGTCTCAGAATCTCAGTGACTCTGTGTCTCAGTATCTCTGTGCCTCAGTGTCTCAGAGTCTCAATGTATCAGTGTCTCAGAGACTCAGTGTCTCTGTGTCTCAGTATCTCTGTGTCTCAGTGTCTCTGTGCCTCAGTGTCTCAGAGTCTCAGTGTCTCAATGTCTCAGTGTCTCTGTGTCTCAGTGTCTCAGTGTCTCAGTATCTCTGTGTCTCAGAGTGTCAGTGTGTCTGTGTCTCAGTGTCTCAGTTTTGTGTCTCTGTGTCTCAGTATCTCAGAGTCTCAGTGTCTCCGTGTCCCATTGTCTCAGTGTCTCAGTGTCTCAGTCTCTCTGTGTTTAAGTGTCTCAGTGCCTCTGTGTCTCAGAGTCTCAGTGTCTCTGTGTCTCAGTGTGTTTGTGCCTCAGTGTCTCAATGTCTCAGAGTCTCAGTGTCTCAGTGTATCAATGTCTCAGACACTCAGTGTCACTTTGTCTCAGTGTTGAGTGTCTCTGTGCCTCAGTGTGACAGTGTCTCAGTATCACTGTGCCTCAGTGTCTCAGGGTCTCAGAGTCTCAATGTCACAGTGTCTCTGTGTCGCAGTGTCTCTGTACCTCAGTGTCTCTGTGTCCCAGTATCTCAGTGTCTCAGAGTCGCAGTGTCTCAGTGTCTCTGTGTCTCAATTTATCAGTGTCTCAGAGACTCAGTTTCTCAGTGTCTCTCTGTCTGAGTGTCTCTGTGCCTCAGTGTCTCAAAGTCTCAGTGTCTCTGTGTCTCAAAGTTTTGTGTCTCTATGTCTCTGTGTCTCAGTGCCTCTGTGTCACAATGTATCAGAGTCTCTGTGTCTCTGTGTCTCAGTGTCTCAGAGTCTCTGTGCCTCAGTATCTCAAAGACTCAGTGTCTCAGTGCCTCAGTGTCTCTGTCTCTCAGAGTCTCAGTGTCTCTGTGTCTCAGTGTCTCAATGTCTCTGTACCTCAGTATCTCAAAGTCTCAGTGTCTCAGTGTCTCTGACTCTCATGTCTCTGTTTTTCTGTGTCACAGTGTCTCAGAGTTTCAGTGTCTCCGTGTCCCATTGTCTCAGTGTCTCAGTGCCTCAGTGTCTCTGTCTCTCAGTGTCTCAGTGTCTGAGTGTCTCTGTCTCTCAGAGTCTCAGTGTCTCTGTGTCTCAGTGTCTCAATGTCTCTGTACCTCAGTATCTCAAAGTCTCAGTGTCTCAGTGTCTCTGACTCTCATGTCTCTGTTTTTCTGTGTCACAGTGTCTCAGTGTCTCAGAGTTTCAGTGTCTCTATGTCTCTGTGTCTCAGTGTCT
The DNA here is from genome assembly GCA_037974335.1 of Prionace glauca. Classification (NCBI taxonomy): domain Eukaryota; kingdom Metazoa; phylum Chordata; class Chondrichthyes; order Carcharhiniformes; family Carcharhinidae; genus Prionace; species Prionace glauca. The sequence goes on from JBBMRE010000114.1 coordinate 728,389, forward strand.
CTGTGTCTCAGTGTCTCAGAGTCTCTGTGCCTCAGTATCTCAAAGACTCAGTGTCTCAGTGCCTCAGTGTCTCTGTCTCTCAGTGTCTCAGTGTCTCAATGTCTCTGTACCTCAGTATCTCAAAGTCTCAGTGTCTCAGTGTCTCTGACTCTCATGTCTCTGTTTTTCTGTGTCTCAGTGTCTCAGAGTCTCAGTGTCTCAGTGTTTCAGTTTCTCTGTGCCTCAGTCTCTCAGTGTCTTACTGTCTCTGTGTCTGTGTGTCACAGTGTCTCTGTGTCTCAGCATCTCAGTGTCTCTGTGTCTCAGCGTCTCAGAGTCTCAGTGTCTCTGTGTCTCAGTGTCTCTGTGCCTCAGTGTCTCTGTATCTCTGTGTTACTGTGTCTCAGTGTCTCAGAGTCTCAGAGTCTCAATCTCTCAGAGTCTCTGTGTCTTGGTGCCTCAGTGTCTCAGTGTCTCTGTGCCTCAATGTCACAGTGTCTCTCTGTCTCAGAGACTCAGTGTCTCTGTGTCTGTGTCTCTGTGTCTCAGTGTCTCAGTGATTCTCCATCTCTGTGCCTCAATGTCACAGTGTCTCTGTGTCTCAGAGACTCAGTGTCTCTGTGTCTGTGTCTCTGTGCCTCCGTGTCACGGGCAGCACGGTAGCACAGTGGTTAGCACTGCTGCTTCACAGCTCCAGGGTCCTGGGTTCGATTCCCGGCTCGGGTCACTGCCTGTGTGGAGTTTGCACATTCTCCTCGTGTCTGCGTGGGTTTTCTCCGGGTGCTCCGGTTTCCTCCCACAGTCCAAAGATGTGCGGGTTAGGTTCATTGGCTATGCTAAAATTGCCCCTTAGTGTCCTGGGATGTGTAGGTTAGAGGGATTAGCAGGTAAATGTGTAGGGATATGGGGATAGGGTCTGGGTGGGATTGTGTTCGGTGCAGACTCGATGGGCCGAAGGGCCTGTTTCTGCACTGTAGGGTTCTATGTAATCTTCAGAGGCACAGAGATACTGAGACAGAGAGACACTGAGACACTGAGGCACAGAGACACTGTGACTCTGAGACACAGAGACACAGAGACACCTTGACACAGATAAAAAAAATTATCTCAGACACTCAGTGTCAGTTTGTCGCTGTGTTGAGTGTCTCTGTGCCTCAGTGTCTCAGGGTCTCAGATTCTCAATGTCACAGTGTCTCTGTGTCCCAGTGTCTCTGTGTCCTAGTATCTCAGTGTCTCAGAGTCGCAGTGCCTCATTGTCTCTGTGTCTCAATTTATCAGTGTCTCAGAGACGCAGTTTCTCAGTTTATCTCTGTCTGAGTGTCTCTGTGCCTCAGTGTCTCAGAGTCTCAGAGTCTCAGTGTCTGTGTGTCTCAAAGTTTTGTGTCCCTATATCTCTCTGTCCCAGTGCCTCAGTGTCAGAATGTATCAGAGTCTCAGAGTCTCAGAGTCTCAGTGTTTCAGTGTCTCAGAGTCTCTGTGTCTCTGTGTCTCAGTGTCTCTGTCTCTCAGTGTCTCTGTGTCTCAGTGTCTCTGTGTCTCAGTGTCTCAATGTCTCTGTACCTCAGTATCTCAAAGTCTCAGTGTCTCAGTGTCTCTGTGCCTCAGTGCCTCGGTGTCTCAGAGTCTCAGTGTCTCAGTGTCTCTGTGTCTCAGTGTCTCAGAGTCACAGTGTCTCTGTGCCTCTGTGTCTCAGTGTCACAGTGTCTCAGAGTCTCAGTGTCTCAGTTTATCAGTGTCTCAGAGACTCAGTGTCTCAGTGTCTCTCTGTCTGAGTGTCTCTGTGCGTCAGTGTCACAGTGTCTCTGTGTCTCAGATTTTCAGTGTCTTAGGTTCTCAGTGTCTCTGTGCCTCAGTGTCTCAGCGTCTCAGAGTCTCAGTGACTCAGTGTCTCTGTGCCTCAGTGTTTCTGTGCCTCAGTGTCTTGATATCTCAAAGTCTCAGTGTCTCTGTGTCACAGTGTCTCAGAGTCTCAGTGTCTCTGTTTTTCTGTGTCTCTGTGCCTCAGTGACTCAATGTCTCAGAGTCTCAGAGTCTCAGTATCTCAGTATATCAATGTCGCAGACACTCAGTGTCACTTTGTCTCTGTGTTGAGTGTCTCTGTGCCTGTGTCACAGAGTCTCAGTGTCTCAGAGTCTCTGTGTCTCTGTGTCTCTGTGTCTCAGTGCCTCTGTCTCTCAGTGTCTCTTTGTCTCTGTGTCTCAGTGCCTTTGTGTCTCAGTGTGTCATAGTCTCAGTGTCTCTGTGTCTCAGGTTCTCAGAGTCACAGTGTCTCTGTGTCCATGTGTCACAGTTTATCAGTGTCTCAGAGACTCAGTGTCTCAGTGTCACTCTGTCTGAGTGTCTCTGTGCCCCAGTGTCTCAGATTTTCAGTGTCTCTGTGCCTCAGTGTCTCAGATTTTCAGTTTCTCAGTGTCTTAGAGTCTCAGTGAATCTGTTTCTCAGTATCACTGTGCCACAGTGTCTCAGTTTCTAAGAGTCTCAGTGTCTCAGTGTATCTATGTCTCAGTGTCTCTGTGCCTCAGTGTCTCTGTGTCACAGTGTCTCAATGTCTCTGTGTCTCAGTGTCTTTGTGTCTCAGAGTCTCTGTGTCTCAGAATCTCAAAGTCTCAGATTCTCAGTGTCCCTGTGCCTCCTTATCTCAGAGTCTCAGTGTCTCTGTGTCTTAAAGTTTTGTGTCTCAGTGTCTCTGTGTCTCAGAATCTCAGAGTCTCAGTGTCCCTGTGCCTCCTTATCTCAGTGTCTCTGTGTCGCAGGTCTCAGAGTCTCAGTGTCTCAGTGTCTCTGTGTCTGAGTTTCTCTGTGCCTCAGTGTCACAGTGTCTTGGTGCCTCAGTGTCTCAGTGTCTCTGTGTCTCTGTGCCTTAGTCTATCAGACTCTCAGTGTCTCAGTGTCTCAGTGCCTCAGTCTATCAGACTCTCAGTGTCTCTGCATCACAGTGTCTCAGAGTCTCAGTGTCTCTACTTTTCTGTGTCTCAGTGTCTCTGTGCCTCAGTGACTCAATGTCTCAGAGTCTCAGTGTCTCAGAGTCTCAGTGTCTCAGTGTATCAATGTCCCTATGTCTCAGTGTCTCAGAGTCTCAGTGTATCTGTGTTTCAGTGTCTCAGCGTCTCAATTTTTTGTGTCTCTGTGTCCCAGTGTCTCTGTGTCTCAGTGTCTCAGATTATCAGTGTCACGGAGACTCAGTGTCTCAGTGTCTTAGAGTCTCAGTTAAACTGTGTCTCAGTATCACTGTGCCTCAGTGTCTCTGTGCCTCAGTGTCTCTGTGTCTCTGTGTCTCAGTGTCTCTGTGTCTCAGTGTCTCTGTGTCTCTGTGTCTTTGTGTCTTTGTGTCTCAGTGTCTCAGAGTCTCAGTGTCTCTGTGTCTCAAAGTTTTGTGTCTCAGTGTCTCAGTGTCTCAGAATCTCAGAGTCTCAGTATCTCTGTGCCTCAGTGTCACAGTGTCTCAATGTCTCTGTGTCTCAGTGTCTGTGTCTCAGTGTTTCAGAGTCTCAGTGTCTCTGTGTCTCAGTGTCTCTGTGTCTCAGCGTCTCAGTATTTCTGTATCTCAGTGCCTCAGTGTCTCAGAATCTCAGTGTTTCAGTGTCTCAGTGTCTATGTGTCTCAGTGTCTCTGTGCCACAGTGTTCAGTGTCTCAGTGTCTCTGTGTCTCAGTGTCTCTGTGTCTTAGTGTTCAGTGTCTCAGTGTCTCTGTGTCTCAGTGTCTCAGAGTTTCAGTGTCTCAATGTCTCTGTGTCTCAGTGTCTCAGAGTCTCTGTGTATCTGTGTCTCAGGGTCCCAATTGTTTGTGTCTCAGTGTCTCTGTGTCTCACAGTCGCTTTGTCTCTGTGCCTTAGTGTCTCAGAGAATCAGTGCCTCAGTGTCTCTCTGTCTGAGAGTCTCTGAGCCGCAGTGTCACAGTGTCTCAGTGTTTTAATGTCTCCGTGTCTCAATGTCTCAGATTCACAGTGTCTCTGTGTCTCAGTGTATCAGTGTCTCAGAGATTCAGTGTCTCTTTGTCTCTCTGTCTCAGTGTCTCTGTGTCTCAGTGACTCAGTGTATCAGTGTCTCAGTGTCTCAGAGTTTCAGTGTCTCTGTGTCTCATTGTATCAGTGTCTCATTGACTCAGTGTCTCTTTGTCTCTGTGTCTGAGTGTCTCTGTGCCTCAGTGTCACAGTGTCTTAGTGTCTCAATGTCTCTGTGTCTCAGTGTCTCAGTGTCTCAGTGTCTCAGTGTCTCAGAGTCTCAGAGTCTCAATGTCTCAGAGTCTCTCTATCTCTGTTCTATGTTCTATGAAATACTGAGACTCTGAGACACTGAGACACAGAGACAGAGAAACACTGAGACACAGAGACCCTGATTATCTGAGATATTGAGACACTGTGAAAATGAGGCACAGAGACACTGAGACTCTGAGTCTCTGAGACACTGAGAATCTGCCACAGAGACACTGACACATTGATAATCTGAGACACTGAGATACTGTGACACTTAGTCACAGAGACACTGATACACAGAGAAACAGAGACACTGAGCCTCTGAGACACTGAGACACTGAGACTCTGAGACTCTGAGACACTGAGGCACAGAGACACTGAGACACAGAGGCATTGAGACACTGAGACACAGACACACTGAGACACTGAGACACAGAGATAGAGAAACACTGAGACACTGAGACACAGAGACACTGATAATCTGAGACACTGAGATACTGTGACATTGAGGCACAAAGACTCACAGAGGACCTAATTCTCTGAGACGCTGATACACTGAGACACAAAGACACTGAGACACTGAAACTCTGAGACACTGAGAAACAGAGACACTGAGGCACAGACACACTGAGACTCAGAGACACTGTACAAAAAGACTTTGGGACACTGAGACACAGAGACACAGAGGGACTGAGAGTCTGAGACACTGAGACACAGAGACACAGAGACACTGAGACACAGAGACACTGAGACACTGAGGCACAGACACACTGAGACTCTGAGACACTGTACACAAAGACTTTGAGACACTGAGACACAGGGACACAGAGACACTGAGAATCTGAGACATTGAGACACTGAGACACTGAGACATTGTGACAAAGACACACTGTGACACTGTGACACTGAGGCACAGAGACACTGAGACACTGAGACACAGAGACACTGAAACTCTGAGACACTGAGACACAGAGAAACTGAGACACAGTGACACTGAGACACAGAGGCACAGAGACAATGTGACTGAGAGACTGGGACACAGAGGCACTGAAACACTTAGGCACAGAGACACAGAGACACTGCGGCACTGAGACACTGAGACACAGAGACACAGAGACACTGAGACACTGAGACACCGAGACACTGAAACTCTCAGACACTGAGACACAGAGACACTGAGACACTGAGACACTGAGGCACAGACACACTGAGACTCTGAGATACTGTAGACAAAGTCTTTGTGACACTCAAACACAGACGCACAGAGACAATGTGACTGAGAGACTGGGACACTGAGACACTGAAACACTGAGGCACAGAGACACTGAGACACTGAGGCATAGAGACACAGAGACGTTGAGACACAAACACACTGACACTCTGAGACACTGAGGCACTGAGACACTGAGACACAGAGAAACAGAGACACTGAGCCTCTGAGACACTGATACACTGAGACACAGAGACACTGAGACACTGATTCTCTGAGACGCTGATGCACTGAGACACAAGGACACTGAGACACTGAGACACTGAGGCGCAGACACACTGAGACTCTGAGACACTGTACACAAAGACTTTGAGACTCTGAGACACAGAGACAAGAGACAATGAGACACTAAGACACTGAGACACAGAGATACTGAGACACAGAGACATAGAGGCATTGAGGCGCAGAGACACAGAGACACAGAGACACAGAGACACTGAGACTCTGAGACACTGAGACACAGAGACACTGAGACTCTGAGACACTGATGCACTGAGTCACAGAGAAAGTGAGACTCTGAGACTCTGAGACACTGAGACACAGAGACACTGAAACACTGAGACACTGGGACACAGATGCACAGAGACACTGAGATACAGAGACACTGAGACACAGAGACACAGGGACACTGAGACACTGAGACACTGAGGCACCGAGACACTGAGAAACAGAGACACTGAGACACTGAGGCACAGACACACTGAGACTCTGAGACACTGTACACAAAGACTTTGAGACTCTGAGACACAGAGACATTGAGACACTAAGACACTGAGACAGAATGACACTGAGACACTGAGGCACAGACACACTGAGACTCTGAGACACTGTACACAAAGACTTTGAGACACTGAGACACAGAGACACAGAGACATAGAGGCACTGAGACTCTGAGACACTGATGCACTGAGACACAGAGAAACTGAGACTCTGAGACACTGAGACACAGAGACACTGAAACACTGAGACACTGGGACACAGATGCACAGAGACACGGAGACACAGAGACACTGAGACACTGAGACACTGAGACACAGAGACACAGGGACACTGAGACTCTGAGCCACTGAGGCACAGAGACACTGAGACACAGAGTCACTCAGACACTGAGGCACAGAGACACTGAGACTCTGAGACACTGAGACTCTGACACAGAGACACTGACACACTGATAATCTGAGACACTGTGTCACTTAGTCACAGAGACACTGAGACACAAAGAAACAGAGACACTGAGCCTCTGAGACACTGATACACTGAGACACAGAGATACTGAAACACCGAGACTCTAGACACTGAGACACTGAGACTCAGAGACGCTGAGACACTGAGACTCTGAGACACTGAGGCACAGAGACACTGAGACACAGAGGCACTGAGACACTGAGACACAGACACACTGAGACACTGAGACTCTGAGACACTGAGACACAGAGACAGAGAAACACTGAGACACTGAGACACTGAGACCCTGATAATCTGAGACACTGAGACACCGTGACACTTAGTCACAGAGACACTGAGACACAGAGAAACAGAGACACTGAGCCTCTGAGACACTGATACACTATGACACAGAGACACTGAGACACTGAGACACTGAGACTCTAGACACTGAGACACTGAGGCTCTGAGACCCTGAGACACTGAGGCACAGAGACACTGAGACACAGAGGCACTGAGACACTGAGACACAAACACACTGAGACACTGAGACTCTGAGACCCTGAGACACAGAGACACTGATTCTCTGAGACGCTGATACACTGAGACACAAAGACACGGAGACACTGAGGCACTGAGACACTGAAACTGTGAGACACTGAGACACAGAGACACAGAGACAATGAGACACTGAGGCACAGTCACTCTGATACACTGAGACACAGAGACACTGAGACACTGAGACTCTGAGACACTTAGACACAGAGACACTGAGCCTCTGAGACACTGATACACTGAGACACAGAGACACTGAGACACTGAGACACTGAGACTCTAGACACTGAGACACTGAGACACTGAGGCTCTGAGACCCTGAGGCACAGAGACACTGAGACACGGAGGCACTGAGACACTGAGACACAGAGATAGAGGAACACTGAGACACAGAGACACGGAGACACTGAGACACTGAGGCACTTAGACAAAGAGACACTGAGACACTGAGACTCTGAGACACTTAGACACAGAGACACTGAGACACTGAGACACAGAGACACTGAGAGTCGGAGGCACTGCGTCAATGAGACACTGAGGCACTGAGACACAGAGACACTGAGACTCTGAGACACTGTACACAAAGACTTTGAGACTCTGAGACACAGAGACATTGAGACACTAAGACACTGAGACAGAGTGACACTGAGACACTGAGGCACAGACACACTGAGACTCTGAGACACTGTACACAAAGACTTTGAGACACTGAGACACAGAGACATAGAGGCACTGAGTCGCAGAGACATAGAGACACTGAGACACTGAGACTCTGAGACACTGAGACACAGAGACACAGAGACACTGAGACTCTGAGACACTGATGCACTGAGACACAGAGAAACTGAGACTCTGAGACACAGAGACACTGAAACACTGAGACACTGGGACACAGATGCACAGAGACACTGAGACACAGAGACACTGAGACACTGAGACACAGAGACACAGGGACACTGAGACTCTGAGACACTGAGGCACAGAGACACTGAGACACAGAGTCACTCAGACACTGAGGCACAGAGACACTGAGACTCTGAGACACTGAGACTCTGACACAGAGACACTGACACACTGATAATCTGAGACACTGTGTCACTTAGTCACAGAGACACTGAGACACAAAGAAACAGAGACACTGAGCCTCTGAGACACTGATACACTGAGACACAGAGATACTGAAACACCGAGACTCTAGACACTGAGACACTGAGACTCAGAGACGCTGAGACACTGAGACTCTGAGACACTGAGGCACAGAGACACTGAGACACAGAGGCACTGAGACACTGAGACACAGACACAGTGAGACACTGAGACTCTGAGACACTGAGACACAGAGACAGAGAAACACTGAGACACTGAGACACTGAGACCCTGATAATCTGAGACACTGAGACACCGTGACACTTAGTCACAGAGACACTGAGACACAGAGAAACAGAGACACTGAGCCTCTGAGACACTGATACACTGAGACACAGAGACACTGAGACACTGAGACACTGAGACTCTAGTCACTGAGACACTGAGACACTGAGGCTCTGAGACCCTGAGACACTGAGGCACAGAGACACTGAGACACAGAGGCACTGAGACACTGAGACACAGACACACTGAGACACTGAGACTCTGACACACTGAGACACTGAGGCACAGAGACACTGAGACACAGAGGCACTGAGACACTGAGACTCTGACACACTGAGACACTGAGACACTGAGACTCTGAGACACTGAGACACAGAGATAGAGGAACACTGAGACACGGAGACACTCATTCTCTGAGACACTGAGACACAAAGACACGGAGACACTGAGGCACTGAGGCACAGTCACTCTGATACACTGAGACACTGAGACACTGAGACTCTGAGACACTGAGTGTCTGAGACGATGAGGCACAGAGGCACTGAGATACAGAGAAACAGAGACTTGAGACACTGAGACACAGAGACACTGTGACTCAGAGACACTTAGACACACAGACACTGAGACACTTAAACACAGAGAGACTGAGACACTAAGACTCTGAGATACTGAGACAATGGGACACGGAGGCACTGAGACTCTGAGATACTGAGACACAGAGACACTGAGACACAAATCTTTGAGACACTGAGCCACAGAGACACTGAGACTCTGAGACTCTGAGACACAGAGATACTGAGACACTGAGACACTGAAACTCTGAGACACTGAGGCACAGAGACACTAATAATCTGAGACTCTGAGACACTGTGACATTGAGGCACAGAGACACTCAGACACAGAGAAACTGAGACACTGAGGCACCAAGACTCAGAAACTCTGAGAGATTGAGACTCTGAGACTCTGAGACACTGAGACACAGAGATACTGAGACACAGAGACACTGAGTCTCTGAGACACTGATAATCTGAGACTCTGCGACACTGTGACATTGAGGCACAGAGACACTCAGGCACAGAGAAACTGAGACACTGAGGCACCAAGACTCAGAAACTCTGAGAGATTGAGACTCTGAGACTCTGAAACACTGAGACACAGTAACACAGAGACACAGAGACAATGAGGCACAGAGATACAGAGACACTGAGGCACAGAGGCAAAGAGACACTGAGACACAGAGACACTGAGACTCTGAGATGCTGAGACACAGAGACACTGTGACACAGCGACAGTAAGACATTGAGAGACTGAGGCACAGAGACACTGAAACACTGAGACACTGAGGCACTGAGAGACAGATACACAGAGACACTGTGACTCTGAGACACTGAGGCACAGAGACACTGAGACACAGAGACATAGAAACACTGAAACTCTGAGACACTGAGACACTGTGACACAGAGACTCTGAGACACTGAGACACAGAGACACAGGGACACTGAGACTCTGAGACACTGAGGCACAGAGACACTGAGACTCTGAGACACTGAGACTCTGACACAGAGACACTGACACACTGATAATCTGAGACACAGAGACACTGACACACTGATAATCTGAGACACTGTGTCACTTAGTCACAGAGACACTGAGACACAAAGAAACAGAGACACTGAGCCTCTGAGACACTGATACACTGAGACACAGAGATACTGAAACACCGAGACTCTAGACACTGAGACACTGAGACTCAGAGACGCTGAGACACTGAGACTCTGAGACACTGAGGCACAGAGACACTGAGACACAGAGGCACTGAGACACTGAGACACAGACACACTGAGACACTGAGACTCTGAGACACTGAGACACAGAGACAGAGAAACACTGAGACACTGAGACCCTGATAATCTGAGACACTGAGACACTGTGACACTTAGTCACAGAGACACTGAGACACAGAGAAACAGAGACACTGAGCCTCTGAGACACTGATACACTGAGACACAGAGACACTGAGACACTGAGACACTGAGACTCTAGACACTGAGACACTGAGGCTTTGAGACCCTGAGACACTGAGGCACAGAGACACTGAGACACAGAGGCACAGAGACACTGAGACACTGAGACACTGAGACTCTAGACACTGAGACACTGAGACTCTGACACACTGAGACACTGAGGCACAGAGACACTGAGACACAGAGGCACTGAGCACTGAGACACAAACACACTGAGACACTGAGACTCTGAGACACTGAGACACAGAGACACTGATTCTCTGAGACGCTGATACACTGAGACACAAAGACACGGAGACACTGAGGCACTGAGACACTGAAACTGTGAGACACTGAGACACAGAGACAATGAGACACTGAGGCACAGTCACTCTGATACACTGAGACACAGAGACACTGAGACACTGAGACAGTAAGACATTGAGAGACTTAGGCACAGAGACACTGAAACACTGAGACACTGAGGCACTGAGAGATAGATACACAGAGACACTGTGACTCTGAGACACTGAGGCACGGAGACACTGAGGCACAGAGACATAGAAACACTGAGACACTGAGGCACTGAGAGACAGATACACAGAGACACTGTGACTCTGAGACACTGAGGCACAGAGACACTGAGGCACAGAGACATAGAAACACTGAAACTCTGAGACACTGAGACACTGTGACACAGAGACTCTGAGACACTGAGACTCCGTGACTCTGATACCTTGTGACACTGAGGCACAGAGACACTCAGATACAGAGAAAAAGAGATACTGAATCTCTGACACACTGATACACAGAGACACAGAGACTCTGAGACACTGAGACTCTGATACACAGAGACTCTGAGACGCTGAGACTCTGAGACACTGAGACACAGAGACACTGAGACACTGAAGCACAGAGACACAGAGACATAGAGACACTGAAACTCTGAGACACTGAGACACAAAATTTTGAGACACAGAGACACTGAGACTCTGAGACACTGAGGCACAGAGATACTCAGACATAGAGACACTGAGGCACTGAGTCTCTGAGACACTGATAAACTGAGACACAGAGGCACAGAGACAATGAGGCACAGAGACACTGAGACCCTGCGACTCTGAGACACTGACATACTGGGACATAGAGACACTGGGACACAGAGACAATGATGCACAGAAACACTGCGACACAGAGAAACTGTGACATTGAGACTCTGAGTCGCTGAGACACTGAGGCACAGTGATACTGAGACACAGATTCACTGAGACTCTAAGACACTGAGACACTGAAAATCTGAGACACTGAGACACTGAGGCACAGAAGCACTGAGACACTGTGACACTGAGTGTCTGTGACATTGATACACTGGGACACTGAGACTCTGAGACATTGAGACACTTTGGCACTGAGGCACAGATACACCGAGTCTCTGAGACACAGAGATACTGAGACACTGAGACACTGAGACACAGAGACACAGAAACACTGAGAGTCTGATACACTGAGGCACAGAGACACTGAGACACTGAGGCACCAAGACACAGAGACTCTGAGACACTGAGACTCTGATACATTGAGACACAGAGACACAGAGACACTGGGACACTGAGAGTCTGAGACACAGAGACACAGAGACACTGAGACACAGAGACACAGAGACCCTGAGACACAGTGACACTGAGCCTCTGAGACACAGAGATACTGAGCCTCTGAGACACAAAGACACAGAGACACTGAGACCCTGAGACACAGAGTCTCAGTGTCTCTGTGTCTCAGGTTCTCAGAGTCACAGTGTCTCTGTGTCCCTGTGTCTCAGTTTATCAGTATCTCAGAGACTCAGTGTCTCAGTGTCACTCTGTCTGAGTGTCTCTGTGCCTCAGTGTCTCAGATTTTCAGTGTCTCTGTGCCTCAGTGTCTCAGATTTTCAGTTTCTCATTGTCTTAGAGTCTCAGTGAATCTGTTTCTCAGTATCACTGTGCCGCAGTGTCTCAGTTTCTAAGAGTCTCAGTGTCTCAGTGTCTCTGTGTCTCAGTGTCTCAATGTCTCTGTGTCTCAGTGTCTCTGTGCCTCATTGTCTCTGTGTCTCTGTGTCTTTGTGTCTCAGAGTCTCAGTGTCTCAGTGTCTCAGTGTCTCTGTGTCTCAGAATCTCAGAGTCTCAGAGTCTCAGTGTCCCTGTGCCTCCTTATCTCAGAGTCTCAGTGTCTCTGTGTCTTAACGTTTTGTGTCTCAGTGTCTCTGTGTCTCAGAATCTCAGAGTCTCAGAGTCTCAGTGTCCCTGTGCCTCCTTATCTCAGTGTCTCTGTGTCGCAGGTCTCAGAGTCTCAGTGTCTCAGTGTCTCTGTGTCTGAGTTTCTCTGTGCCTCAGTGTCACAGTGTCACAGTGTCTTGGTGCCTCAGTGTCTCAGTGTCTCTGTGTCTCTGTGCCTCAGTCTATCAGACTCTCAGTGTCTCAGTGTCTCAGTGCCTCAGTCTATCAGACTCTCAGTGTCTCTGCATCACAGTGTCTCAGAGTCTCAGTGTCTCTACTTTTCTGTGTCTCAGTGTCTCTGTGCCTCAGTGACTCAATGTCTCAGAGTCTCAGTGTCTCAGAGTCTCAGTGTCTCAGTGCATCAATGTCCCTATGTCTCAGTGTCTCAGAGTCTCAGTGTATCTGTGTTTCAGTGTCTCAGTGTCTCAGAGTCTCAATTCTTTGTGTCTCTGTGTCCCAGTGTCTCTGTGTCTCAGTGTCTCAGATTCAAAGTGTCTCTGTGTCTCAGTTTATCAGTGTCACAGAGACTCAGTGTCTCAGTGTCTTAGAGTCTCAGTTAAACTGTGTCTCAGTATCACTGTGCCTCAGTGTCTCAGATTCTCTGTGTCTTTGTGTCTTTGTGTCTCAGTGTCTCAGAGTCTCAGTGTCTCTGTGTCTCAAAGTGTTGTGTCTCAGTGTCTCAGTGTCTCAGAATCTCAGAGTCTCAGTGTCTCTGTGCCTCAGTGTCACAGTGTCTCAATGTCTCTGTGTCTCAGTGTCTCTGTGTCTCAGTGTTTCAGAGTCTCAGTGTCTCTGTGTCTCAGCGTCTCAGTATTTCTGTATCTCAGTGCCTCAGTGTCTCAGAGTCTCAGTGTTTCAGTGTCTCAGTGTCTATGTGTCTCAGTGTCTCTGTGACTCAGTGTTCAGTGTCTCAGTGTCTCAGTGTCTCTGTGTCTCAGTGTCTCTGTGTCTTAGTGTTCAGTGTCTCAGTGTCTCTGTGTCTCAGAGTCTCAGTGTCTCAATGTCTCTGTGTCTCAGTGTCTCAGAGTCTCTGTGTATCTGTGTCTCAGGGTCTCAATTCTTTGTGTCTCAGTGTCTCTGTGTCTCACAGTCGCTTTGTCTCTGTGCCTTAGTGTCTCAGAGAATCAGTGCCTCAGTGTCTCTCTGTCTGAGAGTCTCTGAGCCGCAGTGTCACAGTGTCTCAGTGTTTTAATGTCTCCGTGTCTCAATGTCTCAGATTCACAGTGTCTCTGTGTCTCAGTGTATCAGTGTCTCAGAGATTTAGTGTCTCTGTGTCTCTCTGTCTCAGTGTCTCTGTGTCTCAGTGACTCAGTGTATCAGTGTCTCAGTGTCTCAGAGTTTCAGTGTCTCTGTGTCTCATTGTATCGGTGTCTCATTGACTCAGTGTCTCTTTGTCTCTGTGTCTGAGTGCCTCTGTGCCTCAGTGTCACAGTGTCTCAGTGTCTCAATGTCTCTGTGTCTCAGTGTCTCAGTGTCTCAGAGTCTCAGAGTCTCAATGTCTCAGAGTCTCTCTGTTCTATGTTCTATGAAATACTGAGACTCTGAGACACTGAGACACAGAGACAGAGAAACACTGAGACACTGAGACACAGAGACCCCGATTATCTGAGATACTGAGACACTGTGAAAATGAGGCACAGAGACACTGAGACTCTGAGTCTATGAGACACTGAGAATCTGCCACAGAGACACTGACACATTGATAATCTGAGACACTGAGACACTGTGACACTTAGTCACAGAGACACTGAGACACAGAGAAACAGAGACACTGAGCCTCTGAGACACTGAGACACTGAGACTCTGAGACCCTGAGGCACTGAGGCACAGAGAAACTGAGACACAGAGGCATTGAGACACTGAGACACAGACACACTGAGACACTGAGACACAGAGATAGATAAACACTGAGACACTGAGACACAGAGACACTGATAATCTGAGACACTGAGATACTGTGACATTGAGGCACAAAGACTCTCAGACACAGAGGACCTAATTCTCTGAGACGCTGATACACTGAGACACAAAGACACTGAGACACTGAAACTCTGAAACACTGAGAAACAGAGACACTGAGACACTGAGGCACAGACACACTGAGACTCTGAGACACTGTACAAAAATAATTTGGGACACTGAGACACAGAGACACAGAGGGACTGAGAGTCTGAGACACTGAGACACAGAGACACAGAGACACAGACACAGAGACACTGAGACACTGAGGCACAGACACACTGAGACTCTGAGACACTGTACACAAAGACTTTAAGACACTGAGACACAGGGACACAGAGGCACTGAGAATCTGAGACACTGAGACACAGAGACACTGAGACAGTGTGACATAGAGACACTGTGACACTGTGACACTGAGGCACAGAGACACTGAGACACTGAGACACAGAGACACTGAAACTCTGAGACACTGAGACACAGAGACACTGAGACACAGTGACACTGAGACACAGAGGCACAGAGACAATGTGACTGAGAGACTGGGACACAGAGGCACTGAAACACTTATGCACAGAGACACAGAGACACTGCGGCACTGAGACACTGAGACACAGAGACACTGAGACACTGAGACACCGAGACACTGAAACTCTCAGACACTGAGACACAGAGACACTGAGACACTGAGAAACTGAGGCACAGACACACTGAGACTCTGAGATACTGTACACAAAGTCTTTGTGACACTCAAACACAGAGGCACAGAGACAATGTGACTGAGAGACTGGGACACTGAGACACTGAAACACTGAGGCACAGAGACACTGAGACACTGAGGCATAGAGACACTGAGACGTTGAGACACAAACACACTGACACTCTGAGACACTGAGGCACTGAGACGCAGAGAAACAGAGACACTGAGCCTCTGAGACACTGATACACTGAGACACAGAAACACTGAGACATAGAGACACTGATTCTCTGAGACGCTGATGCACTGAGACACAAGGACACTGAGACACTGAGACACTGAGGCGCAGACACACTGAGACTCTGAGACACTGTACACAAAGACTTTGAGACTCTGAGACACAGAGACAAGCGACAATGAGACACTATGACACTGAGACACAGAGACACTGAGACACAGAGACATAGAGGCACTGAGGCGCAGAGACACAGAGACACTGAGACTCTGAGACACTGAGACACAGAGACACTGAGACTCTGAGACACTGATGCACTGAGTCACAGAGAAAGTGAGACTCTGAGACACTGAGACACAGAGACACTGAAACACTGAGACACTGGGACACAGATGCACAGAGACACTGAGACACAGAGACACTGAGACACAGAGACACAGGGACACTGAGACTCTGAGACACTGAGGCACAGAGACACTGAGAAACAGAGACACTGAGACACTGAGGCACAGACACACTGAGACTCTGAGACACTGTACACAAAGACTTTGAGACTCTGAGACACAGAGACATTGAGACACTAAGACACTGAGACAGAGTGACACTGAGACACTGAGGCACAGACACACTGAGACTCTGAGACACTGTACACAAAGACTTTGAGACACTGAGACACAGAGACACAGAGACACAGAGACATAGAGGCACTGAGTCGCAGAGACACAGAGATACAGAGACACTGAGACTCTGAGACACTGAGACACAGAGACACAGAGACACTGAGACTCTGAGACACTGATGCACTGAGACACAGAGAAACTGAGACTCTGAGACACTGAGACACAGAGACACTGAAACACTGAGACACTGGGACACAGATGCACAGAGACACTGAGACACTGAGACACAGAGACACTGAGACACTGAGACACAGAGACACAGGGACACTGAGACTCTGAGACACTGAGGCACAGAGACACTGAGACACAGAGTCACTCAGACACTGAGGCACAGAGACACTGAGACTCTGAGACACTGAGACTCTGACACAGAGACACTGACACACTGATAATCTGAGACACTGTGTCACTTAGTCACAGAGACACTGAGACGCAAAGAAACAGAGACACTGAGCCTCTGAGACACTGATACACTGAGACACAGAGATACTGAAACACTGAGACTCTAGACACTGAGACACTGAGACTCAGAGACGCTGAGACACTGAGACTCTGAGACACTGAGGCACAGAGACACTGAGACACAGAGGCACTGAGACACTGAGACACAGACACACTGAGACACTGAGACTCTGAGACACTGAGACACAGAGACAGAGATACACTGAGACACTGAGACACTGAGACCCTGATAATCTGAGACACTGAGACACTGTGACACTTAGTGACAGAGACACTGAGACACAGAGAAACAGAGACACTGAACCTCTGAGACAATGAGACACTGAGACACTGAGACACTGAGACACTGAGACTCTAGACACTGAGACACTGAGACACTGAGGCTCTGAGACCCTGAGACACTGAGGCACAGAGACACTGAGACACAGAGGCACTGAGACACTGAGACACAAACACACTGAGACACTGAGACTCTGACACACTGAGACACTGAGGCACAGAGACACTGAGACACAGATGCACTGAGACACTGAGACACAAACACACTGAGACACTGAGACTTTGAGACACTGAGACACAGAGATAGAGAAACACTGAGACACAGAGACACTGATTCTCTGAGACGCTGATACACTGAGACACAAAGACACGGAGACACTGAGGCACTGAGACACTGAAACTGTGAGACACTGAGACACAGAGACACAGAGACAATGAGACACTGAGGCACAGTCTCTCTGATACACTGAGACACAGAGACACTGAGACACTGAGAGTCTGAGAAACTGAGTGTCTGAGACGATGAGGCACAGAGGCACTGAGATACAGAGAAACAGAGACTTGAGACACTGAGACACAGAGACACAGAGACACTGAGACACTGAGGCACAGATACACTGAGACACAGAGACACTAAGACACTGAGACACTGTGACTCAGAGACACTTAGACACAGAGACACTGAGACACTTAAACACAGAGAGACTGAGACACTAAGACTCTGAGATACTGAGACAATGGGACACGGAGGCACTGAGACTCTGAGATACTGAGACACAGAGACACTGAGACACAAATCTTTGAGACACTGAGACACAGAGACACTGAGACTCTGAGACACAGAGATACTGAGACACTGAGACACTGAGACTCTGAGACACTGAGGCACAGAGACTCTGAGACACTGAGATTCTGAGATAATGAGACACTGAGGCACAGAGACACTGATAATCTGAGACTCTGAGACACTGTGACATTGAGGCACAGAGACACTCAGACACAGAGAAACTGAGACACTGAGGCACCAAGACTCAGAAACTCTGAGAAATTGAGACTCTGAGACTCTGAGACACTGAGACACAGTAACACAGAGACACAGAGACAATGAGGCACAGAGATACAGAGACACTGAGGCACAGAGGCACAGAGACACTGAGACACTGAGACACAGAGACACTGAGACTCTGAGACGCTGAGACACAGAGACACTGTGACACAGAGACACAGAGACAGTAAGACACTGAGAGACTGAGGCACAGAGACCCTGAAACACTGAGACACTGAGGCACTGAGACACAGATACACAGAGACACTGTGACTCTGAGACACTGAGGCACAGAGACACTGAGACACAGAGACATAGAAACACTGAAACTCTGAGACACTGAGATACTGTGACACAGAGACACAGAGACTCTGAGACACTGAGACTCCGTGACTCTGATACATTGTGACACTGAGGCACAGAGACACTCAGATACAGAGAAAAAGAGATACTGAATCTCTGAGACACTGAGGCACAGAGACACTGAGGCACAGAGACACTGAGGCACTGAGACACAGAGACACTGAGACACTGAAGCACTGAGACACAGAGACATAGAGACACTGAAACTCTGAGACACTGAGACACAATACTTTGAGACACAGAGACACTGAGACTCTGAGACACTGAGGCACAGAGACACTCAGACATAGAGACACTGAGGCACTGAGTCTCTGAGACACTGATAAACTGAGACACAGAGGCACAGAGACAATGAGGCACAGAGACACTGAGACACTGACATACTGGGACACAAAGACACTGGGACACAGAGACACTGAGACACAGAGACACTGATGCACAGAAACACTGCGACACAGAGAAACTGTGACATTGAGACTCTGAGACGCTGAGACACTGAGGCACAGTGATACTGAGACACAGATTCACTGAGACTCTAAGACACTGAGACACTGAAAATCTGAGACACTGAGACACTGAGACACTGAGGCACAGAAACACTGAGACACTGTGACACTGAGTGTCTGTGACATTGATACACTGAGACACTGAGACTCTGAGACATTGAGACATTTAGGCACTGAGGCACAGATACACTGAGTCTCTGAGACACAGAGATACTGAGACACTGAGACACAGAGACACAGAAACACTGAGAGTCTGATAGACTGAGGCACAGAGACACTGAGACACTGAGGCACCAAGACACAGAGACTCTGAGACACTGAGACACCGAGACTCTGATACATTGAGACACAGAGACACAGAGACACTGGGACACTGAGAGTCTGAGACACAGAGACACAGAGACACTGAGACACAGAGACACAGAGACCCTGAGACACAGTGACACTGAGCCTCTGAGACACAGAGACACTGAGCCTCTGAGACACAAAGACACTGAGACACAGAGAAACAGAGACACCGAGGCACAGAGACACTGAGATCCTGAGACACAGAGACACTGAGCCTCTGAGACACAAAGACACAGAGACACAGAGACACAGCGACACAGAGACACTGAGAGTCTCGATAGACTGAGACACTGAGACAAAGAGACACTGAGACAAAGAGACACAGGAACACGGAGACGCTGAGACACTGAGACACTGAGACTCTGAGATACTGGGACACAGAGATACTGAGACACAGAGACATTGAGACACTGAGTCTCTGAGACACTGAGACTCTGAGACTCGGAGACACTGAGTCAATGAGGCACTGAGACACTGAGTCTCTGAGACACAGAGACACTGAGACACAGAGACACAGAGACACAGAGGCACTGAGGCGCAGAGGCACTGAGGCACAGAGACACTGAGACACATAGACACTGAGACTCTGAGACACTGAGACACAGAGACAATGAGACTCTGAGACACTGAGTCAATGAGACACTGAGGCACAGAGACACAGAGACACAGAGTCACTCAGACACAGAGACACGGAGACGCTGAGTCTCTGAGATACTGATACACTGAGGCACTGATAATCTGAGACACTGAGACACTGAGACTCTGAGACACTGAGACACAGAGACACTGAGACGCTGAGACTCTGAGACACAGAGACACAGAGACACTGAGACACAGAGACACTGAGACGCAGAGACACAGGGACACTGAGACACTCAGGCACTGAGACACTGAGGCACAGAGACACTGAGACACAGAGAAACAGAGACACTGAGCCTCTGAGTCTCTGATACACTGAGAGACACACTGAGACACTGTGCCATAGAGGCACAGAGACACTCAGACACTGAGACACTGATTCTCTGAGATGCTGATACACTGAGACACAGCGACACTGGGACACTGAGACACTGAGACACAGAGACACTGAGTCTCTGAGACACAGAGACACTGAGACACTGAGAGTCTTGATAGACTGAGACACTGAAACTCTGAGACACTGAGACAAAGACACATAGAGCCACGGAGACGCTGAGACACAGATACACTGAGACTCAGAGATACTGGGATACAGAGATACTGAGACACTGAGTCACAGAGACAGTGAGACTCTGAGACACTGAGACACAGAGATACTGAGACACTGAGACACTGAGACACAGAGACACTGAGACACTGAGGCACAGAGAAACCGAAATGCAGAGACACTGAGACCAGAGACAAAGGTACTCTGAGACGCAGATACCCTGAGAAACTGAGTCACTAAGGTACAGAGAAACTGAGACACAGAGACATTGAGACTCTGAGACACAGATAAACTGAAACACTGATGCACAGATAAACTGAGACACTGAGGCACAGACACACTGAGCCTCTGAGACACAGAGACACAGAGACACTGGGACACTGAGAGTCTGAGACACAGAGACAATGAGATAGAGAAACACTGAGACATTGAGACACAGAGACACTGTGCCATAGAGACACAGCGACACTGGGACACTGAGACACAGAGACACTGAGACGCTGAGACTTTGAGACACTGAGACACAGGGTTACTGAGACAGGGAAACTAAGGCAATGAGACACTGAGGCACAGAGACACTGAGACACAAAGACACAGAGACTCTGAGACACTGATGCACTGAGACACAGAGACACTGAGACTCTGAGACACTGAGACTCTGAGACACTGATGCACTGAGACACAGAGACACTGAGACTCTGAGACACTGATGCACTGAGACACAGAAACACTGAGACTCTGAGACACTGAGACACAGAGACACTGGGACTCTGAGACACGGAGGCACAGAGACACTGAGACACAGAGACACTGAGACGCAGAGACACAGGGACACTGACACACTAAGGCACTGAGACACTGAGGCACAGAGACACTGAGACACAGAGTCACAGAGTCACTCAGACACAGAGACAAGGAAACGCTGAGTCTCTGAGATACTGATACACTGATAATCTGAGACACTGAGACACTGTGACACTTAGGCACAGAGACACTGAGACACAGAGAAACAGAGACACCGAGTCTCTGAGACACTGATACACTGAGACACAGAGACACTGAGACTCTAGACACTGAGACACTGAGGCACAGAGATAGAGAAACACTGAGACACTCAGACACTGAGTCACTATGCCATTTAGGCACAGAGACACTCAGACACAGAGACACTGATTCTCTGAGATGCTGATACACTGAGACACAGAGACACTGAGACACTGAGACACAGAGGAACTGAGACACAGACACACTGAGACTCTGAGACACTGTACACAAAGACTTTGAGACACTGAGACACAGAGACACTGAGACACTGAGACACTGAGACAAAGACACATAGAGCCACGGAGACGCTGAGACACAGATACACTGAGACTCAGAGATACTGGGACACAGAGATACTGAGACACTGAGTCACAGAGACAGTGAGACTCTGAGACACTGAGACACAGAGATACTGAGACACTGAGACACAGAGACACTGG
Source organism: Prionace glauca (assembly GCA_037974335.1). NCBI lineage: Eukaryota > Metazoa > Chordata > Chondrichthyes > Carcharhiniformes > Carcharhinidae > Prionace > Prionace glauca. The sequence goes on from JBBMRE010000114.1 coordinate 750,421, forward strand.
GACACTGAGGCACAGAGAAACTGAAATGCAGAGACACTGAGACCAGAGACAAAGGTACTCTGAGACGCAGATACCCTGAGAAACTGAGTCACTAAGGTACAGAGAAACTGAGACACAGAGACATTGAGACTCTGAGACACAGATAAACTGAGACACTGATGCACAGATAAACTGAGACACTGAGGCACAGAGACACTCAGCCTCTGAGACACAGAGACACAGAGACATTGGGACACTGAGAGTCTGAGACACAGAGACACAGAGACACTGAGACACAGAGACACAGAGACCCTGAGACACAGAGACACTGAGCCTCTGAGAAACAGAGACACTGAGACACTGATCCTCTGAGACACAAAAACAGAGAGACACTGAGACACTGAGAGTCTTCATAGACTGAGACACTGAGACTCTGAGACACTGAGACAAAGACACATAGAGCCACGGAGACGCTGAGACACTGAGACTCAGAGATACTGGGACACAGAGATACTGAGACACTGAGTCACAGAGACAGTGAGACTCTGAGACACTGAGACACAGAGATACTGAGACACTGAGACACTGAGACACTGAGACACTGAGACACAGAGACACTGAGACACTGAGACAAAGAGACACAGAGACACGGAGACGCTGAGACACTGAGACTCAGAGATACTGGGACACAGAGACACTGAGACACTGAGACACAGAGACATTGAGACACTGAGTCTCTGAGACACTGAGACTCTGAGACTCGGAGACACTGAGTCAATGAGGCACTGAGACACTGAGTCTCTGAGACACAGAGACACTGAGACACTGAGACACAGAGACACAGAGACACAGAGACACAGAGGCACTGAGGCGCAGAGGCACTGAGGCACAGAGACACTGAGACACATAGACACTGAGACTCTGAGACACTGAGACACAGAGACAATGAGACTCTGAGACACAGAGGCACAGAGACACTGAGAAACAGAGACACTGAGACACAGAGACACAGGGACACTGAGACTCTGAGACACTGAGTCAATGAGACACTGAGGCACAGAGACACAGAGACACAGAGTCACTCAGACACAGAGACACGGAGACGCTGAGTCTCTGAGATACTGATACACTGAGGCACTGATAATCTGAGACACTGAGACACTGAGACTCTGAGACACTGAGACACAGAGACACTGAGACGCTGAGACTCTGAGACACAGAGACACAGAGACACTGAGACACAGAGACACTGAGACGCAGAGACACAGGGACACTGAGACACTCAGGCACTGAGACACTGAGGCACAGAGACACTGAGACACAGAGAAACAGAGACACTGAGCCTCTGAGTCTCTGATACACTGAGAGACACACTGAGACACTGTGCCATAGAGGCACAGAGACACTCAGACACTGAGACACTGATTCTCTGAGATGCTGATACACTGAGACACAGCGACACTGGGACACTGAGACACTGAGACACAGAGACACTGAGTCTCTGAGACACAGAGACACTGAGACACTGAGAGTCTTGATAGACTGAGACACTGAAACTCTAAGACACTGAGACAAAGACACATAGAGCCACGGAGACGCTGAGACACAGATACACTGAGACTCAGAGATACAGGGATACAGAGATACTGAGACACTGAGTCACAGAGACAGTGAGACTCTGAGACACTGAGACACAGAGATACTGAGACACTGAGACACTGAGACACAGAGACACTGAGACACTGAGGCACAGAGAAACCGAAATGCAGAGACACTGAGACCAGAGACAAAGGTACTCTGAGACGCAGATACCCTGAGAAACTGAGTCACTAAGGTACAGAGAAACTGAGACACAGAGACATTGAGACTCTGAGACACAGATAAACTGAAACACTGATGCACAGATAAACTGAGACACTGAGGCACAGACACACTGAGCCTCTGAGACACAGAGACACAGAGACACTGGGACACTGAGAGTCTGAGACACAGAGACAATGAGATAGAGAAACACTGAGACATTGAGACACAGAGACACTGTGCCATAGAGACACATCGACACTGGGACACTGAGACACAGAGACACTGAGACGCTGAGACTTTGAGACACTGAGACACAGGGTTACTGAGACAGGGAAACTAAGGCAATGAGACACTGAGGCACAGAGACACTGAGACACAAAGACACAGAGACTCTGAGACACTGATGCACTGAGACACAGAGACACTGAGACTCTGAGACACTGAGACTCTGAGACACTGATGCACTGAGACACAGAGACACTGAGACTCTGAGACACTGATGCACTGAGACACAGAAACACTGAGACTCTGAGACACTGAGACACAGAGACACTGGGACTCTGAGACACGGAGGCACAGAGACACTGAGGCACAGAGACACTGAGACACAGAGTCACAGAGTCACTCAGACACAGAGACAAGGAAACGCTGAGTCTCTGAGATACTGATACACTGATAATCTGAGACACTGAGACACTGTGACACTTAGGCACAGAGACACTGAGACACAGAGAAACAGAGACACCGAGTCTCTGAGACACTGATACACTGAGACACAGAGACACTGAGACTCTAGACACTGAGACACTGAGGCACAGAGATAGAGAAACACTGAGACACTCAGACACTGAGTCACTATGCCATTTAGGCACAGAGACACTCAGACACAGAGACACTGATTCTCTGAGATGCTGATACACTGAGACACAGAGACACTGAGACACTGAGACACAGAGGAACTGAGACACAGACACACTGAGACTCTGAGACACTGTACACAAAGACTTTGAGACACTGAGACACAGAGACACTGAGACACTGAGACACTGAGACAAAGACACATAGAGCCACGGAGACGCTGAGACACAGATACACTGAGACTCAGAGATACTGGGACACAGAGATACTGAGACACTGAGTCACAGAGACAGTGAGACTCTGAGACACTGAGACACAGAGATACTGAGACACTGAGACACAGAGACACTGGGACACTGAGGCACAGAGAAACCGAAATGCAGAGACACTGAGACCAGAGACAAAGGTACTCTGAGACGCAGATACCCTGAGAAACTGAGTCACTAAGGTACAGAGAAACTGAGACACAGAGACATTGAGACTCTGAGACACAGATAAACTGAGACACTGATGCACAGATAAACTGAGACACTGAGGCACAGAGACACTCAGCCTCTGAGACACAGAGACACAGAGACATTGGGACACTGAGAGTCTGAGACACAGAGACACAGAGACACTGAGACACAGAGACACAGAGACCCTGAGACACAGAGACACTGAGCCTCTGAGAAACAGAGACACTGAGACACTGAGCCTCTGAGACACAAAAACAGAGAGACACTGAGACACTGAGAGTCTTCATAGACTGAGACACTGAGACTCTGAGACACTGAGACAAAGACACATAGAGCCACGGAGACGCTGAGACACTGAGACTCAGAGATACTGGGACACAGAGATACTGAGACACTGAGTCACAGAGACAGTGAGACTCTGAGACACTGAGACACAGAGATACTGAGACACTGAGACACTGAGACACTGAGACACAGAGACACTGAGACACTGAGACAAAGAGACACAGAGACACGGAGACGCTGAGACACTGAGACTCAGAGATACTGGGACACAGAGACACTGAGACACTGAGACACATAGACACTGAGACACTGAGACTCAGAGACACTGGGACATAGAGAAACTGAGAGACTGAGACACAAAAACTTTCAGACCCTGAGACACTGAGACACTGAGACACAGAGACAAAGAGACAAAGAGACACTGAGTCTCTGCGACACTGCTACCCTGAAACACAGAGACACAGAGACACTGAGACTCTGAGTCACTGAGACACAGAGACACTGAGACGCTGAGACTTTGCGACACGGAGACACAGAGACACTGAGACGCTGAGATTTTGAGACACTGAGAATCAGAGAAACAGAGACACCGGGTCTCTGAGACACTGATTCACTGAGACACAGAGACACTGAGACTCTAGACACTGAGACACTGAGGCACAGAGATAGAGAAACACTGAGACACTGAGACACTGAGTCACTGAGACACTGTGCCATTGAGGCACAGAGACACTCAGACACAGAGACACTGATTCTCTGAGATGCTGATACACTGAGACACAGAGACACTGAGACACTGAGACACTGAGACACAGAGGCACTGAGACACAGACACACTGAGACTCTGAGACACTGTACACAAAGACTTTGAGACACTGAGACACTGAGACACAGAGACACTGAGACTCTGAGACACTGAGACACTGAGACAGTGAGACACAGAGACACTGTGACACTATGACACTGACCCACAGAGAAACTCAGACACAGAGACAAAGAGACACTGATTTTCTGAGACACTGAGACACAGAGATAGAAAAACACTGAGACACAGAGACACTGATAATCTGAGACACTGAGACACTGTGATAATGAGGCACAGAGATACTGAGACATAGAGACACTGAGACACTGAGGCGCAGAGATAGAGGAACACTGAGACACTGAGACACTGAGACACTGAGACACAGAGACTCTGAGGCACTGAGACACAGAGACACTGAGGCACTGAGACACTGAGGCACAGAGAGACTGAGACACTGAGACACTGAGACACAGAGACACTGAGACACTGAGACTCAGAGACACTGGGACATAGAGAAACTGAGAGACTGAGACACAAAAACTTTCAGACCCTGAGACACTGAGACAAAGAGACAAAGAGACACTGACTCTCTGCGACACTGCTACCCTGAAACACAGAGACACAGAGACACTGAGACTCTGAGTCACTGAGACACAGAGACACTGAGACGCTGAGACTTTGCGACACTGAGACACAGAGACACTGAGACGCTGAGACTTTGAGACACTGAGAATCAGAGAAACAGAGACACCGAGTCTCTGAGACACTGATTCACTGAGACACAGAGACACTGAGACTCTAGACACTGAGACACTGAGGCACAGAGATAGAGAAACACTGAGACACTGAGACACTGAGTCACTGAGACACTATGCCATTGAGGCACAGAGACACTCAGACACAGAGACACTGATTCTCTGAGATGCTGATACACTGAGACACTGAGACACTGAGACACTGAGACACAGAGGCACTGAGACACAGACACACTGAGACTCTGAGACACTGTACACAAAGACTTTGAGACACTGAGACACAGAGACACTGAGACTCTGAGACACTGAGACACTGAGACAGTGAGACACAGAGACACTGTGACACTATGACACTGACCCACAGAGAAACTCAGACACAGAGACAAAGAGACACTGATTTTCTGAGACACTGAGACACAGAGATAGAAAAACACTGAGACACAGAGACACTGATAATCTGAGACACTGAGACACTGTGATAATGAGGCACAAAGATACTGAGACATAGAGACACTGAGACACTGAGACACGGTGACACTGAGACTCTGAGACTCTGAGACACTGAGACACAGAGAAACTGAGACACTCAGACACTGAGACACAGAGACACAGAGGCACTGAGAAACTCAGACACTGAGACACAGAGACACTGAGTCTGTGAGACACTGATACATTGAGACGCTGAGACACTGAGGCACAGAGATAGAGAATCTCTGAGACAGAGAGACACTGATAATCTGAGACTCTGAGACAAAGTGACATTGTGGCACAGAGACACTCAGACACAGAGAAACTGAGACACTGAGGCACCAAGTCTCAGAGATTCTGAGAGATTGAGACTCTGAGACTCTGAGACACTGCGACACAGTAACACAGAGACACAGAGAAAATGAGGCACAGAGATACAGAGACACTGAGGCGCAAAGGCAAAGAGACACTGATACACTGAGACACAGAGACACTGAGACTCTGCGATACAGAGGCACAGGGACACTGAGAAACAGAGACACAGAGACACAGAGAGTCTTGATAGCCTGAGACACTGAGACTCTGAGACACTGAGACAAAGAGACATAGAGACACGGAGACGCTGAGACACAGACACACTGAGACTCAGAGATACTGGGACACAAAGATACTGAGACACTGAGTCACAGAGACAGTGAGACTCTGAGACCCTGCGACACAGAGACAGAGAAACACTGAGACACTGAGGCACTGAGACACAGATACACAGATACACTGAGACTCGGAGACACTGAGGCACAGAGACACTGAGACACAGAGACATAGAGACATTGAAACTCTGAGACACTGAGACACTGTGACACAGAAACTCTGAGACACAGAGACACAGACTCACTGAAACTCTGAGCCACTGAGACACTCGGACACAGAGTCACTAAGACAGAGAAACACAGAGACACTGAATCTCTGAGACACTGATACACTGAGACACTGAGGCACAGAGACCCTGAGACACAGAGACACTGAGCCTCTGAGACACAGAGGCACTGAGACACTGAGCCTCTGAGACACAAAGACACAGAGACACTGAGGCACAGAGAAACCGAAATGCAGAGACACTGAGACCAGAGACAAAGGTACTCTGAGACGCAGATACCCTGAGAAACTGAGTCACTAAGGTACAGAGAAACTGAGACACAGAGACATTGAGACTCTGAGACACAGATAAACTGAAACACTGATGCACAGATAAAATGAGACACTGAGGCACAGAGACACAGAGACACTGAGGCACAGAGACACAGAGACATTCAGACACAGAGACACTCAGCCTCTGAGACACAGAGACACAGAGACACTGGGACTCTGAAAGTCTGAGACACAGAGACACTGAGACACAGAGACACAGAGACACAGAGACACTGAGCCTCTGAGACACAGAGACACTGAGACACTGAGCCTCTGAGACACAAAGACACAGAGACACTGAGACACTGAGAGTCTTCATAGACTGAGACACTGAGACTCTGAGACACTGAGACAAAGACACATAGAGCCACGGAGACGCTGAGACACTGAGACTCAGAGATACTGGGACACAGAGATACTGAGACACTGAGTCACAGAGACAGTGAGACTCTGAGACACTGAGACACTGAGATACTGAGACACTGAGACACTGAGACACAGAGACACTGAGACACTGAGACAAAGAGACACAGAGACAAGGAGACGCTGAGACACTGAGACTCAGAGATACTGGGACACAGAGACACTGAGACACAGAGACACTGAGACTCAGAGACACTGGGACATAGAGAAACTGAGAGACTGAGACACAAAAACTTTCAGACCCTGAGACACTGAGACACTGAGGCACAGAGACAAAGAGACAAAGAGACACTGAGTCTCTGCGACACTGCTACCCTGAAACACAGAGACACAGAGACACTGAGACTCTGAGTCACTGAAACACAGAGACACTGAGACGCTGAGACTTTGCGACACTGAGACACAGAGACACTGAGACGCTGAGACTTTGAGACACTGAGAATCAGAGAAACAGAGACACCGAGTCTCTGAGACACTGATTCACTGAGACACAGAGACACTGAGACTCTAGACACTGAGACACTGAGGCACAGAGATAGAGAAACACTGAGACACTGAGACACTGAGTCACTGAGACACTATGCCATTGATGCACAGAGACACTCAGACACAGAGACACTGATTCTCTGAGATGCTGATACACTGAGACACAGAGACACTGAGACACTGAGACACTGAGACACAGAGGCACTGAGACACAGACACACTGAGACTCAGACACTGTACACAAAGACTTTGAGACACTGAGACACAGAGACACTGAGACTCTGAGACACTGAGACACTGAGACAGTGAGACACAGAGACACTGTGACACTATGACACTGACCCACAGAGAAACTCAGACACAGAGACAAAGAGACACTGATTTTCTGAGACACTGAGACACAGAGATAGAAAAACACTGAGACACTGAGACACAGAGACACTGAGGCACTGAGACACTGAGACACTGTGATAATGAGGCACAGAGATACTGAGACATAGAGACACTGAGACACTGAGGCGCAGAGATAGAGGAACACTGAGACACTGAGACACGGTGACACTGAGACTCTGAGACTCTGAGACACTGAGACACAGAGACACTGAGGCACTGAGACACAGAGGCACAGAGAAACTCAGACACAGAGACACTGAGATTCTGAGACACTGAGGCACAGAGACACTGAGACACAGAGATACTGAGACACAGAGACACTGAGTCTGTGAGACACTGATACATTGAGACGCTGAGACACTGAGGCACAGAGATAGAGAATCTCTGAGACAGAGAGACACTGATAATCTGAGACTCTGAGACAAAGTGACATTGTGGCACAGAGACACTCAGACACAGAGAAACTGAGACACTGAGGCACCAAGACTCAGAGATTCTGAGAGATTGAGACTCTGAGACACTGCGACACAGTAACACAGAGACACAGAGAAAATGAGGCACAGAGATACAGAGACACTGAGGCGCAAAGGCAAAGAGACACTGATACACTGAGACACAGAGACACTGAGACTCTGCGACACAGAGGCACAGAGACACTGATACACTGAGACACAGTGACACTGAGACAGAGAGACACAGGGACACTGAGACTCTGAGACAATAAGGCAATGTGACACTGAAGCACAGAGACACAAAGACACAGAGTCACTCCGACACAGAGACACGGAGACGCTGAGGCTCTGAGATAATGATACACTGAGACACAGAGACACTGATAATCTGAGACACTGAGACACAGAGATTCAGAGACACTGAGCCTCTGAGACTCTGATACATTGAGACACAAAGACACTGAGACACTGTGCCATAGAGGCACAGAGACACTCAGACACTGAGACACTGATTGTCTGAGATGCTGATACACTGAGACACAGCGACACTGGGACACTGAGACACTGAGACACAGAGACACTGAGTCTCTGAGACACTGAGACACAGAGACACTGAGACGCTGAGACTTTGAGACACTGAGACACAGAGACACTGACTCGCTGAGAAACTAAGGCAATGAGACACTGAGGCACAGAGACACTGAGACACAGAGACACAGAGACTCTGAGACACTGATGCACTGAGACACAGAGACACTGAGACTCTGAGACACTGAGACACAGAGACACTGAGACACAGAGATATTGAGTCGCAGAGACACAGGGACACTGACACACTAAGGCACTGAGACACTGAGGCACAGAAACACTGAGACACAGAGTCACAGAGTCACTCAGACACAGAGACACGGAGACGCTGAGTCTCTGAGATACTGATACACTTATAATCTGAGACACTGAGACACTGTGCCACTTAGGCACAGAGACACTGAGACACAGAAAAACAGAGACACCGAGTCTCTGAGACACTGATACACTGATACACAGAGACACTGAGACACTGAGGCACAGAGATAGAGAAACACTGAGACACTCAGACACTGAGTCACTATGCCATTGAGGCACAGAGACACTCAGACACAGAGACACTGATTCTCTGAGATGCTGATACACTGAGACACAGAGACACTGAGACACTGAGACACAGAGGCACTGAGACACAGACACACTGAGACTGTGAGACACTGAGACACTGAGACAGTGAGACACAGAGACACTGTGACACTATGACACTGAGGCACAGAGAAACTCAGACACAGAGACAAAGAGACATTGATTTTCTGAGACACTGAGACACAGAGATAGAAAAACACTGAGTCACTGAGACACAGAGACACTGATAATCTGAGACACTGAGACACTGTGACAATGAGGCACAGAGACACTGAGACGTAGAGACACTGAGACACTGAGGCGCAGAGATAGAGGAACACTGAGACACTGAGACACTGAGACACCGAGACACAGAGACACTGAGACACAGAGACACTGAGGCACTGAGATACAGAGAGACTGAGGCACAGAGAAACTCAGACACAGAGACACTGAGATTCTGAGACACTGAGGCACAGAGACACTGAGGCACAGAGATACTGAGACACTGAGAGTCTTGATAGACTGAGACACTGAGACCCTGAGACACTGAGGCACAGAGACACTGAGACACAGATACACTGAGACACAGAGACACAGGGACACTGAGAAACAGAGACACAGAGACACTGAGAGTCTTGATAGCCTGAGACACTGAGACTCTGAGACACTGAGACAAAGAGACATAGAGACACGGAGACGCTGAGACACAGAGACACTGAGACTCAGAGATATTGGGACACAAAGACACTGAGACACTGAGTCACAGAGACAGTGAGACTCTGAGGCACAGAGACACTGAGACACAGAGACATAGAGACACTGAAACTCTGAGACACAGATACACTGTGACACAGAAACTCTGAGACACAGAGACACAGACTCACTGAAACTCTGAGACACTGAGACACTCGGACACAGAGACACTAAGACAGGGAAACACAGAGACACTGAATCTCTGAGACAGTGATACACTGAGACACAGAGACACTGTGACTCTGAGACACAGAGACACTGAGACACTGAGGCACAGAGAAACCGAAATGCAGAGACACTGAGACCAGAGACAAAGGTACTCTGAGACGCAGATACCCTGAGAAACTGAGTCACTAAGGTACAGAGAAACTGAGACACAGAGACATTGAGACTCTGAGACACAGATAAACTGAAACACTGATGCACAGATAAACTGAGACACTGAGGCACAGAGACACAGAGACACTGGGGCACTGAGACACAGAGGCACAGAGAAACTTAGACACAGAGACACTGAGATTCTGAGACACTGAGGCACAGAGACACTGAGACACAGAGATACTGAGACACAGAGACAGTGAGCCTGTGAGACACTGATACATTGAGACTCTGAGACACTGAGGCACAGAGATAGAGAATCTCTGAGACAGAGAGACACTGATAATCTGAGACTCTGAGACAAAGTGACATTGGGGCACAGAGACACTCAGACACAGGGAAACTGAGACACTGAGGCACCAAGACTCAGAGATTCTGAGAGATTGAGACTCTGAGACTCTGAGACACTGAGACACAGTAACACAGAGACACAGAGACAATGAGGCACAGAGATACAGAGACACTGAGGCGCAAAGGCAAAGAGACACTGATACACTGAGACACAGAGACACAGAGACACAGAGACACTGAAGCACAGAGACACAGAGACACAGAGTCCTCAGACACAGAGACACAGAGACGCTGAGGCTCTGAGATAATGATACACTGAGACACAGAGACACTGATAATCTGAGACACTGAGACACTGAGACACAGAGATTCAGAGACACTGAGCCTCTGAGACTCTGATACATTGAGACACAAAGACACTGAGACACTGTGCCATAGAGGCACAGAGACACTCAGACACTGAGACACTGATTCTCTGAGATGCTGATACACTGAGACACAGCGACACTGGGACACTGAGACACTGAGACACAGAGACGCTGAGACGCTGAGACTTTGAGACACTGAGACACAGAGACACTGACTCGCTGAGAAACTAAGGCAATGAGACACTGAGGCACAGAGACACTGAGACACAGAGACACAGAGACTCTGAGACACTGATGCACTGAGACACAGAGACACTGAGACTCTGAGACACTGAGACACAGAGACACTGAGATGCTGAGACTCTGAGACACAGAGGCACAGAGACACTGAGACACAGAGACACTGAGACGCAGAGACACAGGGACACTGACACACTAAGGCACTGAGACACTGAGGCACAGAGACACTGAGACACAGAGTCACAGAGTCACTCAGACACAGAGACACGGAGACGCTGAGTCTCTGAGATACTGATACACTGATAATCTGAGACACTGAGACACTGTGACACTTATGCACAGAGACACTGAGACACAGAGAAACAGAGACACCGAGTCTCTGAGACACTGATACACTGAGACACAGAGACACTGAGACTCTAGACACTGAGACACTGAGGCACAGAGATAGAGAAACACTGAGACACTCAGACACTGAGTCACTATGCCATTGAGGCACAGAGACACTCAGACACAGAGACACTGATTCTCTGAGATGCTGATACACTGAGACTCTGAGACAATGAGACACAGAGGCACTGAGACAGTGAGGCACAGAGACACTGTGACACTATGACACTGAGGCACAGAGAAACTCAGACACAGAGACAAAGAGACACTGATTTTCTGAGACACAGAGATAGAAAAACACTGAGACACGGAGACACTGATAATCTGAGACACTGAGACATAGAGACACTGAGACACTGAGGCGCAGAGATAGAGGAACACTGAGACACTGAGACACGGTGACACTGAGACACTGAGACACTGAGACACTGAGACACGGAGACACAGAGACACGGAGACACTGAGACTCTGAGACACTGAGACACTGAGACATAGAGACACTGAGGCACTGAGATACAGAGACACTGAGGCACAGAGAAACTCAGACACAGAGACACTGAGATTCTGAGACACTGAGACACTGAGACACTGAGACACTGAGACACGGAGACACAGAGACACGGAGACACTGAGACTCTGAGACACTGAGACACTGAGACATAGAGACACTGAGGCACTGAGATACAGAGACACTGAGGCACAGAGAAACTCAGACACAGAGACACTGAGATTCTGAGACTCTGAGACACAGAGACACTGAGAGTCTTGATAGACTGAGACACTGAGACCATGAGACACTGAGGCACAGAGGCACGGAGACACTGATACACTGAGACACAGAGACACTGAGACTCTGAGACACAGAGACACAGAGTCACTGAGAGTCTTGATAGCCTGAGACACTGAGACTCAGAGACACTGAGACAAAGAGACATAGAGACACGGAGACGCTGAGACACAGAGACACTGAGACTCAGAGATACTGGGACACAAAGACACTGAGACACTGAGTCACAGAGACAGTGAGACTCTGAGACACTGCGACACAGAGACACAGAAACACTGAGACACTGAGGCACTGAGACACAGAGACACAGATACACTGAGACTCTGAGACACTGAGGCACAGAGACACTGAGACACAGAGACATAGAGACACTGAAACTCTGAGACACTGAGACACCGTGACACAGAAACTCTGAGACACAGAGACACAGACTCACTGAAACTCTGAGACGCTGAGACACTCGGACACAGAGACACTAACACAGGGAAACACAGAGACACTGAATCTCTGAGACACTGATACACTGAGACACAGAGACACTGTGACTTTGAGACACTGAGACACTGAGGCACAGAGAAACCGAAATGCAGAGACACTGAGACCAGAGACAAAGGTACTCTGAGACGCAGATACCCTGAGAAACTGAGTCACTAAGGTACAGAGAAACTGAGACACAGAGTCATTGAGACTCTGAGACACTGATAAACTGAAACACTGATGCACAGATAACCTGAGACACTGAGGCACAGAGACACAGAGACACAGAGACACTGAAGCACTGAGACACAGAGGCAAAGAGACTCTGAGACACTGTGACTCAGAGACACTTAGACACAGAGAAACTGAGACACTTAAACACAGAGAGACTGAGACACTGAGACACTGAGACTCTGAGACACTGAGACACTGAGACACTGAGACAATGGGACACGGAGACACTGAGACTCTGAGATACTGAGACACAGAGACACTGAGACACAAAACGTTGAGACACTGAGACACAGAGACACTGAGACACAGAGATACTGAGACACTGAGACACTGAGACTCGGAGACACTGAGGCTCAGAGACACTGAGACACAGAGATACTGAGACACAGAGACACGGAGTCTCTGAGACACTGATACATTGAGACTCTAAGACACTGAGGCACAGAGACACTGAGACACAGAGACATAGAGACACTGAAACTCTGAGACACTGAGACACTCGGACACAGAGACACTAACACAGGGAAACACAGAGACACTGAATCTCTGAGACACTGATACACTGAGACACAGAGACACTGTGACTTTGAGACACAGAGACACTGAGACACTGAGGCACAGAGAAACCGAAATGCAGAGACACTGAGACCAGAGACAAAGGTACTCTGAGACGCAGATACCCTGAGAAACTGAGTCACTAAGGTACAGAGAAACTGAGACACAGAGACATTGAGACTCTGAGACACTGATAAACTGAAACACTGATGCACAGATAAACTGAGACACTGAGGCACAGAGACACAGAGACACAGAGACACTGAGGCACAGAGACACAGAGGCACAGAGACTCTGAGACACTGTGACTCAGAGACACTTAGACACAGAGAAACTGAAACACTTAAACACAGAGAGACTGAGACACTGAGACTCTGAGACACTGAGACAATGGGACACGGAGACACTGAGACTCTGAGATACTGAGACATAGAGACTCTGAGACACAAAACTTTGAGACACTGAGACACAGAGATACTGAGACACTGAGACACAGAGACACTGAGACACTGAGACTCGGAGACACTGAGGCACAGAGACACTGAGACAGAGAGACACAGAGACACAGAGACTCTGAGACGCTGAGAATCTGATACACAGAGACACAGAGACTCTGAGACGCCGAGACACTGAGACACTGAGGCACAGAGACACTGAGGCACAGAGACACAGAGACACTGAGACACTGAAGCACTGAGACACAGAGACATAGAGACACTGAAACTCTGAGACACTGAGACACAATACTTTGAGACACAGAGACACTGAGACACTGAGGCACAAAGACACAGGGACACTGAGACTCTGAGACAATAAGGCAATGTGACACTGAAGCACAGAGACACAGAGACGCAGAGTCACTCAGACACAGAGACATGGAGACGCTGAGGCTCTGAGATAATGATACACTGAGACACAGAGACACTGATAATCTGAGACTCTGAGACACTGAGGCACAGAGACATTGAGACACAGAGACACTAAGTTTCTGAGACACTGAGGCACAGAGACACTGAGACACAGAGATACTGAGACACAGAGACACTGAGTCTCTGAGACACTGATACATTGAGACTCTGAGACACTGAGGCACAGAGATCGAGAATCACTTAGACATTGTGACACTGTGACATTGAGGCACAGAGTCACTCAGACACAGAGAAACTGAGACACTGAGGCACCAAGACACAGAGACCCTGAGAGATTGAGTCTCTGAGACTCTGAGACACTGAGACACAGTAACACAGAGACACAGAGACAATGAGGCACAGAGATACGGACACACTGAGGCACAGAGGCACAGAGACACTGAGACACAGAGACACTGTGACACAGAGACACAGAGACAGTAAGACACTGAGAGACTGAGGCACAGAGACACTAAAACACTGAGACACTGAGACACAGATACACATAGACACTGAGACTCTGAGACACTGAGGCACAGAGACAATGAGATACAGAGACATAGAGACACTGAAACTCTGAGACACTGAGACACTGTGACACAGAGACTCTGAGACACAGAGACACAGAGACACAGACTCACTGAAACTCTGAGACACTGAGACACTGGGACACAAAGACACTGAGACATTGAGACTCTGAGACACTGAGACACAGAGACACAGAGACACAGAGACACAGAGACACAGAGACACAGAGACAATGTGACCCTGAATCTCTGAGACACTGATACACTGAGACACAGAGAAACTGTGACTCTGAGACACTGAGACACAGAGACACTGAGACACAGACTCACTGAATCTCTGAGACACTGATACACTGAGACACAGAGACATTGTGCCTCTGAGACACTGAGACACAGAGACACTGAGACACTGAGATCCTGTGACACTGAGGCACAGAGACACTGAGACACAGAGACACAGACTCACTGAAACTCTGAGACAATGAGACACTGGGACACAGACACTGAGACATTGAGACTCTGAGACACTGAGACACAGAGACACAGAGACAATGTGACACTGAATCTCTGAGACACTGAGACACAGAGACACCGAGACACAGACTCACTGAAACTCTGAGACACTGAGACACAGAGACTCTGAGACACAGAGACCCTGAGACACAGACTCACTGAAACTCTGAGACACTGAGACACTGAGATACTGGGACACAGAGACACTGAGACAGATAGGCACAGATACACTGAATCTCTGAGACACTGATGCACTGAGACACAGAGACACTGTGATTCTGAGACACTGCGTCACTGAGACACTGAGACACGGAGACACTGAGACACTGTGACACTGAGGCACAGAGACACTGAGACACAGAGATACTGAGACACAGAGACACTGAGGCACAGAGACCCTGCGATACAGAGACACTGTGACATTGAGACTCTGAGACACTGAGACACTGAAAATCTGAGACACTGAGACACTGTGAAACTGAGGCACAGAGACACTGATAAACTGAATCACAGAGACAGAGACACTGAGACTCTGAGACATGAGACACTGAGACACAGAGACACTGGGACACAGAGACACTGAGACTCTGAGACACTGAGACACTGAGACACTGAGACACAAAGACATTGAGGCACAGAGACACTGAGACACTGTGACACTGAGGCACAGAGAAACTCAACACAGAGGCAATGTGACACTGAGTGTCTGAGACATTGATACACTGAGACACTGAGACTCTGAGACATTGAGACACAGAGAAACTGAGACACTGAGACACAGAGACACTGAGACACTGAGACTTTGAGATATTAAGACACTGAGACACTGAGACACAGAGACTCTGAGACACAGAGACACAGAGACACAGACTCACTGAAACTCTGAGACACTGAGACACTGGGACACAGAGACACAGAGACACTGAGACACTGTGACTCAGAGACACTTAAACACAGAGACACTGATACACTTAAACACAGAGAGACTGAGACACTGAGACAATGGGACACGGAGACACTGAGACTCTGAGATACTGAGACACAGAGACACATAACCTTGAGACACTGAGACACAGAGACACTGAGACACAGAGACACTGAGACTCTGAGACTCTGAGACACTGAGACACAGAGACACTGAGGCACTGAGATACAGAGAGACTGAGGCACAGAGAAACTCAGACACAGAGACACTGAGATTCTGAGACACTGAGGCACAGAGACACTGAAAACACAGAGATACTGAGACACAGACGCTGAGAGTCTTGATAGACTGAGACACTGAGACCCTGAGACACTGAGGCACAGAGGCACAGAGACACTGATACACTGAGACACAGAGACACTGAGACTCTGAGACACAGAGGCACAGAGACACTGAGACACAGATACACTGAGACACAGAGACACAGGGACACTGAGAAACAGAGACACATAGACACTGAGAGTCTTGATAGCCTGAGACACTGAGACTCTGAGACACTGAGACAAAGAGACATAGAGACACGGAGACGCTGAGACACAGAGACACTGAGACTCAGAGATACTGGGACACAAAGACACTGAGACACTGAGTCACAGAGACAGTGAGACTCTGAGACACTGAGACACAGAGACACAGAAACACTGAGACACTGAGGCACTGAGACACAGATACACAGATACACTGAGACTCTGAGACACTGAGGCACAGAGACACTGAGACACAGAGACATAGAGACACTGAAACTCTGAGACACTGAGACACTGTGTCACAGAAACTCTGAGACACAGAGACACAGACTCACTGAAACTCTGAGACACTGAGACACTCGGACACAGAGACACTAAGACAGGGAAACACAGAGACACTGAATCTCTGAGACACTGATACACTGAGACACAGAGACACTGTGACTTTGAGACACAGAGACACTGAGACACAGAGACACTGAGACACTGAGGCACAGAGAAACCGAAATGCAGAGACACTGAGACCAGAGACAAAGGTACTCTGAGACGCAGATACCCTGAGAAACTGAGTCACTAAGGTACAGAGAAACTGAGACACAGAGACATTGAGACTCTGAGACACAGATAAACTGAAACACTGATGCACAGATAAACTGAGACACTGAGGCACAGAGACACAGAGACACTGAGGCACAGAGACACAGACACAGAGACTCTGAGACATTGTGACTCAGAGACACTTAGACACAGAGACACTGAGAAACTTAAACACAGAGAGACTGAGACACTGAGACTCTGAGACACTGAGACAATGGGACACGGAGACACTGAGACTCTGAGATACTGAGACATAGAGACACTGAGACACAAAACTTTGAGACACTGAGACACAGAGATACTGAGACACTGAGACACTGAGACACAGAGACACTGAGACTCGGAGACACTGAGGCACTGAGACACTGAGACACAGAGATACGACACAGAGACACGGAGTCTCTGAGACACTGATACATTGAGACTCTGAGACACTGAGGCACAGAGTCATTGAGACACTGAGAAACAGAGATACTGAGACACAGAGATACTGAGTCTCTGAGACACTGACACTTTGAGACTCTGAGACACTGAGGCACAGAGACATTGAGACACAGAGACTCTAAGATTCTGAGACACTGAGGCACAGAGACACTGAGACACAGAGATACTGAAACACAGAGACACTGAGTCTCTGAGACACTGATACATTGAGACTCTGAGACACTGAGGCACAGAGATAGAGAATCACTGAGACAGAGAGACACTGATAATCTGAGACACTGAGACACTGTGACATTGAGGCACAGAGTCACTCAGACACAGAGAAACTGAGACACTGAGGCACCAAGACACAGAGACCCTGAGAGATTGAGTCTCTGAGACTCTGAGACACTGAGACACAGTAACACAGAGACACAGAGACAATGAGGCACAGAGATACAGACACACTGAGGCACAGAGGCACAGAGACACTGAGACACAGAGACACTGTGACACAGAGACTCTGAGACACAGAGACACAGACTCACTGAAACTCTGAGACACTGAGACACTGGGACACAAAGACACTGAGACATTGAGACAGTAAGACACTGAGAGACTGAGGCACAGAGACACTAAAACACTGAGACACTGAGGCACTGAGACACAGATACACATAGACACTGAGACTCTGAGACACTGAGGCACAGAGGCAATGAGATACAGAGACATAGAGACACTGAAACTCTGAGACACTGAGACACTGTGACACAGAGACTCTGAGACACAGAGACACAGACTCACTGAAACTCTGAGACACTGAGACACTGGGACACAAAGACACTGAGACATTGAGACTCTGAGACACTGAGACACAGAGACACAGAGACACAGAGACAATGTGACCCTGAATCTCTGAGACACTGATACACTGAGACACAGAGACACTGTGACTCTGAGACACTGAGACACAGAGACACTGAGACACAGACTCACTGAAACTCTGAGACACTGAGACACTGGGACACAGAGTCACTGAGACAGAGAGACACAGAGACACTGAATCTCTGAGACACTGATACACTGAGACACAGAGACATTGTGCCTCTGAGACACTGAGACACAGAGACACTGAGACACTGAGATCCTGTGACACTGAGGCACAGAGACACTGAGACACAGAGACACAGACTCACTGAAACTCTGAGACAATGAGACACTGGGACACAGAGACACTGACACATTGAGACTCTGAGACACTGAGACACAGAGACACAGAGACAATGTGACACTGAATCTCTGAGACACTGATACACTGAGACACAGAGACACTGTGACTCTGAGACACTGAGGCACTGAGACACAGAGACACTGAGACACAGACTCACTGAAACTCTGAGACACTGAGACACAGAGACTCTGAGACACAGAGACCCTGAGACACAGACTCTCTGAAACTCTGAGACACTGAGATACTGGGACACAGAGATACTGAGACACAGAGACACTGAGGCACAGAGACCCTGCGATACAGAGACACTGTGACATTGAGACTCTGAGACACTGAGACACTGAAAATCTGAGACACTGAGACACTGTGATACTGAGGCACAGAGACACTCAGACAGTTAGACACTGAGTCTCAGAGAGACTGATAAACTGAATCACAGAGACAGAGACACTGAGACTCTGAGACATGAGACACTGAGACACAGAGACACTGGGACACAGAGACACTGAGACTCTGAGACACTGAGACACTGAGACACAAAGACATTGAGGCACAGAGACACTGTGACACTGAGGCACAGAGACACTCAACACAGAGGCAATGTGACACTGAGTGTCTGAGACATTGATACACTGAGACACTGAGACTCTGAGACATTGAGACACTGAGACACAGAGAAACTGAGACACTGAGACACAGAGACACTGAGACACTGAGACTTTGAGATATTAAGACACTGAGACACTGAGACACAGAGACTCTGAGACACAGAGACACAGAGACACAGACTCACTGAAACTCTGAGACACTGAGACTGGGACACAGAGACACAGAGACACTGAGACACTGTGACTCAGAGACACTTAAACACAGAGACACTGATACACTTAAACACAGCGAGACTGAGACACTGAGACTCTGAGACACTGAGACAATGGGACACGGAGACACTGAGACTCTGAGATACTGAGACACAGAGACACAAAACCTTGAGACACTGAGACACAGAGACACTGAGACTCTGAGACTCTGAGACACTGAGACACAGAGACACTGAGGCACTGATATACAGAGAGACTGAGGCACAGAGAAACTCAGACACAGAGACACTGAGATTCTGAGACACTGAAGCACAGAGACACTGAGACACAGAGATACTGAGACACAGACACTGAGAGTCTTGATAGACTGAGACACTGAGACCCAGAGACACTGAGACACAGAGGCACTGAGACTCTGAGACACAGAGGCACAGAGACACTGAGACACAGATACACTGAGACACAGAGACACAGGGACACTGAGAAACAGAGACACAGAGACACTGAGAGTCTTGATAGCCTGAGACACTGAGACTCTGAGACACTGAGACAAAGAGACATAGAGACACAGAGACGCTGAGACACAGAGACACTGAGACTCAGAGACACTGGGACACAAAGACACTGAGACACTGAGTCACAGAGACAGTGAGACTCTGAGACACTGCGACACAGAGACACAGAAACACTGAGACACTGAGACACTGAGACACAGATACACAGATACACTGAGACTCTGAGACACTGAGGCACAGAGACACTGAGACACAGAGACATAGAGACACTGAAACTCTGAGACACTGAGACACTGTGTCACAGAAACTCTGAGACACAGAGACACAGACTCACTGAAACTCTGAGACACTGAGACACTCGGACACAGAGACACTAAGACAGGGAAACACAGAGACACTGAATCTCTGAGACACTGATACACTGAGACACAGAGACACTGTGACTTTGAGACACAGAAACACTGAGTCACTGAGGCACAGAGAAACCGAAATGCAGAGACACTGAGACCAGAGACAAAGGTACTCTGAGACGCAGATACCCTGAGAAACTGAGTCACTAAGGTACAGAGAAACGGAGACACAGAGACATTGAGACTCTGAGACACAGATAAACTGAAACACTGATGCACAGATAAACTGAGACACTGAGGCACAGAGACACAGAGACACTGAGGCACAGAGACACAGACACAGAGACTCTGAGACACTGTGACTCAGAGACACTTAGACACAGAGACACTGAGAAACTTAAACACAGAGAGACTGAGACACTGAGACTCTGAGACACTGAGACAATGGGACACGGAGACACTGAGACTCTGAGATACTGAGACACAGAGACACTGAGACACAAAACTTTGAGACACTGAGACACAGAGATACTGAGACACTGAGACACTGAGACACAGAGACACTGAGACTCGGAGACACTGAGGCACAGAGACACTGAGACACAGAGATACGACACAGAGACACGGAGTCTCTGAGACACTGATACATTGAGACTCTGAGACACTGAGGCACAGAGTCATTGAGACACTGAGACACAGAGATACTGAGACACAGAGATACTGAGTCTCTGAGACACTGACACTTTGAGACTCTGAGACACTGAGGCACAGAGACATTGAGACACAGAGACACTAAGATTCTGAGACACTGAGACACTGAGGCACAGAGACACTGAGACACAGAGATACTGAGACACAGAGACACTGAGTCTCTGAGACACTGATACATTGAGACTCTGAGACACTGAGGCACAGAGATCGAGAATCACTTAGACACTGTGACACTGTGACATTGAGGCACAGAGTCACTCAGACACAGAGAAACTGAGACACTGAGGCACCAAGACACAGAGACCCTGAGAGATTGAGTCTCTGAGACTCTGAGACACTGAGACACAGTAACACAGAGACACAGAGACAATGAGGCACAGAGATACAGACACACTGAGGCACAGAGGCACAGAGACACTGAGACACAGAGACACTGTGACACAGAGACTCTGAGACACAGAGACACAGAGACACAGACTCACTGAAACTCTGAGACACTGAGACACTGGGACACAAAGACACTGAGACATTGAGACAGTAAGACACTGAGAGACTGAGGCACAGAGACACTAAAACACTGAGACACTGAGACACAGATACACATAGACACTGAGACTCTGAGACACAGAGACACAGACTCACTGAAACTCTGAGACACTGAGACACTGGGACACAGAGTCACTGAGACAGAGAGACACAGAGACACTGAATCTCTGAGACACTGATACACTGAGACACAGAGACATTGTGCCTCTGAGACACTGAGACACAGAAACACTGAGACACTGAGATCCTGTGACACTGAGGCACAGAGACACTGAGACACAGAGACACAGACTCACTGAAACTCTGAGACAATGAGACACTGGGACACAGAGACACTGAGACATTGAGACTCTGAGACACTGAGACACAGAGACACAGAGACACAGAGACAATGTGACACTGAATCTCTGAGACACTGATACACTGAGACACAGAGACACTGTGACTCTGAGACACTGAGACACAGAGACACTGAGACACAGACTCACTGAAACTCTGAGACACTGAGACACAGAGACCCTGAGACACAGACTCACTGAAACTCTGAGACACTGAGATACTGGGACACAGAGACACTGAGACAGAGAGGCACAGATACACTGAATCTCTGAGACACTGATGCACTGAGACACAGAGACACTGTGACTCTGAGACACTGCGTCACTGAGACACTGAGACACGGAGACACTGAGACACTGTGACACTGAGGCACAGAGACACTGAGACACAGAGATACTGAGACACAGAGACACTGAGGCACAGAGACCCTGCGATACAGAGACACTGTGACATTGAGACTCTGAGACACTGAGACACTGAAAATCTGAGACACTGAGACACTGTGATACTGAGGCACAGAGACACTCAGACAGTTAGAAACTGAGTCTCAGAGACACTGATAAACTGAATCACAGAGACAGAGACACTGAGACTCTGAGACATGAGACACTGAGACACAGAGACACTGGGACACAGAGACACTGAGACTCTGAGACACTGAGACACTGAGACACAAAGACATTGAGGCACAGAGACACTGAGACACTGTGACACTGAGGCACAGAGACACTCAACACAGAGGCAATGTGACACTGAGTGTCTGAGACATTGATACACTGAGACACTGAGACTCTGAGACATTGAGACACTGAGACACAGAGAAACTGAGACACTGAGACACAGAGACACTGAGACACTGAGACTTTGAGATATTAAGACACTGAGACACTGAGACACAGAGACTCTGAGACACAGAGACACAGAGACACAGACTCACTGAAACTCTGAGACACTGAGACACTGGGACACAGAGACACAGAGACACTGAGACACTGAGACACTGTGACTCAGAGACACTTAAACACAGAGACACTGATACACTTAAACACAGAGAGACTGAGACACTGAGACTCCGAGACACTGAGACAATGGGACACGGAGACACTGAGACTCTGAGATACTGAGACACAGAGACACATAACCTTGAGACACTGAGACATAGAGACACTGAGACACAGAGACACTGAGACTCTGAGACTCTGAGACACTGAGACACAGAGACACTGAGGCACTCAGATACAGAGAGACTGAGGCACAGAGAAACTCAGACACAGAGACACTGAGATTCTGAGACACTGAGGCACAGAGACACTGAGACACAGAGATACTGAGACACAGACACTGAGAGTCTTGATAGACTGAGACACTGAGACCCTGAGACACTGAGGCACAGAGGCACAGAGACACTGATACACTGAGACACAGAGACACTGAGACTCTGAGACACAGAGGCACAGAGACACTGAGACACAGATACACTGAGACACAGAGACACAGGGACACTGAGAAACAGAGACACTGAGAGTCTTGATAGCCTGAGACACCGAGACTCTGAGACACTGAGACAAAGAGACATAGAGACACGGAGACGCTGAGACACAGAGACACTGAGACTCAGAGATACTGGGACACAAAGACACTGAGACACTGAGTCACAGAGACAGTGAGACTCTGAGGCACTGCGACACAGAGACACAGAAACACTGAGGCACTGAGACACAGATACACAGATACACTGAGACTCTGAGACACTGAGGCACAGAGACACTGAGACACAGAGACATAGAGACACTGAAACTCTGAGACACTGAGACACTGTGTCACAGAAACTCTGAGACACAGAGACACAGACTCACTGAAACTCTGAGACACTGAGACACTCGGACACAGAGACACTAAGACAGGGAAACACAGAGACACTGAATCTCTGAGACACTGATACACTGAGACACAGAGACACTGTGACTTTGAGACACAGAGACACTGAGACACTGAGGCACAGAGAAACCGAAATGCAGAGACACTGAGACCAGAGACAAAGGTACTCTGAGACGCAGATACCCTGAGAAACTGAGTCACTAAGGTACAGAGAAACTGAGACACAGAGACATTGAGACTCTGAGACACAGATAAACTGAAACACTGATGCACAGATAAACTGAGACACTGAGGCACAGAGACACAGAGACACTGAGGCACAGAGACACAGACACAGAGACTCTGAGACACTGTGACTCAGAGACACTTAGACACGGAGACACTGAGAAACTTAAACACAGAGAGACTGAGACACTGAGACTCTGAGACACTGAGACAATGGGACACGGAGACACTGAGACTCTGAGATACTGAGACACAGTGACACTGAGACACAAAACGTTGAGACACTAAGACACAGAGACACTGAGACACAGAGATTCTGAGACACTGAGACACAGATACACTGAGACTCTGAGATACTGAGACACAGAGACACTGAGACACAAAACTTTGAGACACTGAGACACAGAGATACTGAGACACTGAGACACTGAGACACAGAGACACTGAGACTCGGAGACACTGAGGCACAGAGACACTGAGACACAGAGATACTGAGACACAGAGACACTGAGGCACAGAGACCCTGCGATACAGAGACACTGTGACATTGAGACTCTGAGACACTGAAAATCTGAGACACTGAGACACTGTGATACTGAGGCACAGAGACAATCAGACAGTTAGACACTGAGTCTCAGAGACACTGATAAACTGAATCACAGAGACAGAGACACTGAGACTCTGAGACATGAGACACTGAGACACAGAGACACTGGGACACAGAGACACTGAGACTCTGAGACACTGAGACACTGAGACACAAAGACATTGAGGCACAGAGACACTGAGACACTGTGACACTGAGACATTGAGACACTGAGGCACAGAGAAACTGAGACACTGAGTGTCTGAGACATTGATACACTGAGACACTGAGACTCTGAGACATTGAGACACTGAGGCACAGAGAAACTGAGACACTGAGTGTCTGAGACATTGATACACTGAGACACTGAGACTCTGAGACATTGAGACACTGAGGCACAGATACACTGAGTCTCTGAGACACAGAGACACTGAGACACTGAGAGTCTGATAGACTGAGGCACAGAGACTCTGAGACACTGAGGCACCAAGACACAAAGACTCTGAGACTCTGAGTCTCTGAGACACTGAGATACAGAGACACAGAAACACTGAGACACTGAGGCACTGAGACACAGAGGGACTGAGACACTGAGACTCTGAGACACAGAGACACTGAGTCTCTGAGACATTGATACATTGAGACTCTGAGACACTGAGGCACAGAGACATTGAGACACAGAGATACTGAGACCCAGAGACTCTGAGTGTCTGAGACACTGATACATTGAGACTCTGAGACACTGAGGCACAGAGATCGAGAATCACTGAGACAGAGAGACACTGATAATCTGAGACACTGAGACACTGTGTCATTGAGGCACAGAGACACTCAGACATAGAGAAACTGAGACACTGAGGCACCAAGACACAGAGACTCTGAGAGATTGAGACTCTGAGACTCTGAGACACTGAGACACAGTAACACAGAGACACAGAGACAATGAGGCACAGAGATACAGAGACACTGAGGCACAGAGACACTGAGACACAGAGACACTGAGACTCTGAGACGCTGAGACACAGAGACACTGTGACACAGAGACACTGAGACAGTAAGACACTGAGAGACTGAGGCACAGAGACACTGAAACACTGAGACACTGAGGCACTGAGACACAGATACACATAGACACTGAGACTCTGAGACACTGAGGCACAGAGACACTGAGACACAGAGACATAGAGACACTTAAACTCTGAGACACTGAGACACTGTGACACAGAGACTCTGAGACACAGAGACACAGAGACACAGAGACACAG
This sequence comes from Prionace glauca, assembly GCA_037974335.1. Lineage (NCBI taxonomy): Eukaryota > Metazoa > Chordata > Chondrichthyes > Carcharhiniformes > Carcharhinidae > Prionace > Prionace glauca. The sequence continues at coordinate 777,289 of JBBMRE010000114.1, forward strand.
ACTAACTGAAACTCTGAGACACTGAGACACTGGGACACAGAGACACAGAGACACTGAGACACTGTGACTCAGAGACACTTAAACACAGAGACACTGATACACTTAAACACAGAGAGACTGAGACACTGAGACTCCGAGACACTGAGACAATGGGACACGGAGACACTGAGACTCTGAGATACTGAGACACAGAGACACATAACCTTGAGACACTGAGACATAGAGACACTGAGACACAGAGACACTGAGACTCTGAGACTCTGAGACACTGAGACACAGAGACACTGAGGCACTGAAATACAGAGAGACTGAGGCACAGAGAAACTCAGACACAGAGACACTGAGATTCTGAGACACTGAGGCACAGAGACACTGAGACACAGAGATACTGAGACACAGACACTGACAGTCTTGATAGACTGAGACACTGAGACCCTGAGACACTGAGGCACAGAGGCACAGAGACACTGATACACTGAGACACAGAGACACTGAGACTCTGAGATACAGAGGCACAGAGACACTGAGACACAGATACACTGAGACACAGAGACACAGGGACACTGAGAAACAGAGACACTGAGAGTCTTGATAGCCTGAGACACTGAGACTCTGAGACACTGAGACAAAGAGACATAGAGACACGGAGACGCTGAGACACAGAGACACTGAGACTCAGAGATACTGGGACACAAAGACACTGAGACACTGAGTCACAGAGACACTGAGACACTGAGGCACAGAGACACAGAGACACAGAGACAATGTGACACTGAATCTCTGAGACACTGATACACTGAGACACAGAGACACTGTGACTCTGAGACACTGAGACACAGAGACACTGAGACACAGACTCACTGAAACTCTGAGACACTGAGACACAGAGACCCTGAGACACAGACTCACTGAAACTCTGAGACACTGAGATACTGGGACACAGAGACACTGAGACAGAGAGGCACAGATACACTGAATCTCTGAGACACTGATGCACTGAGACACAGAGACACTGTGACTCTGAGACACTGCGTCACTGAGACACTGAGACACGGAGACACTGAGACACTGTGACACTGAGGCACAGAGACACTGAGACACAGAGATACTGAGACACAGAGACACTGAGGCACAGAGACCCTGCGATACAGAGACACTGTGACATTGAGACTCTGAGACACTGAGACACTGAAAATCTGAGACACTGAGACACTGTGATACTGAGGCACAGAGACACTCAGACAGTTAGAAACTGAGTCTCAGAGACACTGATAAACTGAATCACAGAGACAGAGACACTGAGACTCTGAGACATGAGACACTGAGACACAGAGACACTGGGACACAGAGACACTGAGACTCTGAGACACTGAGACACTGAGACACAAAGACATTGAGGCACAGAGACACTGAGACACTGTGACACTGAGGCACAGAGACACTCAACACAGAGGCAATGTGACACTGAGTGTCTGAGACATTGATACACTGAGACACTGAGACTCTGAGACATTGAGACACTGAGACACAGAGAAACTGAGACACTGAGACACAGAGACACTGAGACACTGAGACTTTGAGATATTAAGACACTGAGACACTGAGACACAGAGACTCTGAGACACAGAGACACAGAGACACAGACTCACTGAAACTCTGAGACACTGAGACACTGGGACACAGAGACACAGAGACACTGAGACACTGAGACACTGTGACTCAGAGACACTTAAACACAGAGACACTGATACACTTAAACACAGAGAGACTGAGACACTGAGACTCCGAGACACTGAGACAATGGGACACGGAGACACTGAGACTCTGAGATACTGAGACACAGAGACACATAACCTTGAGACACTGAGACATAGAGACACTGAGACACAGAGACACTGAGACTCTGAGACTCTGAGACACTGAGACACAGAGACACTGAGGCACTCAGATACAGAGAGACTGAGGCACAGAGAAACTCAGACACAGAGACACTGAGATTCTGAGACACTGAGGCACAGAGACACTGAGACACAGAGATACTGAGACACAGACACTGAGAGTCTTGATAGACTGAGACACTGAGACCCTGAGACACTGAGGCACAGAGGCACAGAGACACTGATACACTGAGACACAGAGACACTGAGACTCTGAGACACAGAGGCACAGAGACACTGAGACACAGATACACTGAGACACAGAGACACAGGGACACTGAGAAACAGAGACACTGAGAGTCTTGATAGCCTGAGACACCGAGACTCTGAGACACTGAGACAAAGAGACATAGAGACACGGAGACGCTGAGACACAGAGACACTGAGACTCAGAGATACTGGGACACAAAGACACTGAGACACTGAGTCACAGAGACAGTGAGACTCTGAGGCACTGCGACACAGAGACACAGAAACACTGAGGCACTGAGACACAGATACACAGATACACTGAGACTCTGAGACACTGAGGCACAGAGACACTGAGACACAGAGACATAGAGACACTGAAACTCTGAGACACTGAGACACTGTGTCACAGAAACTCTGAGACACAGAGACACAGACTCACTGAAACTCTGAGACACTGAGACACTCGGACACAGAGACACTAAGACAGGGAAACACAGAGACACTGAATCTCTGAGACACTGATACACTGAGACACAGAGACACTGTGACTTTGAGACACAGAGACACTGAGACACTGAGGCACAGAGAAACCGAAATGCAGAGACACTGAGACCAGAGACAAAGGTACTCTGAGACGCAGATACCCTGAGAAACTGAGTCACTAAGGTACAGAGAAACTGAGACACAGAGACATTGAGACTCTGAGACACAGATAAACTGAAACACTGATGCACAGATAAACTGAGACACTGAGGCACAGAGACACAGAGACACTGAGGCACAGAGACACAGACACAGAGACTCTGAGACACTGTGACTCAGAGACACTTAGACACGGAGACACTGAGAAACTTAAACACAGAGAGACTGAGACACTGAGACTCTGAGACACTGAGACAATGGGACACGGAGACACTGAGACTCTGAGATACTGAGACACAGTGACACTGAGACACAAAACGTTGAGACACTAAGACACAGAGACACTGAGACACAGAGATTCTGAGACACTGAGACACAGATACACTGAGACTCTGAGATACTGAGACACAGAGACACTGAGACACAAAACTTTGAGACACTGAGACACAGAGATACTGAGACACTGAGACACTGAGACACAGAGACACTGAGACTCGGAGACACTGAGGCACAGAGACACTGAGACACAGAGATACTGAGACACAGAGACACTGAGGCACAGAGACCCTGCGATACAGAGACACTGTGACATTGAGACTCTGAGACACTGAAAATCTGAGACACTGAGACACTGTGATACTGAGGCACAGAGACAATCAGACAGTTAGACACTGAGTCTCAGAGACACTGATAAACTGAATCACAGAGACAGAGACACTGAGACTCTGAGACATGAGACACTGAGACACAGAGACACTGGGACACAGAGACACTGAGACTCTGAGACACTGAGACACTGAGACACAAAGACATTGAGGCACAGAGACACTGAGACACTGTGACACTGAGACATTGAGACACTGAGGCACAGAGAAACTGAGACACTGAGTGTCTGAGACATTGATACACTGAGACACTGAGACTCTGAGACATTGAGACACTGAGGCACAGAGAAACTGAGACACTGAGTGTCTGAGACATTGATACACTGAGACACTGAGACTCTGAGACATTGAGACACTGAGGCACAGATACACTGAGTCTCTGAGACACAGAGACACTGAGACACTGAGAGTCTGATAGACTGAGGCACAGAGACTCTGAGACACTGAGGCACCAAGACACAAAGACTCTGAGACTCTGAGTCTCTGAGACACTGAGATACAGAGACACAGAAACACTGAGACACTGAGGCACTGAGACACAGAGGGACTGAGACACTGAGACTCTGAGACACAGAGACACTGAGTCTCTGAGACATTGATACATTGAGACTCTGAGACACTGAGGCACAGAGACATTGAGACACAGAGATACTGAGACCCAGAGACTCTGAGTGTCTGAGACACTGATACATTGAGACTCTGAGACACTGAGGCACAGAGATCGAGAATCACTGAGACAGAGAGACACTGATAATCTGAGACACTGAGACACTGTGTCATTGAGGCACAGAGACACTCAGACACAGAGAAACTGAGACACTGAGGCACCAAGACACAGAGACTCTGAGAGATTGAGACTCTGAGACTCTGAGACACTGAGACACAGTAACACAGAGACACAGAGACAATGAGGCACAGAGATACAGAGACACTGAGGCACAGAGACACTGAGACACAGAGACACTGAGACTCTGAGACGCTGAGACACAGAGACACTGTGACACAGAGACACTGAGACAGTAAGACACTGAGAGACTGAGGCACAGAGACACTGAAACACTGAGACACTGAGGCACTGAGACACAGATACACATAGACACTGAGACTCTGAGACACTGAGGCACAGAGACACTGAGACACAGAGACATAGAGACACTTAAACTCTGAGACACTGAGACACTGTGACACAGAGACTCTGAGACACAGAGACACAGAGACACAGAGACACAGACTAACTGAAACTCTGAGACACTGAGACACTGGGACACAGAGACACAGAGACACTGAGACACTGTGACTCAGAGACACTTAAACACAGAGACACTGATACACTTAAACACAGAGAGACTGAGACACTGAGACTCCGAGACACTGAGACAATGGGACACGGAGACACTGAGACTCTGAGATACTGAGACACAGAGACACATAACCTTGAGACACTGAGACATAGAGACACTGAGACACAGAGACACTGAGACTCTGAGACTCTGAGACACTGAGACACAGAGACACTGAGGCACTGAAATACAGAGAGACTGAGGCACAGAGAAACTCAGACACAGAGACACTGAGATTCTGAGACACTGAGGCACAGAGACACTGAGACACAGAGATACTGAGACACAGACACTGACAGTCTTGATAGACTGAGACACTGAGACCCTGAGACACTGAGGCACAGAGGCACAGAGACACTGATACACTGAGACACAGAGACACTGAGACTCTGAGATACAGAGGCACAGAGACACTGAGACACAGATACACTGAGACACAGAGACACAGGGACACTGAGAAACAGAGACACTGAGAGTCTTGATAGCCTGAGACACTGAGACTCTGAGACACTGAGACAAAGAGACATAGAGACACGGAGACGCTGAGACACAGAGACACTGAGACTCAGAGATACTGGGACACAAAGACACTGAGACACTGAGTCACAGAGACACTGAGACACTGAGGCACAGAGAAACCGAAATGCAGAGACACTGAGACCAGAGACAAAGGTACTCTGAGACGCAGATACCCTGAGAAACTGAGTCACTAAGGTACAGAGAAACTGAGACACAGAGACATTGAGACTCTGAGACACAGATAAACTGAAACACTGATGCACAGATAAACTGAGACACTGAGGCACAGAGACACTGAGGCACAGAGACACAGACACAGAGACTCTGAGACACTGTGACTCAGAGACACTTAGACACAGAGACACTGAGAAACTTAAACACAGAGAGACTGAGACACTGAGACTCTGAGACACTGAGACAATGGGACACGGAGACACTGAGACTCTGAGATACTGAGACACAGAGACACTGAGACACAAAACGTTGAGACACAGAGACACTGAGACACAGATATTCTGAGACACTGAGACACAGATACACTGAGACTCTGAGATACTGAGACACAGAGACACTGAGACACAAAACTTTGAGACACTGAGACACAGAGATACTGAGACACTGAGACACTGAGACACAGAGACACTGAGACTCGGAGACACTGAGGCACAGAGACACTGAGACACAGAGATACTGAGACACAGAGACACTGAGGCACAGAGACCCTGCGATACAGAGACACTGTGACATTGAGACTCTGAGACACTGAGACACTGAAAATCTGAGACACTGAGACACTGTGATACTGAGGCACAGAGACACTCAGACAGTTAGACATTGAGTCTCAGAGACACTGATAAACTGAATCACAGAGACAGAGACACTGAGACTCTGAGACATGAGACACTGAGACACAGAGACACTGGGACACAGAGACACTGAGACTCTGAGACACTGAGACACTGAGACACAAAGACATTGAGGCACAGAGACACTGAGACACTGTGACACTGAGACATTGAGACACTGAGGCACAGAGAAACTGAGACACTGAGTGTCTGAGACATTGATACACTGAGACACTGAGACTCTGAGACATTGAGACACTGAGGCACAGAGAAACTGAGACACTGAGACACAGAGACACTGAGACACTGAGACACTGAGACACTGAGACTTTGAGATATTAAGACACTGAGGCACAGATACACTGAGTCTCTGAGACACAGAGACACTGAGACACTGAGAGTCTGATAGACTGAGGCACAGAGACTCTGAGACACTGAGGCACCAAGACACAAAGACTCTGAGACTCTGAGTCTCTGGGACACTGAGATACAGAGACACAGAAACACTGAGACACTGAGGCACTGAGACACAGAGGCACTGAGACACTGAGACTCTGAGACACAGAGACACTGAGACACTGAGTCTCTGAGACATTGATACATTGAGACTCTGAGACACTGAGGCACAGAGACATTGAAACACTGAGATTCTGAGACACTGAGGCACAGAGACACTGAGACACAGAGATACTGAGACCCAGAGACTCTGAGTGTCTGAGACACTGATACATTGAGACTCTGAGACACTGAGGCACAGAGATCGAGAATCACTGAGACAGAGAGACACTGATAATCTGAGACACTGAGACACTGCGACATTGAGGCACAGAGACACTCAGACACAGAGAAACTGAGACACTGAGGCACCAAGACACAGAGACTCTGAGAGATTGAGACTCTGAGACTCTGAGACACTGAGACACAGTAACACAGAGACACAGAGACAATGAGGCACAGAGATACAGAGACACTGAGGCACAGAGACACTGAGACACAGAGACACTGAGACTCTGAGACGCTGAGACACAGAGACACTGTGACACAGAGACACTGAGACAGTAAGACACTGAGAGACTGAGGCACAGAGACACTGAAACACTGAGACACTGAGGCACTGAGACACAGATACACATAGACACTGAGACTCTGAGACACTGAGGCACAGAGACACTGAGACACAGAGACATAGAGACACTTAAACTCTGAGACACTGAGACACTGTGACACAGAGACTCTGAGACACAGAGACACAGAGACACAGACTAACTGAAACTCTGAGACACTGAGACACTGGGACACAGAGACACTGAGACAGAGAGACAAAGAGACACTGACTCTCTGAGACACTGAGACACTGAGGCACAGAGACACTGAGACCCTGTGACACTGAGGCACAGAGACACTCAGACACAGAGACAAAGAGACACTGATTCTCAGAGACACTGATACACTGAGACACAGAGACACTGAGACTTGGAGACACAGAGACACTGAGGCACAGTGACCCTGAGACACAGAGACACTGAGACACTGAGACACAGAGACACTGAGGCACAGAGACACTGCGACACAGAGACATTGTGACATTGAGGCTCTGAGACGCTGAGACACTGATGCACAGTGATACTGCGACACAGATTCACTGAGACTCTAAGACACTGTGAAACGGAAAATCTGAGACACTGAGACACAGAGACACTGAGACACAGAGATACTGAGACACTGACACACTGAGACTCGGAGATACTGAGGCACAGAGACACTGAGACACAGAGATACTGAGACACAGAGACACATAGACACTGAGACTCTGAGACACTGAGGCACAGAGACAATGAGATACAGAGACATAGAGACACTGAAACTCTTCGACACTGAGACACTGTGACACAGAGACTCTGAGACACAGAGACACAGAGACACAGACTCACTGCAACTCTGAGACACTGAGACACTGGGACACAAAGACACTGAGACATTGAGACTCTGAGACACTGAGACACTGAGACACAGAGACACAGAGACAATGTGACACTGAATCTCTGAGACACTGATAGCTGAGACACAGAGACACTGTGACTCTGAGACACTGAGACACTGAGACACTGAGACACAGAGACACAGAGACACTGAGACACAGACTCACTGAAACTCTGAGACACTGAGACACTGAGACACTGGGACACAGAGACACTGAGACACGGAGACACTGAATCTCTTAGACACTGATACACGGAGACACAGAGACACTGTGACTCTGAGACACTGATACACAGAGACACTGAGACACTGAGACCCTGTGACACTGAGGCACAGAGACACTCAGACACAGAGACAAAGAGACACTGAGTCTCAGAGACACTGATACACTGAGACACAGAGACACTGAGACTTTGAGACACAAAGACACTGAGGCACAGTGACACTGAGATACAGAGACATGTAGACACTGATACTCTGAGACACTGAGACACTGAGACACAGAGACTCTGAGACACAGAGACACAGAGACTTAGAGACACAGACTCACTGAAACTCTGAGACACTGAGACACTGGGACACAGAGACACAGAGACACTGAGACGATGAGGCACAGAGATACAGAGACACTGAGGCACAGAGGCACAGAGACACTGAGACACAGAGACACTGAGACTCTGAGACGCTGAGACACAGAGACACTGTGACACAGAGACACAGAGACAGTAAGACACTAAGAAACTGAGGCACAGTGACACTGAAACACTGAGACACTGAGGCACTGAGACACAGATACACATCGACACTGAGACTCTGAGACACTGAGGCAGAGAAACACTAAGACACAGAGACATAGAGACACTGAAACTCTGAGACACTGAGACACTGTGACACAGAGACTCTGAGACACATAGACACAGAGACACAGAGACACAGACTCACTGAAACTCTGAGACACTGAGACACTGGGAAACAGAGACACTGAGACAGAGAGACACAGAGACACTGAATCTCTGAGACACTGATACACTGAGACACAGAGTGACTTGGAAACACAGTGACACAGAGACACAGACTCACTGAAACTCTGAGACACTGGGACACAGAGACACTGAGACAGAGAGCCACAGATAAACTGAATCTCTGAGACACTGATGCACTGAGACACAGAGACACAGAGACTCTGTGACTCTGAGACACTGAGACACTGTGACACGGAGATACTGAGACACGGAGACACTGAGACACTGTGACACTGGGGCACAGAGACACTGAGACACAGAGACACTGAGACACAGAGACACAGAGACACTGTGACTCTGAGACACTGAGACACTGTGACACGGAGATACTGAGACACGGAGACACTGAGACACTGTGACACTGAGGCACAGAGACACTCAGACAGAGAGACACTGAGTCTCAGAGACACTGATAAACTGAGACACAGAGACAGAGACACTGAGACTCTGAGACCTGAGACACTGAGACACAGAGACACTGAGGCACAGAGACACTCAACACAGAGGCAAAGTGACACTGAGTGTCTGAGACATTGATACACTGAGACTCTGAGACTCTGAGACATTGAGACACTGAGGCACAGAGAAACTGAGACACTGAGACACAGAGACACTGAGACACTGAGACTTTGAGATATTAAGACACTGAGGCACAGATACACTGAGTCTCTGAGACACAGAGACACTGAGAGTCTGATAGACTGAGACACAGAGACTCTGAGACTCTGAGTCTCTGAGACACTGAGATACAGAGACACAGAAACACTGAGACACTGAGGCACTGAGACACAGAGGCACTGAGACACTGAGACTCTGAGACACAGAGACACTGAGTCTCTGAGACATTGATACATTGAGACTCTGAGACACTGAGGCACAGAGACATTGAGACACAGAGACACTGAGATTCTGAGACACTGAGGCACAGAGACACTGAGACACAGAGATACTGAGACCCAGAGACTCTGAGTCTCTGAGACACTGATACATTGAGACTCTGAGACACTGAGGCACAGAGATCGAGAATCACTGAGACAGAGAGACACTGATAATCTGAGACACTGAGACACTGCGACATTGAGGCACAGAGACACTCAGACACAGAGAAACTGAGACACTGAGGCACCAAGACACAGAGACTCTGAGAGATTGAGACTCTGAGGCTCTGAGACACTGAGACACAGTAACACAGAGACACAGAGACAATGAGGCACAGAGATAAGGAAAAACACTGAGGCACAGAGACACTGAGACACAGAGACACTGAGACTCTGAGACGCTGAGACAGAGAGACACTGTGACACAGAGACACTGAGACAGTAAGACACTGAGAGACTGAGGCACAGAGACACTGAAACACTGATACACTGACGCACTGAGACACAGATACACATAGACACTGAGACTCTGAGACACTGAGGCACAGAGACACTGAGACACAGAGGCATAGAGACACTGAAACTCTGAGACACTGAGACACTGTGACACAGAGTCTCTGAGACACAGAGACACAGAGACACAGACTAACTGAAACACTGAGACACTGGGACACAGAGACACTGAGACAGAGAGACATAGAGACACTGAATCTCTGAGACACTGAGACACTGAGGCACAGAGACACTGAGACACTGAGGCACTGACGTACTGAGACACAGATACACATAGACACTGAGACTCTGAGACACTGAGGCACAGAGACACTGAGACACTGAAACTCTGAGACACTGAGACACTGTGACACAGAGACTCTGAGACACAGAGACACAGAGACACAAACTAACTGAAACACAGAGACACTGGGACACAGAGACACTGAGACAGAGAGACATAGAGACACTGAATCTCTGAGACACTGAGACACTGAGGCACAGAGACACTGAGACACTGAGGCACAGGGACACTCAGACACAGAGACAAAGAGACACTGATTCTCAGAGACACTGATACACTGAGACACAGAGACACTGAGACTTGGAGACACAGAGACACTGAGGCACAGTGACACTGAGACACAGAGACATGGAGACACTGAAACTCTGAGAAACTGTGACACAGAGACTCTGAGACACAGTGACACAGAGACACAGACTCACTGAAACTCTGAGACACTGAGACACTGAGACACTGGGACACAGAGACACTGAGACAGAGAGGCACAGATACACTGAATCTCTGAGACACTGATGCACGGAGACACTGAGACACTGTGACACTGAGGCACAGAGACACTGAGACACAGAGACACTGAGGCACAGAGACACTGCGACACAGAGACACTGTGACATTGAGGCTCTGAGACGCTGAGACACTGAGGCACAGTGATACTGCGACACAGATTCACTGAGACTCTAAGACACTGTGAAACGGAAAATCTGAGACACTGAGACACAGAGACACTGAGACACAGAGATACTGAGACACTGACACACTGAGACTCGGAGATACTGAGGCACAGAGACACTGAGACACAGAGATACTGAGACACAGAGACACGGAGTCTCTGAGACACTGATACATTGAGACTCTGAGACACTGAGGCACAGAGACTTTGAGACACAGAGACAATGAGATTCTGAGACACTGAGGCACAGAGACACTGAGACACAGAGATACTGAGACACTGAGAACCTGTGACACTGAGGCACAGAGACACTCAGACATAGCGACAAAGAGATACTGATTCTCAGGGACACTGATACACTGAGACACAGAGACACTGAGACTTTGAGACACAGAGACACTGAGGCACAGAGTCACTGAGACACTGAGAAGCGGAGACACTGAGGCACAGAGACACTTAGACACAGAGATACTGAGACACAGAGACACTGAGTCTCTGAGACAATGATACATTGAGACTCTGAGACACTGAGGCACAGAGACATTGAAACACAGAGACACTGAGATTCTGAGACACTGAGGCACAGAGACACTGAGACAAAGAGATACTGAGACACAGAGGCACTGAGTCTCTGAGACACTGATACATTGAGAGTCTGAGACACTGAGGCACAGAGATCGAGAATCACTGAGACAGAGAGACACTGATAATCTGAGACACTGAGACACTGTGTCATTGACGCACAGAGACACTCAGACACAGAGAAACTGAGACACTGAGGTACCAAGACACAGAGACTCTGAGAGATTGAGTCTCTGAGACTCTGAGACACTGAGACACAGTAACACAGAGACATAGAGACAATGAGGCACAGAGATACAGAGACACTGAGGCACAGAGACGCTGAGACACAGAGACAATGTGACACAGAGACACAGAGACAGTAAGACACTGAGAGACTGAGGCGCAGAGACACTGAAACACTGAGACACTGAGGCACTGAGACACAGATGCACATAGACACTGAGACTCTGAGACACTGAGGCACAGAGACACTGAGATACAGAGACATAGAGACACTGAAACTCTTCGACACTGAGACACTGTGACACAGAGACTCTGAGACACAGAGACACAGACTCACTGCAACTCTGAGACACTGAGACACTGGGACACAAAGACACTGAGACATTGAGACTCTGAGACACTGAGACACTGAGACACTGAGACACAGAGACACAGAGACACAGAGACAATGTGACACTGAATCTCTGAGACACTGATACGCTGAGACGCAGAGACACTGTGACTCTGAGACACTGAGACACTGAGACACTAAGACACAGAGACACAGAGACACTGAGACACAGACTCACTGAAACTCTGAGACACTGAGACACTGAGACACTGGGACACAGAGACACTGAGACACAGAGACACTGAATCTCTTAGACACTGTTACACGGAGACACTGAGACACTGAGACCCTGTGACACTGAGGCAAAGAGACACTCAGACAGAGACAAAGAGACACTGAGTCTCAGAGACACTGATACACTGAGACACAGAGACACTGAGACTTTGAGACACAAAGACACTGAGGCACAGTGACACTGAGATACAGAGACATGTAGACACTGATACTCTGAGACACTGAGACACTGAGACACAGAGACTCTGAGACACAGAGACACAGAGACTTAGAGACACAGACTCACTGAAACTCTGAGACACTGAGACACTTGGACACAGAGACACAGAGACACTGAGACACTGTGACTCAGAGACTCTTAAACACAGAGAGACTGAGACTCTGAGACACTCAGGCAATGGGACACGGAGACACAGAGATACTGAGACACTGAGACACAGAGACACTGAGACACTGAGACTCGGAGACACTGAGGCACAGAGACACTGAGACAAAGAGATACTGAGACACAGAGGCACTGAGTCTCTGAGACACTGATACATTGAGAGTCTGAGACACTGAGGCACAGAGATCGAGAATCACTGAGACAGAGAGACACTGATAATCTGAGACACTGAGACACTGTGTCATTGACGCACAGAGACACTCAGACACAGAGAAACTGAGACACTGAGGTACCAAGACACAGAGACTCTGAGAGATTGAGGCTCTGAGACTCTGAGACACTGAGACACAGTAACACAGAGACATAGAGACAATGAGGCACAGAGATACAGAGACACTGAGGCACAGAGGCACAGAGACACTGAGACACAGAGACACTGAGACTCTGAGACGCTGAGACACAGAGACACTGTGACACAGAGACACAGAGACAGTAAGACACTAAGAAACTGAGGCACAGAGACACTGAAACACTGAGACACTGAGGCACTGAGACACAGATACACATAGACACTGAGACTCTGAGACACTGAGGCAGAGAAACACTGAGACACAGAGACATAGAGACACTGAAACTCTGAGACACTGAGACACTGTGACACAGAGACTCTGAGACACATAGACACAGAGACACAGAGACACAGACTCACTGAAACTCTGAGACACTGAGACACTGGGAAACAGAGACACTGCGACAGAGAGACACAGAGACACTGAATCTCTGAGACACTGATACACTGAGACACAGAGTGACTTGGAAACACAGTGACACAGAGACACAGACTCACTGAAACTCTGAGACACTGGGACACAGAGACACTGAGACAGAGAGCCACAGATAAACTGAATCTCTGAGACACTGATGCACTGAGACACAGAGACACAGAGACACTGTGACTCTGAGACACTGAGACACTGAGACACGGAAATACTGAGACACGGAGACACTGAGACACTGTGACACAGGGGCACAGAGACACTGAGACACAGAGACACTGAGATACAGAAACACTGAGACACTGAGACACAGAGACACTGAGGCACAGTGATACTGCGACACAGATTCACTGAGACCCTAAGACACTGTGAAACGGAAAATCTGAGACACTGAGACACTGTGACACTGAGGCACAGAGACACTCAGACAGAGAGACACTGAGTCTCAGAGACACTGATAAACTGAGACACAGAGACAGAGACACTGAGACTCTGAGACCTGAGACACTGAGACACAGAGACACAGAGACACTGAGGCACAGAGACACTGAGACACTGTGACACTGAGGCACAGAGACACTCAACACAGAGTCAAAGTGACACTGAGTGTCTGAGACATTGATACACTGAGACACTGAGACTCTGAGACATTGAGACACTGAGGCACAGAGAAACTGAGACACTGAGACACAGAGACACTGAGACACTGAGACTTTGAGATATTAAGACACTGAGGCACAGATACACCGAGTCTCTGAGACACAGAGACACTGAGAGTCTGATAGACTGAGACACAGAGACTCTGAGACTCTGAGTCTCTGAGACACTGAGATACAGAGACACAGAAACACTGAGACACTGAGGCACTGAGACACTGAGACTCTGAGACACAGAGGAACTGAGTCTCTGAGACATTGATACATTGAGACTCTGAGACACTGAAGCACAGAGACATTGAGACACAGAGACACTGAGATTCTGAGACACTGAGGCACTGAGACACTGAAGCACAGAGACACTGGGACACAGAGACACTGAGACAGAGAGACATAGAGACACTGAATCTCTGAGACACTGAGACACTGAGGCACAGAGACACTCAGACACTGAGGCTCAGGGACACTCAGACACAGAGACAAAGAGACACTGATTCTCAGAGACACTGATACACTGAGACACAGAGACACTGAGACTTGGAGACACAGAGACACTGAGGCACAGTGACACTGAGACACAGAGACATGGAGACACTGAAACTCTGAGAAACTGTGACACAGAGACACAGAGACTCTGAGACACAGTGACTCAGAGACACAGACTCACTGAAACTCTAAGACACTGAGACACTGAGACACTGGGACACTGGGACACAGAGACACTGAGACAGAGAGGCACAGATACACTGAATCTCTGAGACACTGATGCACTGAGACACAGAGACACTGTGACTCTGAGACACTGAGACACTGAGACACTGTGACACTGAGGCACAGAGACACTGAGACACTGAGACACTGTGACATTGAGACTCTGAGACGCTGAGACACTGAGGCACAGTGATACTGCGACACAGATCCCTGAGACTCTAAGACACTGTGAAACGGAAAATCTGAGACACTGAGACACAGAGACACTGAGACACAGAGATACTGAGACACTGACACACTGAGACTTGGAGATACTGAGGCACAGAGACACTGAGACAAAGAGATACTGAGACACAGAGACACTGAGTCTCTGAGACACTGATACATTGAGACTCTGAGACACTGAGGCACAGAGACTTTGAGACACAGAGACAATGAGTTTCTGAGACACTGAGGCACAGAGACACTGAGACACAGAGATACTGAGACACTGAGACCCTGTGACACTGAGGCACAGAGACACTCAGACACAGCGACAAAGAGATACTGATTCTCAGAGACACTGATACACTGAGACAGAGAGACACTGAGACTCTGAGACATTGAGACACTGAGGCACAGAGAAACTGAGACACTGAGACACAGAGACACTGAGACACTGAGACTTTGAGATATTAAGACACTGAGGCACAGATACACCGAGTCTCTGAGAGACAGAGACACTGAGAGTCTGATAGACTGAGACACAGAGACTCTGAGACTCTGAGTCTCTGAGACACTGAGATACAGAGACACAGAAACACTGAGACACTGAGGCACTGAGACACTGAGACTCTGAGACACAGAGGAACTGAGTCTCTGAGACATTGATACATTGAGACTCTGAGACACTGAAGCACAGAGACATTGAGACACAGAGATACTGAGACACTGAGACCCTGTGACACTGAGGCACAGAGACACTCAGACATAGCGACAAAGAGATACTGATTCTCAGAGACACTGATACACTGAGACAGAGAGACACTGAGACTTAGAGACACAGAGACACTGAGGCACAGAGTCACTGAGACACTGAGACACAGAGACACTGAGTCACTGAGACACTGAGACACTGAGAAGCGGAGACACTGAGGCACAGAGACACTTAGACACAGAGATACTGAGGCACAGAGACATTGAGACACAGAGACACTGAGATTCTGAGACACTGAGGCACAGAGACACTGAAACACAGAGATACTGAGACACAGAGACACTGAGTCTCTGAGACACTGATACATTGAGCCTCTGAGACACTGAGGCACAGAGATCGAGAATCACTGAGACAGAGAGACACTGATAATCTGAGACACTGAGACACTGTGACGTTGAGGCACAGAGACACTCAGACACAGAGAAACTGAGACACTGAGGCACCAAGACACAGATACTCTGAGAGATTGAGTCTCTGAGACTCTGAGACACTGAGACACAGTAACACAGAGACATAGAGACAATGAGGCATAGAGATACAGAGACACTGAGGCACAGAGGCACAGAGACGCTGAGACACAGAGACAATGTGACACAGAGACACAGAGACAGTAAGACACTGAGAGACTGAGGCACAGAGACACTGAAACACTGAGACACTGAGGCACTGAGACACAGATACACATAGACACTGAGAACCAGAGACACTGAGATGCAGAGACATAGAGACACTGAAACTCTTCGACACTGAGACACTGTGACACAGAGACTCTGAGACACAGAGACACAGAGACACAGACTCACTGCAACTCTGAGACACTGAGACACTGGGACACAAAGACACTGAGACATTGAGACTCTGAGACACTGAGACACTGAGACACAGAGACACAGAGACAATGTGACACTGAATCTCTGAGACACTGATACGCTGAGACACAGAGACACTGTGACTCTGAGACACTGAGACACTGAGACACAGAGACACAGAGACACTGAGACACAGACTCACTGAAACTCTGAGACACTGAGACACTGAGTCACTGGGACACAGAGACACTGAGACACAGAGACACAGAGACACTGAATCTCTTAGACACTGATACACGGAGACACAGAGACACTGTGACTCTGAGACACTGATAAACAGAGACACTGAGACACTGAGACCCTGTGACACTGAGGCACAGAGACACTCAGACACAGAGACAAAGAGACACTGAGTCTCAGAGACACTGATACACTGAGACACAGAGACACTGAGACTTTGAGACACAAAGACACTGAGGCACAGTGACACTGAGATACAGAGACATGTAGACACTGATACTCTGAGACACTGAGACACTGAGACACAGAGACTCTGAGACACAGAGACTTAGAGACACAGACTCACTGAAACTCTGAGACACTGAGACACTGGGACACAGAGACACAGAGACACTGAGACACTGTGACTCAGAGACACTTAAACACAGAGACACTGATACACTTAAACACAGAGAGACTGAGACTCTGAGACACTCAGGCAATGGGACACGGAGACACAGAGATACTGAGACACTGAGACACAGAGACACTGAGACTGTGAGACACTGAGACAATGGGACACAGAGACTCTGAGACTCTGAGATACAGAGACACTGAGACTCTGAGACACAGAGATACTGAGACACTGAGACACTGAGACACTGAGACACAGAGACACTGAGACACTGAGACTCGGAGACACTGAGGCACAGAGACACTGAGACAAAGAGATACTGAGACACAGAGGCACTGAGTCTCTGAGACACTGATACATTGAGAGTCTGAGACACTGAGGCACAGAGATCGAGAATCACTGAGACAGAGAGACACTGATAATCTGAGACACTGAGACACTGTGTTATTGAGGCACAGAGACACTCAGACACAGAGAAACTGAGACACTGAGGCACCAAGACACAGAGACTCTGAGAGATTGAGACTCTGAGACTCTGAGACACTGAGACACAGTAACACAGAGACATAGAGACAATGAGGCACAGAGATACAGAGACACTGAGGCACAGAGACACTGAGACACAGACACACCGAGACTCTGAGACGCTGAGACACAGAGACACTGTGACACAGAGACACAGAGACAGTAAGACACTGAGAGACTGAGGCACAGACGCACTGAGACACTGAGACACTGAGGCACTGAGACACAGATACACATAGACACTGAGACTCTGAGACACTGAGGCACAGAGACACTGAGATACAGAGACATAGAGACACTGAAACTCTTCGACACTGAGACACTGTGACACAGAGACACTGAGACTCTGAGACACAGAGATACTGAGAGACTGAGTCACTGAGACACAGAGACACTGAGACACTGAGACTCGGAGACACTGAGGCACAGAGACACTGAGACAAAGAGATACTGAGACACAGAGGCACTGAGTCTCTGAGACACTGATACATTGAGAGTCTGAGACACTGAGGCACAGAGATCGAGAATCACTGAGACAGAGAGACACTGATAATCTGAGACACTGAGACACTGTGTCATTGAGGCACAGAGACACTCAGACACAGAGAAACTGAGACACTGAGGCACCAAGACACAGAGACTCTGAGAGATTGAGACTCTGAGACTCTGAAACACTGAGACACAGTAACACAGAGACATAGAGACAATGAGGCACAGAGATACAGAGACACTGAGGCACAGAGGCACAGAGACACTGAGACACAGAGACACTGAGACTCTGAGACGCTGAGACACAGAGACACTGTGACACAGAGACACAGAGACAGTAAGACACTAAGAAACTGAGGCACAGAGACACTGAAACACTGAGACACTGAGGCACTGAGACACAGATACACATAGACACTGAGACTCTGAGACACTGAGGCAGAGAAACACTGAGACACAGAGACATAGAGACACTGAAACTCTGAGACACTGAGACACTGTGACACACAGACTCTGAGACACAGAGACACAGAGACACTGTGACTCTGAGACACTGAGACACTGAGACACGGAGATACTGAGACACGGAGACACTGAGACACTGTGACACAGGGGCACAGAGACACTGAGACACAGAGACACTGAGATACAGAGACACTGAGACACTGAGACACAGAGACACTGAGGCACAGTGATACTGCGACACAGATTCACTGAGACCCTAAAACACTGTGAAACGGAAAATCTGAGACACTGAGACACTGTGACACTGAGGCACAGAGACACTCAGACAGAGAGACACTGAGTCTCAGAGACACTGATAAACTGAGACACAGAGACAGAGACACTGAGACTCTGAGACCTGAGACACAGAGACACAGAGACACTGGGACACAGAGACACTGAGATTCTGAGACACTGAGACACAAAAACACTGAGGCACAGAGACAGTGAGACACTGTGACACTGAGGCACAGAGACACTGAGACACATAGACACTGAGACAATGAGACTTTGAGATATTACGACACTGAGGCACATATACACTGAGTCTCTGAGACACAGAGACACTGAGAGTCTGATAGACTGAGGCACAGAGACACTGAGACACTGAGGCACCAAGATACAGAGACTCTGAGACACTGAGGCAAAGAGGCTCTGTGATACAGAGACACAGAGACTCTGAGACACTGAGACACAGAGACGCAGAGACACTGAGAGACTGAGTCACAGAGACACAGAGACACTGAGACACTGTGACTCAGAGACATTTAGACACAGAGACACTGAGACACTTAAACACAGAGAGACAGAGGCACAGAGACGCTGAGACACAGAGACACTGTGACACAGAGACAGTAAGACAATGAGAGACTGTGACACTGAGGCACAGAGACACTCAGACACAGAGACAAAGAGACACTGAGTCTAAGAGACACTGATACACTGAGACACAGAGACACTGAGACTTTGAGACACAAAGACACTGAGGCACAGTGACACTGAGATACAGAGACATGTAGACACTGAAACTCAGAGACACTGAGACACTGGGACACAGAGACACTGAGACACTGTGACTCAGAGACACTTAAACACAGAGACACTGATACACTTAAACACAGAGAGACTGAGACTCTGAGACACTGAGACAATTGCACACGGAGACACTGAGACTCTGAGATACTGAGACACAGAGACACATAACCTTGAGACACTGAGACACAGAGACACTGAGACACGGAGACACTGAGACACTGAGACTCGGAGACACTGAGGCACAGAGACACTGAGACAAAGAGATACTGAGACACAGAGGCACTGAGTCTCTGAGACACTGATACATTGAGAGTCTGAGACACTGAGGCACAGAGATCGAGAATCACTGAGACAGAGAGACACTGATAATCTGAGACACTGAGACACTGTGTCATTGAGGCACAGAGACACTCAGACACAGAGAAACTGAGACACTGAGGCACCAAGACACAGAGACTCTGAGAGATTGAGACTCTGAGACACTGAGACACAGTAACACAGAGACACAGAGACAATGAGGCACAGAGATACAGAGACACTGAGGCACAGAGGCACAGAGACACTGAGACACAGACACACTGAGACTCTGAGACGCTGAGACACAGAGGCACTGTGACACAGAGACAGTAAGACACTAATAAACTGAGGCACAGAGACACTGAAACACTGAGACACTGAGGCACTGAGACACAGATACACATAGACACTGAGACTCTGAGACACTGAGGCAGAGAAACACTGAGACACAGAGACATAGAGACACAGACTCACTGAAACTCTGAGACACTGAGACACTGGGAAACAGAGACACTGAGACAGAGGGACACAGAGACACTGAATCTCTGAGACACTGATACACTGAGACACAGAGTGACTTGGAAACACAGTGACACAGAGACACAGACTCACTGAAACTCTGAGACACTGAGACACTGGGACACAGAGACACTGAAACAGAGAGGCACAGATAAACTGAATCTCTGAGACACTGATGCACTGAGACACAGAGACACAGAGACACTGTGACTCTGAGACACTGAGACACGGAGATACTGAGACACGGAGACACTGAGACACTGTGACACTGGGGCACAGAGACACTGAGACACAGAGACACTGAGGCACAGTGATACTGCGACACAGATTCACTGAGACCCTAAGACACTGTGAAACGGAAAATCTGAGACACTGAGACACTGTGACACTGAGGCACAGAGACACTCAGACAGAGAGACACTGAGTCTCAGAGACACTGATAAACTGAGACACAGAGACAGAGACACTGAGACTCTGAGACCTGAGACACTGAGACACAGAGACACTGGGACACAGAGACACTGAGACTCTGAGACACTGAGACACAGAGACACTGAGACAATGAGACTTTGAGATATTACGACACTGAGGCACATATACACTGAGTCTCTGAGACACAGAGACACTGAGAGTCTGATAGACTGAGGCACAGAGACACTGAGACACTGAGGCACCAAGACACAGAGACTCTGAGACACTGAGGCACTGAGGCACAGAGGCTCTGAGATACAGAGACACAGAGACTCTGAGACACTGAGACACAGAGACGCAGAGACACTGAGAGACTGAGTCACAGAGACACTGAGACACTGTGACTCAGAGACACTTAGACACAGAGACACTGAAACACTTAAACACAGAGAGACAGAGGCACAGAGACGCTGAGACACAGAGACACTGTGACACAGAGACAGTAAGACACTGAGAAACTGAGGCACAGACGCACTGAGACACTGAGACACTGAGGCACTGAGACACAGAGACACTGAGATACAGAGACATAGAGACACTGAAACTCTTCGACACTGAGGCACAGAGGCACTGAGATACAGAGACATAGAGACACTGAAACTCTTCGATACTGAGACACTGTGACACTGTGACACAGAGACTCTGAGACACAGAGACACAGACTCACTGAAACTCTGAGACACTGGGACACAAAGACACTGAGACATTGAGATCTGAGACACTGAGACACAGAGACACAGAGACAATGTGACACTGAATCTCAGAGACACTGATACACTGAGACACAGAGACACTGTGACCCTGAGACACTGAGACACAGAGACACAGAGACACTGAGACACAGACTCACTGAAACTCTGAGACACTGGGACACAGAGTCACTGAGACAGAGAGACACAGAGACACTGAATCTCTGAGACACTGATACACTGAGACACAGAGACACTGTGACTCTGAGACACTGAGACACAGAGACACTGAGACACTGAGACCCTGTGACACTGAGGCACAGAGACACTCAGACACAGAGACAAAGAGACACTGAGTCTCAGAGACACTGATACACTGAGACACAGAGACACTGAGACTTTGAGACACAAAGACACTGAGGCACAGTGACACTGAGATACAGAGACATGTAGACACTGAAACTCTGAGACACTGAGACACTGAGACACATAGACTCTGAGACACAGAGACACAGAGACACAGACTCACTGAAACTCTGAGACACTGAGACACTGAGACTCTGAGACACTGTGACTCTGAGACACTGCGACACTGAGACACGGAGACATTGAGACACGGAGACACTGAGACACTGTGACACTGTGACACTGAGGCACAGAGACACTGAGACACAGAGACACTGAGACACTGAGACACTGAGACACAGAGACACTGAGACACAGAGACACTGAGGCACAGAGACCCTGCGACACAGAGACACTGTGACATTGAGACTCTGAGACACTGAGACACTGAGGCACAGTGATACTGAGACACAGATTCACTGAGACTCTAAGACACTGAGAAACTGAAAATCTGAGACACTGAGACACTGTGACACTGAGGCACAGAGACACTCAGACAGTTAGACACTGAGTCTCAGAGACACTGATAAACTGAGACACAGAAACAGAGACACTGAGATTCTGAGACCCGAGACACTGAGACACAGAGACACTGGGACACAGAGACACTGAGACTCTGAGACAGTGAGACACAAAGACACTGAGGCACAGAGACACTGAGACACTGTGACACTGAGGCACAGAGACACTCAACACAGAGGCAAAGTGACACTGAGTGTCTGAGACATTGATACACTGAGACACTGATACTCTGAGACATTGAGACACTGAGACTTAGAGACACAGAGACACTGAGGCACAGAGTCATTGAGACACTGAGACACAGAGACACTGAGTCACTGAGACACTGAGACACTGAGAAGCGGAGACACTGAGGCACAGAGACACTTAGACACAGAGATACTGAGGCACAGAGACATTGAGACACAGAGACACTGAGTCTCTGAGACACTGATACATTGAGCCTCTGAGACACTGAGGCACAGAGATCGAGAATCACTGAGACAGAGAGACACTGATAATCTGAGACACTGAGACACTGTGACGTTGAGGCACAGAGACACTCAGACACAGAGAAACTGAGACACTGAGGCACCAAGACACAGATACTCTGAGAGATTGAGTCTCTGAGACTCTGAGACACTGAGACACAGTAACACAGAGACATAGAGACAATGAGGCACAGAGATACAGAGACACTGAGGCACAGAGGCACAGAGACGCTGAGACACAGAGACAATGTGACACAGAGACACAGAGACAGTAAGACACTGAGAGACTGAGGCACAGAGACACTGAAACACTGAGACACTGAGGCACTGAGACACAGATACACATAGACACTGAGAACCAGAGACACTGAGATGCAGAGACATAGAGACACTGAAACTCTTCGACACTGAGACACTGTGACACAGAGACTCTGAGACACAGAGACACAGAGACACAGAGACACAGACTCACTGCAACTCTGAGACACTGAGACACTGGGACACAAAGACACTGAGACATTGAGACTCTGAGACACTGAGACACTGAGACACAGAGACACAGAGACAATGTGACACTGAATCTCTGAGACACTGATACGCTGAGACACAGAGACACTGTGACTCTGAGACACTGAGACACTGAGACACAGAGACACAGAGACACTGAGACACAGACTCACTGAAACTCTGAGACACTGAGACACTGAGTCACTGACACAGAGAC
The DNA here is from genome assembly GCA_037974335.1 of Prionace glauca. NCBI lineage: Eukaryota > Metazoa > Chordata > Chondrichthyes > Carcharhiniformes > Carcharhinidae > Prionace > Prionace glauca. Next base: position 801,804 of record JBBMRE010000114.1, read on the forward strand.
ACTGAGACACAGAGACACAGAGACACTGAATCTCTTAGACACTGATACACGGAGACACAGAGACACTGTGACTCTGAGACACTGATACACAGAGACACTGAGACACTGAGACCCTGTGACACTGAGGCACAGAGACACTCAGACACAGAGACAAAGAGACACTGAGTCTCAGAGACACTGATACACTGAGACACAGAGACACTGAGGCTTTGAGACACAAAGACACTGAGGCACAGTGACACTGAGATACAGAGACATGTAGACACTGATACTCTGAGACACTGAGACACTGAGACACAGAGACTCTGAGACACAGAGGCTTAGAGACACAGACTCACTGAAACTCTGAGACACTGAGACACTGGGACACAGAGACACAGAGACACTGAGACACTGTGACTCAGAGACACTTAAACACAGAGACACTGATACACTTAAACACAGAGAGACTGAGACTCTGAGACACTCAGGCAATGGGACACGGAGACACAGAGATACTGAGACACTGAGACACAGAGACACTGAGACTGTGAGACACTGAGACAATGGGACACAGAGACTCTGAGACTCTGAGATACAGAGACACTGAGACTCTGAGACACAGAGATACTGAGACACTGAGACACTGAGACACTGAGACACAGAGACACTGAGACACTGAGACTCGGAGACACTGAGGCACAGAGACACTGAGACAAAGAGATACTGAGACACAGAGGCACTGAGTCTCTGAGACACTGATACATTGAGAGTCTGAGACACTGAGGCACAGAGATCGAGAATCACTGAGACAGAGAGACACTGATAATCTGAGACACTGAGACACTGTGTTATTGAGGCACAGAGACACTCAGACACAGAGAAACTGAGACACTGAGGCACCAAGACACAGAGACTCTGAGAGATTGAGACTCTGAGACTCTGAGACACTGAGACACAGTAACACAGAGACATAGAGACAATGAGGCACAGAGATACAGAGACACTGAGGCACAGAGGCACAGAGACACTGAGACACAGACACACCGAGACTCTGAGACGCTGAGACACAGAGACACTGTGACACAGAGACACAGAGACAGTAAGACACTGAGAGACTGAGGCACAGACGCACTGAGACACTGAGACACTGAGGCACTGAGACACAGATACACATAGACACTGAGACACTGAGGCACAGAGACACTGAGATACAGAGACATAGAGACACTGAAACTCTTCGACACTGAGACACTGTGACACAGAGACACTGAGACTCTGAGACACAGAGATACTGAGAGACTGAGTCACTGAGACACAGAGACACTGAGACACTGAGACTCGGAGACACTGGGGCACAGAGACACTGAGACAAAGAGATACTGAGACACAGAGGCACTGAGTCTCTGAGACACTGATACATTGAGAGTCTGAGACACTGAGGCACAGAGATCGAGAATCACTGAGACAGAGAGACACTGATAATCTGAGACACTGAGACACTGTGTCATTGAGGCACAGAGACACTCAGACACAGAGAAACTGAGACACTGAGGCACCAAGACACAGAGACTCTGAGAGATTGAGACTCTGAGACTCTGAAACACTGAGACACAGTAACACAGAGACATAGAGACAATGAGGCACAGAGATACAGAGACACTGAGGCACAGAGGCACAGAGGCACTGAGACACAGAGACACTGAGACTCTGAGACGCTGAGACACAGAGACACTGTGACACAGAGACACAGAGACAGTAAGACACTAAGAAACTGAGGCACAGAGACACTGAAACACTGAGACACTGAGGCACTGAGACACAGATACACATAGACACTGAGACTCTGAGACACTGAGGCAGAGAAACACTGAGACACAGAGACATAGAGACACTGAAACTCTGAGACACTGAGACACTGTGACACACAGACTCTGAGACACAGAGACACAGAGACACTGTGACTCTGAGACACTGAGACACTGGGACACAGAGACACTGAGACACTGTGACTCAGAGACACTTAAACACAGAGACACTGATACACTTAAACACAGAGAGACTGAGACTCTGAGACACTGAGACAATTGCACACGGAGACACTGAGACTCTGAGATACTGAGACACAGAGACACATAACCTTGAGACACTGAGACACAGAGACACTGAGACACGGAGACACTGAGACACTGAGACTCGGAGACACTGAGGCACAGAGACACTGAGACAAAGAGATACTGAGACACAGAGGCACTGAGTCTCTGAGACACTGATACATTGAGAGTCTGAGACACTGAGGCACAGAGATCGAGAATCACTGAGACAGAGAGACACTGATAATCTGAGACACTGAGACACTGTGTCATTGAGGCACAGAGACACTCAGACACAGAGAAACTGAGACACTGAGGCACCAAGACACAGAGACTCTGAGAGATTGAGACTCTGAGACACTGAGACACAGTAACACAGAGACACAGAGACAATGAGGCACAGAGATACAGAGACACTGAGGCACAGAGGCACTGAGACACTGAGACACAGACACACTGAGACTCTGAGACGCTGAGACACAGAGGCACTGTGACACAGAGACAGTAAGACACTAATAAACTGAGGCACAGAGACACTGAAACACTGAGACACTGAGGCACTGAGACACAGATACACATAGACACTGAGACTCTGAGACACTGAGGCAGAGAAACACTGAGACACAGAGACATAGAGACACAGACTCACTGAAACTCTGAGACACTGAGACACTGGGAAACAGAGACACTGAGACAGAGGGACACAGAGACACTGAATCTCTGAGACACTGATACACTGAGACACAGAGTGACTTGGAAACACAGTGACACAGAGACACAGACTCACTGAAACTCTGAGACACTGAGACACTGGGACACAGAGACACTGAGACAGAGAGGCACAGATAAACTGAATCACTGAGACACTGATGCACTGAGACACAGAGACACAGAGACACTGTGACTCTGAGACACTGAGACACGGAGATACTGAGACACGGAGACACTGAGACACTGTGACACTGGGGCACAGAGACACTGAGACACAGAGACACTGAGGCACAGTGATACTGCGACACAGATTCACTGAGACCCTAAGACACTGTGAAACGGAAAATCTGAGACACTGAGACACTGTGACACTGAGGCACAGAGACACTCAGACAGAGAGACACTGAGTCTCAGAGACACTGATAAACTGAGACACAGAGACAGAGACACTGAGACTCTGAGACCTGAGACACTGAGACACAGAGACACTGGGGCACAGAGACACTGAGACTCTGAGACACTGAGACACAGAGACACTGAGACAATGAGACTTTGAGATATTACGACACTGAGGCACATATACACTGAGTCTCTGAGACACAGAGACACTGAGAGTCTGATAGACTGAGGCACAGAGACACTGAGACACTGAGGCACCAAGACACAGAGACTCTGAGACACTGAGGCACTGAGGCACAGAGGCTCTGAGATACAGAGACACAGAGACTCTGAGACACTGAGACACTGAGACACAGAGACACTGAGACACTGAGACACTGAGACACAGAGACACTGAGACACTGAGACTTTGAGATATTAAGACACTGAGGCACGGATACACTGAGTCTCTGAGACACAGAGACACTGAGAGTCTGATACACTGAAGCACTGAGGCACCAAGACACAGAGACTCTGAGACGCTGAGACTCTGAGTCTCTGAGACACTGAGATACAGAGACACAGAAACACTGAGACACTGAGGCACTGAGACACAGAGGCACTGAGACACAGAGACACAGAGACACTGAGACACAGAGACACAGACTCACTGAAACTCTGAGACACTGAGACACTGAGGCACAGAGACTCTGATACACAGAGACACAGAGACTCTGAGACGCTGAGACTCTGAGACACTGAGGCACAGAGACACTGAGGCACAGAGACACAGAGACACAGAGACACAGAGATACTGAAACTCTGAGACACTGAGACACTGAGACACAGAGACACAGAGACACAGAGACAATGTGACACTGAATCTCTGAGACACTGATACACTGAGACACAGAGACACTGTGACTCTGAGACACTGAGACACTGAGACACAGAGACACTGAGACACAGACACACTGAGACTCTGAGACGCTGAGACACAGAGACACTGTGACACAGAGACACAGAGACAGTAAGACACTGAGAGACTGAGGCACAGACGCACTGAGACACTGAGACACTGAGGCACTGAGACACAGATACACATAGACACTGAGACTCTGAGACACTGAGGCACAGAGACACAGATACACATAGACACTGAGGCACAGAGATACAGAGACACTGAGGCACAGAGGCACAGAGACACTGAGACACAGACACACTGAGACTCTGAGACGCTGAGACACAGAGGCACTGTGACACAGAGACAGTAAGACACTAATAAACTGAGGCACAGAGACACTGAAACACTGAGACACTGAGGCACTGAGACACAGATACACATAGACACTGAGACTCTGAGACACTGAGGCAGAGAAACACTGAGACACAGAGACATAGAGACACAGACTCACTGAAACTCTGAGACACTGAGACACTGGGAAACAGAGACACTGAGACAGAGGGACACAGAGACACTGAATCTCTGAGACACTGATACACTGAGACACAGAGTGACTTGGAAACACAGTGACACAGAGACACAGACTCACTGAAACTCTGAGACACTGAGACACTGGGACACAGAGACACTGAGACAGAGAGGCACAGATAAACTGAATCTCTGAGACACTGATGCACTGAGACACAGAGACACAGAGACACTGTGACTCTGAGACACTGAGACACGGAGATACTGAGACACGGAGACACTGAGACACTGTGACACTGGGGCACAGAGACACTGAGACACAGAGACACTGAGGCACAGTGATACTGCGACACAGATTCACTGAGACCCTAAGACACTGTGAAACGGAAAATCTGAGACACTGAGACACTGTGACACTGAGGCACAGAGACACTCAGACAGAGAGACACTGAGTCTCAGAGACACTGATAAACTGAGACACAGAGACAGAGACACTGAGACTCTGAGACCTGAGACACTGAGACACAGAGACACTGGGACACAGAGACACTGAGACTCTGAGACACTGAGACACAGAGACACTGAGACAATGAGACTTTGAGATATTACGACACTGAGGCACATATACACTGAGTCTCTGAGACACAGAGACACTGAGAGTCTGATAGACTGAGGCACAGAGACACTGAGACACTGAGGCACCAAGACACAGAGACTCTGAGACACTGAGGCACTGAGGCACAGAGGCTCTGAGATACAGAGACACAGAGACTCTGAGACACTGAGACACAGAGACGCAGAGACACTGAGAGACTGAGTCACAGAGACACTGAGACACTGTGACTCAGAGACACTTAGACACAGAGACACTGAAACACTTAAACACAAGAGACAGAGGCACAGAGACGCTGAGACACAGAGACACTGTGACACAGAGACAGTAAGACACTGAGAGACTGAGGCACAGACGCACTGAGACACTGAGACACTGAGGCACTGAGACACAGATACACATAGGCACTGAGACTCTGAGACACTGAGGCACAGAGACACTGAGATACAGAGACATAGAGACACTGAAACTCTTCGACACTGAGGCACAGAGGCACTGAGATACAGAGACATAGAGACACTGAAACTCTTCGATACTGAGACACTGTGACACTGTGACACAGAGACTCTGAGACACAGAGACACAGACTCACTGAAACTCTGAGACACTGGGACACAAAGACACTGAGACATTGAGATCTGAGACACTGAGACACAGAGACACAGAGACAATGTGACACTGAATCTCAGAGACACTGATACACTGAGACACAGAGACACTGTGACCCTGAGACACTGAGACACAGAGACACAGAGACACTGAGACACAGACTCACTGAAACTCTGAGACACTGGGACACAGAGTCACTGAGACAGAGAGACACAGAGACACTGAATCTCTGAGACACTGATACACTGAGACACAGAGACACTGTGACTCTGAGACACTGAGACACAGAGACACTGAGACACTGAGACCCTGTGACACTGAGGCACAGAGACACTCAGACACAGAGACAAAGAGACACTGAGTCTCAGAGACACTGATACACTGAGACACAGAGACACTGAGACTTTGAGACACAAAGACACTGAGGCACAGTGACACTGAGATACAGAGACATGTAGACACTGAAACTCTGAGACACTGAGACACTGAGACACATAGACTCTGAGACACAGAGACACAGACTCACTGAAACTCTGAGACACTGAGACACTGAGACTCTGAGACACTGTGACTCTGAGACACTGCGACACTGAGACACGGAGACATTGAGACACGGAGACACTGAGACACTGTGACACTGTGACACTGAGGCACAGAGACACTGAGACACAGAGACACTGAGACACTGAGACACTGAGACACTGAGACACAGAGACACTGAGACACAGAGACACTGAGGCACAGAGACCCTGCGACACAGAGACACTGTGACATTGAGACTCTGAGACACTGAGACACTGAGGCACAGTGATACTGAGACACAGATTCACTGAGACTCTAAGACACTGAGAAACTGAACATCTGAGACACTGAGACACTGTGACACTGAGGCACAGAGACACTCAGACAGTTAGACACTGAGTCTCAGAGACACTGATAAACTGAGACACAGAAACAGAGACACTGAGATTCTGAGACCCGAGACACTGAGACACAGAGACACTGGGACACAGAGACACTGAGACTCTGAGACAGTGAGACACAAAGACACTGAGGCACAGAGACACTGAGACACTGTGACACTGAGGCACAGAGACACTCAACACAGAGGCAAAGTGACACTGAGTGTCTGAGACATTGATACACTGAGACACTGATACTCTGAGACATTGAGACACTGAGACTTAGAGACACAGAGACACTGAGGCACAGAGTCATTGAGACACTGAGACACAGAGACACTGAGTCACTGAGACACTGAGACACTGAGAAGCGGAGACACTGAGGCACAGAGACACTTAGACACAGAGATACTGAGGCACAGAGACATTGAGACACAGAGACACTGAGTCTCTGAGACACTGATACATTGAGCCTCTGAGACACTGAGGCACAGAGATCGAGAATCACTGAGACAGAGAGACACTGATAATCTGAGACACTGAGACACTGTGACGTTGAGGCACAGAGACACTCAGACACAGAGAAACTGAGACACTGAGGCACCAAGACACAGATACTCTGAGAGATTGAGTCTCTGAGACTCTGAGACACTGAGACACAGTAACACAGAGACATAGAGACAATGAGGCACAGAGATACAGAGACACTGAGGCACAGAGGCACAGAGACGCTGAGACACAGAGACAATGTGACACAGAGACACAGAGACAGTAAGACACTGAGAGACTGAGGCACAGAGACACTGAAACACTGAGACACTGAGGCACTGAGACACAGATACACATAGACACTGAGAACCAGAGACACTGAGATGCAGAGACATAGAGACACTGAAACTCTTCGACACTGAGACACTGTGACACAGAGACTCTGAGACACAGAGACACAGAGACACAGAGACACAGACTCACTGCAACTCTGAGACACTGAGACACTGGGACACAAAGACACTGAGACATTGAGACTCTGAGACACTGAGACACTGAGACACAGAGACACAGAGACAATGTGACACTGAATCTCTGAGACACTGATACGCTGAGACACAGAGACACTGTGACTCTGAGACACTGAGACACTGAGACACAGAGACACAGAGACACTGAGACACAGACTCACTGAAACTCTGAGACACTGAGACACTGAGTCACTGACACAGAGACACTGAGACACAGAGACACAGAGACACTGAATCTCTTAGACACTGATACACGGAGACACAGAGACACTGTGACTCTGAGACACTGATACACAGAGACACTGAGACACTGAGACCCTGTGACACTGAGGCACAGAGACACTCAGACACAGAGACAAAGAGACACTGAGTCTCAGAGACACTGATACACTGAGACACAGAGACACTGAGGCTTTGAGACACAAAGACACTGAGGCACAGTGACACTGAGATACAGAGACATGTAGACACTGATACTCTGAGACACTGAGACACTGAGACACAGAGACTCTGAGACACAGAGGCTTAGAGACACAGACTCACTGAAACTCTGAGACACTGAGACACTGGGACACAGAGACACAGAGACACTGAGACACTGTGACTCAGAGACACTTAAACACAGAGACACTGATACACTTAAACACAGAGAGACTGAGACTCTGAGACACTCAGGCAATGGGACACGGAGACACAGAGATACTGAGACACTGAGACACAGAGACACTGAGACTGTGAGACACTGAGACAATGGGACACAGAGACTCTGAGACTCTGAGATACAGAGACACTGAGACTCTGAGACACAGAGATACTGAGACACTGAGACACTGAGACACTGAGACACAGAGACACTGAGACACTGAGACTCGGAGACACTGAGGCACAGAGACACTGAGACAAAGAGATACTGAGACACAGAGGCACTGAGTCTCTGAGACACTGATACATTGAGAGTCTGAGACACTGAGGCACAGAGATCGAGAATCACTGAGACAGAGAGACACTGATAATCTGAGACACTGAGACACTGTGTTATTGAGGCACAGAGACACTCAGACACAGAGAAACTGAGACACTGAGGCACCAAGACACAGAGACTCTGAGAGATTGAGACTCTGAGACTCTGAGACACTGAGACACAGTAACACAGAGACATAGAGACAATGAGGCACAGAGATACAGAGACACTGAGGCACAGAGGCACAGAGACACTGAGACACAGACACACCGAGACTCTGAGACGCTGAGACACAGAGACACTGTGACACAGAGACACAGAGACAGTAAGACACTGAGAGACTGAGGCACAGACGCACTGAGACACTGAGACACTGAGGCACTGAGACACAGATACACATAGACACTGAGACACTGAGGCACAGAGACACTGAGATACAGAGACATAGAGACACTGAAACTCTTCGACACTGAGACACTGTGACACAGAGACACTGAGACTCTGAGACACAGAGATACTGAGAGACTGAGTCACTGAGACACAGAGACACTGAGACACTGAGACTCGGAGACACTGAGGCACAGAGACACTGAGACAAAGAGATACTGAGACACAGAGGCACTGAGTCTCTGAGACACTGATACATTGAGAGTCTGAGACACTGAGGCACAGAGATCGAGAATCACTGAGACAGAGAGACACTGATAATCTGAGACACTGAGACACTGTGTCATTGAGGCACAGAGACACTCAGACACAGAGAAACTGAGACACTGAGGCACCAAGACACAGAGACTCTGAGAGATTGAGACTCTGAGACTCTGAAACACTGAGACACAGTAACACAGAGACATAGAGACAATGAGGCACAGAGATACAGAGACACTGAGGCACAGAGGCACAGAGGCACTGAGACACAGAGACACTGAGACTCTGAGACGCTGAGACACAGAGACACTGTGACACAGAGACACAGAGACAGTAAGACACTAAGAAACTGAGGCACAGAGACACTGAAACACTGAGACACTGAGGCACTGAGACACAGATACACATAGACACTGAGACTCTGAGACACTGAGGCAGAGAAACACTGAGACACAGAGACATAGAGACACTGAAACTCTGAGACACTGAGACACTGTGACACACAGACTCTGAGACACAGAGACACAGAGACACTGTGACTCTGAGACACTGAGACACTGGGACACAGAGACTCTGAGACACTGTGACTCAGAGACACTTAAACACAGAGACACTGATACACTTAAACACAGAGAGACTGAGACTCTGAGACACTGAGACAATTGCACACGGAGACACTGAGACTCTGAGATACTGAGACACAGAGACACATAACCTTGAGACACTGAGACACAGAGACACTGAGACACGGAGACACTGAGACACTGAGACTCGGAGACACTGAGGCACAGAGACACTGAGACAAAGAGATACTGAGACACAGAGGCACTGAGTCTCTGAGACACTGATACATTGAGAGTCTGAGACACTGAGGCACAGAGATCGAGAATCACTGAGACAGAGAGACACTGATAATCTGAGACACTGAGACACTGTGTCATTGAGGCACAGAGACACTCAGACACAGAGAAACTGAGACACTGAGGCACCAAGACACAGAGACTCTGAGAGATTGAGACTCTGAGACACTGAGACACAGTAACACAGAGACACAGAGACAATGAGGCACAGAGATACAGAGACACTGAGGCACAGAGGCACTGAGACACTGAGACACAGACACACTGAGACTCTGAGACGCTGAGACACAGAGGCACTGTGACACAGAGACAGTAAGACACTAATAAACTGAGGCACAGAGACACTGAAACACTGAGACACTGAGGCACTGAGACACAGATACACATAGACACTGAGACTCTGAGACACTGAGGCAGAGAAACACTGAGACACAGAGACATAGAGACACAGACTCACTGAAACTCTGAGACACTGAGACACTGGGAAACAGAGACACTGAGACAGAGGGACACAGAGACACTGAATCTCTGAGACACTGATACACTGAGACACAGAGTGACTTGGAAACACAGTGACACAGAGACACAGACTCACTGAAACTCTGAGACACTGAGACACTGGGACACAGAGACACTGAGACAGAGAGGCACAGATAAACTGAATCACTGAGACACTGATGCACTGAGACACAGAGACACAGAGACACTGTGACTCTGAGACACTGAGACACGGAGATACTGAGACACGGAGACACTGAGACACTGTGACACTGGGGCACAGAGACACTGAGACACAGAGACACTGAGGCACAGTGATACTGCGACACAGATTCACTGAGACCCTAAGACACTGTGAAACGGAAAATCTGAGACACTGAGACACTGTGACACTGAGGCACAGAGACACTCAGACAGAGAGACACTGAGTCTCAGAGACACTGATAAACTGAGACACAGAGACAGAGACACTGAGACTCTGAGACCTGAGACACTGAGACACAGAGACACTGGGACACAGAGACACTGAGACTCTGAGACACTGAGACACAGAGACACTGAGACAATGAGACTTTGAGATATTACGACACTGAGGCACATATACACTGAGTCTCTGAGACACAGAGACACTGAGAGTCTGATAGACTGAGGCACAGAGACACTGAGACACTGAGGCACCAAGACACAGAGACTCTGAGACACTGAGGCACTGAGGCACAGAGGCTCTGAGATACAGAGACACAGAGACTCTGAGACACTGAGACACAGAGACGCAGAGACACTGAGAGACTGAGTCACAGAGACACAGAGACACTGAGACACTGTGACTCAGAGACACTTAGACACAGAGACACTGAAACACTTAAACACAGAGAGACAGAGGCACAGAGACGCTGAGACACAGAGACACTGTGACAAAGAGACAGTAAGACACTGAGAGACTGAGGCACAGACGCACTGAGACACTGAGACACTGAGGCACTGAGACACAGATACACATAGGCACTGAGACTCTGAGACACTGAGGCACAGAGACACTGAGATACAGAGACATAGAGACACTGAAACTCTTCGACACTGAGGCACAGAGGCACTGAGATACAGAGACATAGAGACACTGAAACTCTTTGACACTGAGACACTGTGACACAGAGACTCTGAGACACAGAGACACAGAGACACAGACTCACTGAAACTCTGAGACACTGGGACACAAAGACACTGAGACATTGAGTTCTGAGACACTGAGACACAGAGACACAGAGACAATGTGACACTGAATCTCAGAGACACTGATACACTGAGACATAGAGACACTGTGACCCTGAGACACTGAGACACAGAGACACTGAGACACAGACTCACTGAAACTCTGAGACACTGGGACACAGAGTCACTGAGACAGAGAGACACAGAGACACTGAATCTCTGAGACACTGATACACTGAGACACAGAGACACTGTGACTCTGAGACTCTGAGACACTGAGACACAGAGACACTGAGACACTGAGACCCTGTGACACTGAGGCACAGAGACACTCAGACACAGAGACAAAGAGACACTGAGTCTCAGAGACACTGATACACTGAGACACAGAGACACTGAGACTTTGAGACACTGAGACTTTGAGACACAAAGACACTGAGGCACAGTGACACTGAGATACAGAGACATGTAGACACTGAAACTCTGAGACACTGAGACACTGAGAGACATAGACTCTGAGACACAGAGACACAGAGACACAGACTCACTGACACTCTGAGACACTGAGACACTGAGACTCTGAGACACTGTGACTCTGAGACACTGCGACACTGAGACACGGAGACATTGAGACACGGAGACACTGAGACACTGTGACACTGAGGCACAGAGACACTGAGACACAGAGACACTGAGACACTGAGACACAGAGACACTGAGACACAGAGACACTGAGGCACAGAGACCCTGCGACACAGAGACACTGTGACATTGAGACTCTGAGACACTGAGACACTGAGGCACAGTGATACTGAGACACAGATTCACTGAGACTCTAAGACACTGAGAAACTGAAAATCTGAGACACTGAGACACTGTGACACTGAGGCACAGAGACACTCAGACAGTTAGACATTGAGTCTCAGAGACACTGATAAACTGAGACACAGAAACAGAGACACTGAGATTCTGAGACCCGAGACACTGAGACACAGAGACACTGGGACACAGAGACACTGAGACTCTGAGACAGTGAGACACAAAGACACTGAGGCACAGAGACACTGAGACACTGTGACACTGAGGCACAGAGACACTCAACACAGAGGCAAAGTGACACTGAGTGTCTGAGACATTGATACACTGAGACACTGAGACTCTGAGACATTGAGACACTGAGGCACAGAGAAACTGAGACACTGAGACACTGAGACACAGAGACACTGAGACACAGAGACACAGAGACACTGAGACACTGAGACACTGAGACTTTGAGATATTAAGACACTGAGGCACGGATACACTGAGTCTCTGAGACACAGAGACACTGAGAGTCTGATACACTGAAGCACTGAGGCACCAAGACACAGAGACTCTGAGACGCTGAGACTCTGAGTCTCTGAGACACTGAGATACAGAGACACAGAAACACTGAGACACTGAGGCACTGAGACACAGAGGCACTGAGACACAGAGACACAGAGACACTGAGACACAGAGACACAGACTCACTGAAACTCTGAGACACTGAGACACTGAGGCACAGAGACACTGATACACAGAGACACAGAGACTCTGAGACGCTGAGACTCTGAGACACTGAGGCACAGAGACACTGAGGCACAGAGACACAGAGACACAGAGACACAGAGATACTGAAACTCTGAGACACTGAGACACTGAGACACAGAGACACAGAGACACAGAGACAATGTGACACTGAATCTCTGAGACACTGATACACTGAGACACAGAGACACTGTGACTCTGAGACACTGAGACACTGAGACACAGAGACACTGAGACACAGACACACTGAGACTCTGAGACGCTGAGACACAGAGACACTGTGACACAGAGACACAGAGACAGTAAGACACTGAGAGACTGAGGCACAGACGCACTGAGACACTGAGACACTGAGGCACTGAGACACAGATACACATAGACACTGAGACTCTGAGACACTGAGGCACAGAGACACAGATACACATAGACACTGAGACACTGAGACACTTAAACACAGAGAGACAGAGGCACAGAGACGCTGAGACACAGAGACACTGTGACACAGAGACAGTAAGACACTGAGAGACTGTGACACTGAGGCACAGAGACACTCAGACACAGAGACAAAGAGACACTGAGTCTCAGAGACACTGATACACTGAGACACAGAGACACTGAGACTTTGAGACACAAAGACACTGAGGCACAGTGACACTGAGATACAGAGACATGTAGACACTGAAACTCTGAGACACTGAGACACAGAGACTCTGAGACACAGAGACACAGAGACTTAGAGACACAGACTCACTGAAACTCTGAGACACTGAGACACTGGGACACAGAGACACAGAGACACTGAGACACTGTGACTCAGAGACAGTTAAACACAGAGACACTGATACACTTAAACACAGAGAGACTGAGACTCTGAGACACTGAGACAATGGCACACGGAGACACTGAGACTCTGAGATACTGAGACACAGAGACACATAACCTTGAGACACTGAGACACAGAGACACTGAGACACAGAGATACTGAGACACTGAGACACAGAGACACTGAGACTGTGAGACACTGAGACAATGGGACACAGAGACTCTGAGACTCTGAGATACAGAGACACTGAGACTCTGAGACACAGAGATACTGAGACACTGAGACACTGAGACACAGAGACACTGAGACACTGAGACTCGGAGACACTGAGGCACAGAGACACTGAGACAAAGAGATACTGAGACACAGAGGCACTGAGTCTCTGAGACACTGATACATTGAGAGTCTGAGACACTGAGGCACAGAGATCGAGAATCACTGAGACAGAGAGACACTGATAATCTGAGACACTAAGACACTGTGTCATTGAGGCACAGAGACACTCAGACACAGAGAAACTGAGACACTGAGGCACCAAGACATAGAGACTCTGAGAGATTGAGACTCTGAGACTCTGAGACACTGAGACACAGTAACACAGAGACATAGAGACAATGAGGCACAGAGATACAGAGACACTGAGGCACAGAGGCACAGAGACACTGAGACACAGACACACTGAGACTCTGAGACGCTGAGACACATAGACACTGTGACACAGAGACACAGAGACAGTAAGACACTGAGAGACTGAGGCACAGACGCACTGAGACACTGAGACACTGAGGCACTGAGACACAGATACACATAGACACTGAGACTCTGAGACACTGAGGCACAGAGACACTGAGATACAGAGACATAGAGACACTGAAACTCTTCGACACTGAGACACTGTGACACTGAGGCAGAGAAACACTGAGACACAGAGACATAGAGACACTGAAACTCTGAGACACTGAGACACTGTGACACACAGACTCTGAGACACATAGACACAGAGACGCAGAGACACAGACTCACTGAAACTCTGAGACACTGAGACACTGGGAAACAGAGACACTGAGACAGAGAGACACAGAGACACAGAATCTCTGAGACACTGATACACTGAGACACAGAGTGACTTGGAAACACAGTGACACAGAGACACAGACTCACTGAAACTCTGAGACACTGAGACACTGGGACACAGAGACACTGAGACAGAGAGGCACAGATAAACTGAATCTCTGAGACACTGATGCACTGAGACACAGAGACACAGAGACACTGTGACTCTGAGACACTGAGACACTGAGACACGGAAATACTGAGACACGGAGACACTGAGACACTGTGACACTGAGGCACAGTGATACTGCGACACAGATTCACTGAGACCCTAAGACACTGTGAAACGGAAAATCTGAGACACTGAGACACTGTGACACTGAGGCACAGAGACACTCAGACAGAGAGACACTGAGTCTCAGAGACACTGATAAACTGAGACACAGAGACAGAGAAACTGAGACTCTGAGACCTGAGACACTGAGACACTGATACACTGAGACACTGGGACACAGAGACACTGAGACTCTGAGACACAGAGATACTGAGACTCTGAGACGCTGAGACACAGAGGCGCTGTGACACAGAGACAGTAAGACACTAATAAACTGAGGCACAGAGACACTGAAACACTGAGACACTGAGGCACTGAGACACAGATACACATAGACACTGAGACTCTGAGACACTGAGGCAGAGAAACACTGAGACACAGAGACATAGAGACACTGAAACTCTCAGACACTGAGACACTGTGACACAGAGACTCTGAGACACATAGACACACAGACACAGAGACACAGACTCACTGAAACTCTGAGACACTGAGACACTGGGAAACAGAGACACTGAGACAGAGAGACACAGAAACACTGAATCTCTGAGACACTGATACACTGAGACACAGAGTGACTTGGAAACACAGTGACACAGAGACACTGAGACAGAGAGGCACAGATAAACTGAATCTCTGAGACACTGACGCACTGAGACACAGAGACACAGAGACACTGTGACTCTGAGACACTGAGACACTGAGACACGGAGATACTGAGACACGGAGACACTGAGACACTGTGACACTGGGGCACAGAGACACTGAGACACAGAGACACTGAGATACAGAAACACTGAGACACAGAGACAGAGACACTGAGACACTGAGACACTGTGACACTGAGGCACAGAGACACTCAGACAGAGAGACACTGAGTCTCAGAGACACTGATAAACTGAGACACAGAGACAGAGACACTGAGACTCTGAGACCTGAGACACTGAGACACAGAGACACAGAGACACTGGGACACAGAGACACTGAGACTCTGAGATACTGAGACACAGAGACACATAACCTTGAGACACTGAGACACAGAGACACTGAGACACAGAGATACTGAGACACTGAGACACAGAGACACTGAGACTGTGAGACAATGAGACAATGGGACACAGAGACTCTGAGACTCTGAGATACAGAGACACTGAGACTCTGAGACACAGAGATACTGAGACACTGAGACACTGAGACACTGAGACACAGAGACACTGAGACACTGAGACTCGGAGACACTGAGGCACAGAGACACTGAGACAAAGAGATACTGAGACACAGAGGCACTGAGTCTCTGAGACACTGATACATTGAAAGTCTGAGACACTGAGGCACAGAGATCGAGAAACACTGAGACAGAGAGACACTGATAATCTGAGACACTGTGTCATTGAGGCACAGAGACACTCAGATACAGAGAAACTGAGACACTGAGGCACCAAGACACAGAGACTCTGAGAGATTGAGACTCTGAGACTCTGAGACACTGAGACACAGTAACAGAGAGACATAGAGACAATGAGGCACAGAGATACAGAGACACTGAGGCACAGAGGCACAGAGACACTGAGACACAGACACACTGAGACTCTGAGACGCTGAGACACAGAGACACTGTGACACAGAGACACAGAGACAGTAAGACACTGAGAGACTGAGGCACAGACGCACTGAGACACAGAGACGCTGAGACACAGAGACACTGTGACACAGAGACAGTAAGACACTGAGAGACTGAGGCACAGACGCACTGAGACACTGAGACACTGAGGCACTGAGACACAGATACACATAGACACTGAGACTCTGAGACACTGAGGCACAGAGACACTGAGATACAGAGACATAGAGACACTGAAACTCTTCGACACTGAGGCACTGAGACACTGAGATACAGAGACATAGAGACACTGAAACTCTTCGACACTGAGACACTGTGACACTGTGACACAGAGACTCTGAGACACAGAGACACAGAGACACAGACTCACTGAAACTCTGAGACACTGGGACACAAAGACACTGAGACATTGAGACTCTGAGACACTGAGACACTGAGACACAGAGACACAGAGACAATGTGACACTGAATCTCTGAGACACTGATACACTGAGACACAGAGACACTGTGACCCTGAGACACTGAGACACAGACTCACTGAAACTCTGAGACACTGGGACACAGAGTCACTGAGACAGAGAGACACAGAGTCACTGAGACAGAGAGACACAGAGACACTGAATCTCTGAGACACTGATACACTGAGACACAGAGACACTGTGACTCTGAGACACTGAGACACAGAGACACTGAGACACTGAGACCCTGTGACACTGAGGCACAGAGACACTCAGACACAGAGACAAAGAGACACTGAGTCTCAGAGACACTGATACACTGAGACACAGAGACACTGAGACTTTGAGACACAAAGACACTGATGCACAGTGACACTGAGATACAGAGACATGTAGACACTGAAACTCTGAGACACTGTGACAGAGTGACTCTGATACAGAGAGACACAGAGACACTGAATCTCTGAGACACTGATACACTGAGACACAGAGTGACTTGGAAACACAGTGACACAGAGACACAGACTCACTGAAACTCTGAGACACTGAGACACTGGGACACAGAGACACTGAGACAGAGAGGCACAGATAAACTTAATCTCTGAGACACTGATGCACTGAGACACAGAGACACAGAGACACTGTGACTCTGAGACACTGAGACACGGAGATACTGAGACACGGAGACACTGAGGCACAGAGACATTGTGATACTGAGACTCTGAGACACAAAGACACAGAGACACTAAGACACAGAGAGACTGAGACACAGAGACGCAGAGACACTGAGACACTGAGACACAAAGAATTGAGACCCTGAGACACAGAGACAATGAAACACAGATACACTGAGACTCTGAGACACTGAGACACAGAGACACAGAGACACTGAGACACAGGGACACAGAGACACTGAGACACAGAGACGCAGAGACACTGAGACACTGAGACACAAAGAATTGAGACCCTGAGACACAGAGACAATGAAACACAGATACACTGAGACTCTGAGAGACTGATAAACTGTGACACGGAGACAGAGACACTTTGACTCTGAGACCTGAGACTCTGAGACACAGAGACACTAGAATACAGAGACACTGAGACTCTGAGACGCAAAGACTCTGAGACACTGAGACAAAGAGACTGTGAGACACTGAGACACAGAGATACTGGGACACAGAGACACTGACAGTCTGAGACACAGAGACACAGAGACACTGAGACACAAAGAATTGAGACCCTGAGACACAGAGACACTGAAACACAGATACACTGAGACACTGAAACACTGAGACCCTGAGACACTGAGACTCTGAGACTCTGAGACACTGAGACACAGAGACACTGAGACACTGTGACACAGAGGCATAGAGACACTCAGACACAGAGACAATGAGACACTGAGTCTCTGAGACACTGATACACTGAGACACAGAGACACTGAGACGTTGAGACACTGAGACACAGAGACACTGATATTCTGAGACTCTGAGACACAGAGGCACAAAGACACAGAGACACAGAGATACTATGACACTGAAACACTGAGACACAGAGACACTGAGACACAGAGGCACAGAGAAACTGAGACACTGAGACTTTGAGACACTGAGATACAGAGACACTGAGACTCAGAGACACTTAGACACAGAGATACTATGACACTGAGACACTGAGAGTCTGAGACTCTGAGACACAGAGGCACAGAGACACTGAGACACAGAGTCACAGAGACACTGAGACACAGAGACTCTTAGACACTGAGGCAATGAGACACTGAGGCACTGATAATCTGAGACACTGTGACACTGAGGCACAGACAAACTCAGACACAGAGACACTGAGACACTGAGACTCTGAGACACTGAGACTCTGAGATACTGAGACACAGAGACACTGAGACACTGAGACAAAGAGACACTGAGACTCTGAGACACTGAGACACAGAGACACTGAGATAAGGAGGCACAGAGACACTGAGACTCTGAGACACTGAGGCACGGAGACACTCAACACAGAGACAAAGTGACACTGAGTATCTGAGACATTGGCACACTGAGACACTGAGACTCTGAGACATTGAGACACTGAGACACAGAGACACTGAGACACAGAGACACAGAGACTCTGAGACACTGTGACACAGAGACACTGAGACACAGAGACACTGAGCAACAGAGACACTGGGACACAGAGACACTGAGACTCTGAGACGCTGAGACACAGAGACACAGAGACACTCAACACAGAGACAAAGTGACACTGAGTGTCTGAGGCATTGATACACTGAGACACTGAGACTCTGAGACATTGAGACACTGAGACACAGAAATACTGAGACACAGAGACACTGAGACACAGAGACACAGAAATACTGAGACACAGAGACACTGAGACACTGAGACACTGAGACACAGAGACACTGAGACACAGAGACACTGATACACTGAGACACAGAGACATTGAGACACTGAGACACTGAGGCACAGAGACACTCAGACAAAGAGACAAAGAGACACTGAGTCAATGAGACACTGATACACTGAGACTATGAGACACAGAGACACTGAAACTCTGAGACACTGAGACACTGAAACACTGAGACCCTGAGACACTGAGACTCTGAGACTCTGAGACACTGAGACACAGAGACACTGAGACACTGTGACACAGAGGCATAGAGACACTCAGACACAGAGACAATGAGACACTGAGTCTCTGAGACACTGATACACTGAGACACAGAGACACTGAGACGTTGAGACACTGAGACACAGAGACACTGATATTCTGAGACTCTGAGACACAGAGACACTATGACACTGAAACACTGAGGCACAGAGTCACTGAGACACTGAGACACCGATACACTGAGACACTGAGACAGAGAGACACTGTGACACTGAGACTCTGAAAGACTGAGACACTGAAACACTGAGATACTGAGACACTCAGGCACAGAGACTCTGAGACTCTGAGGCACTGACATTTTGAGACACTAAGGCACAGAGACTCTGAGGCACTGAGATACTGAGACACTAAGGCACAGAGAGACTGAGACTCTGAGACACAGAGACACTGAGGCACAGAGACACTGAGGCACTGAGACACTGAGACACAGAGACTTTGAGACACTGAGACACAGAGACACCGGGACTTTGAGACCCAGAGACTCTGAGACACTGATAAACTGAGGCACGAGACACTGAGACACAGAGACACAGAGACTCTGAGACACTGAGAAACTGAGGCACAGAGACACTGAGACTCTGAGACACTGAGAAACTGAGGCACAGAGACACTGAGACACAGAGATACAGAGACACTGAGGCACAGAGACACTGACACTCTGAGACTCTGAGACACTGAGACACTGAGACTCTGAGACACAGAGTGACTGAGACTCTGAGACACTGACACTCTGAGACTCTGAGACACTGAGACACTGAGACTCTGAGACACTGAGACACTGAGACTCTGAGACACAGAGACACTGCGGCACAGAGACACTGTGACACTGAGACTCTGAGACACAAAGACACAGAGACACTAAGACACAAAGACACTGAGACACAGAAACACAGGGACACAGAGACACAGAGACTCTGAGACACTGAGACACAGAGACACTGAGACACTGAGACACTAAGACACAGAGACACTGAGACTCTGAGACACAGATACTCTGAGACACTGAGACATTGAGACTCTGAGACACAGAGAAACAGAGACACAGAGATAATGTGACACTGAGACTCTGAAACACTGAGACACAGAGACACTAAGACACAGAGACACTGATACACTGACACACTGAGACTCTGAGACACAGAGACACTAAGACACAGTGACACTGTGATACTGAGATTCTGAGATACAGAGGCACAGAGACACTGAGACATAGCGACACTGAGGCACTGAGACACTGAGACTCTGAGATACAAAGACACGGAGACATTGAGACACTGAGACACAGAGACACTAAGACACAGAGACACTGAGATACAGTGACACTACAACAATTAGACACAGAGACACTGAGACAGAGAGACACAGACTCTGAGACTCTGTGACAGAGAAACACGGTGACACTGTGACACTGCACCACTGAGACACAGAGACACAGAGACCCTGAGACTCAGAGTCACTGAGACACAGAGACACTGAGACTCTGGGACACTGAGACACTGAGATACTGAGACACTGAGGCACAGAGACACTGTGACACTGAGACTCTGATACACAAAGACACAGAGACACTAAGGCACAGAGACTCTGAGACTCTGAAGCACTGAGATACAGAGACACTAAGGCACAGAGAGACTGAGACTCTGAGACACTGAGACTCTGAAACACTGAGACACTGAGACACAGAAACACAGAGACAGAGACACTGAGATACAGAGACACAGAGACACTGAGACTCTGAGACACTGAGACTCTGAGATACTGAGACAAAGAGACACTGAGAATCTGAGACACAGAGACACTGAGACACTGAGACACTGAGACACTGAGGCACAGGGACACTGAGACACTGAGACACTGAGACACTGAGGCACAGGGACACTGAGACACTGAGACTCTGAGACATTGAGACACTGTGACACTGAGGCACAGAGACTCTCAGACAGAGAGACAACGAGGCCCTGATTCTCTGAGACACTAAGACACAGAGACAAAGAGACTGTGAGACACTGTGACACAGAGATACTGGGACACAGAGACACTGACAGTCTGATACACTGAGACCCAGAGACACTGAGACACTGAGGCACTGTGACACTGAGACACTGAGACACAGAAACACTGAGACACAGAAACACAGGGACACAGAGACACTGAGACTCTGAGACACTGGGACACAGAGACACTGAGACACAGAGATACAGAGACACTAAGACACAGAGACACTGAGACTCTGAGACACTGATACTCTGAGACACTGAGACATTGAGATTCTGAGACAAAGAGAAACAGAGACACAGAGATAATGTGACACTGAGACTCTGAGACACTGAGACACAGAGACACTAAGACACAGAGACACTGATACACTGAGACACTGAGACTCTGAGACACAGAGACACAGAGACACTAAGACACAGAGACACAGAGACACTGTGACACTGAGTTTCTGAGATACAGAGGCACAGAAACACTGAGACATAGCGACACTGAGGCAGAGAAACACTGAGACACTGAGACACTGAGACTCTGAGATACAGAGACACGGAGACACTGAGACACAGAGACATTAAGACACAGAGACACAAAGACACTGAGACTCTGAGACACTGCACCACTGAGACACAGAGACACTGTGACTAAGAGACATTGAGACACTGAGAGACAGAGACACTGAGACACTGACACTCTGAGACACTGAGACAATGAAACCCTAAGGCACAGAGACACTGATAATCTGAGACACTGAGGCACTGTGACACTGAGACGCAGAGACACAGCGACACTGAGACTCTGAGAAACTGAGACACTGAGACACTGAGGCACAGAGACACTGAGACACACAGACACAGAGAGACTGAGACTCTGAGACACTGAGACACTGAGACTCTGAGACTCTAATACACTGAGACACTGAGGCACAGATACTGTGAGACCGTGTCCCTCTGTCCCATGGTGCGTCCTTTAGGGGGATTGTCCTGTATAAACTGTCCCTCTGTCCCATGATCTGTCCTTTAAGGGGATTGTCCAGGATAAACTGTCCCTCTGTCCCATGGTGTGTCATTTATGGGGATTGACCAGGATAAACTGTCCCTCTGTCCCATGATCCGTCCTTTAAGCGGATTGTCCAGGATAAACTGTCCCTCTGTCCCATGATGTGTCCTTTAAGGGGATTATCCAGGATGAACTGTCCCTCTGTCCCATGATGTGTACTTTAGGGGGATTGTCCAGGATAAATTGTCCCTCTGTCCCATGATGTGTCCTTTAGGGGGATTGTCCAAGATAAACTGTCCCTCTGCCCCATGATGTGTCCTTTAGGGGGATTGTCCAGGATAAACTGTCCCTCTGCCCCATGATGTGTCCTTTAGGGGGATTGTCCAGGATAAACTGTCCCTCTGCCCCATGATGTGTCCTTTAGGGGGATTGTCTAGGATAAACTGTCCCTCTGTCCCATGGTGTGTCCTTAAGGGGGATTGTCCAGGATAAAATGTCCCTCTGTCCCATGGTGTGTCCTTTAGGGGGATTGTCCAGGATAAACTGTCCCTCTGTCCCATGGTGTGTCCTATAGGGGGATTGTCCAGGATAAACTGTCCCTCTGTCCCATGATGTGGCATTAAGGGGGATTGTCCGTGGTAATCTATCCCTCTGTCCCAAGCTGTGTCCTTTAGGGGGATTGTCCGGGATAAACTGTCCCTCTGTCCCATGGTGTATCCATTAGGGGGATTGTCCAGGATAAACTGTCCCTCTGTCCCATGGTGTGTCCATTAGGGGGATTGTCTGGGATAAACTGTCCCTCTGACCCATGGTATGTCCTTTAGGGGGTTGTCCGGGATAAACTGTCCCTCTGTCCCATGATGTGCCCTTTAGGGGGATTGTCCAGGATAAACTCTCCCTCTGTCCCATGGAGTGCCCTTTAGGGGGATTGTCCAGGATAAACTCTCCCTCTGTCCCATGACGTATACTTTAGGGTGATTGTCCAGGATAATCTGTCCCTCTGTCCCATGGTGTGTCCTTTAGTGAGATTGTCCAGGATAAACTGTCCCTCTGTCCCATGGTGTGTCCTTTAGTGGGATTGTCCAGGATAATCTGTCCCTCTGTCCCATGGTGTGTCCTTTAGTGGGATTGTCCAGGATAAATTGTCCCTCTGTCCCATGGTGAGCCCTTTAGTGGGATTGTCCAGGATAATCTGTCCCTCTGTCCCATGGTGTGTACTTTAGGGGGATTGTCCAGGATAAAATGTCCCGCTGTCCCATGGTGTGTCCTTCAGTGAGATTGTCCAGGATAAACTGTCCCTCTGTCCCATGGTGTGTCCTTTAGGGGGATTGTCCAGGATAAACTGCCCCTCTGTCCCATGGTGTGTCCTTTAGGGGGATTGTCCAGGATAAACTGCCCCTCTGTCCCATGGTGTATCCTTTAGGGTGATTGTCCGGGATAATCTATCCCTCTGTCCCATGATGTGTCCTTTAGGAGGATTGTCCGGGATAAACTGTGCCTCTGTCCCATGGTGTGTCCTTTAGGGGGATTGTCCAGGATAAACTGTCCCTCTGTCCCATGGTGTGTACTTTAGGGGGATTGTCCAGGATAAACTGTCCCTCTGTCCCATGGTGTATCCATTAGGGGGATTGTCCGTGATAATCTATCCCTCTGTCCCATGGTGTGGACTTCAGGAGGATTGTCCAGGATAAACTCTCCCTCTGTCCCATGGTGTGTCCTTTAGGGGGATTGTTCAGGATAAACTGTACCACTGTCCCATGGTGTGTACTTTAGGGGGATTGTCCGGGATAAACTGTCCCTCTGTCCCATGGTGTGTCCTTTAGTGAGATTGTCCAGGATAAACTGTCCCTCTGACCCATGATGTATGTGCACTTTAGGGGGATTGACTGGGATAAACTGTCCCTCTGTCCCATGATGTGTCCTTCAGTGAGATTGTCCGGGATAAACTGTCCCTCTGTCCCATGGTGTGTCCTTTAGTGAGATTGTCCAGGATAAACTGTCCCTCTGACCCTTGATGTATGTGTCCTTTAGGGGGATTGTCCGGGATAAATTGTCCCTCTGTCCCATGGTGTGTCCTTTAGTGAGATTGTCCAGGATAAACTGTCCCTCTGACCCATGATGTATGTGTCCTTTAGGGGGATTGTCCGGGATAAACTGTCCCTCTGTCCCATGATGTGTCCTTTAGGGGGTTTGTCGAGATAAACTGGCCCTCTGTCCCATGATGTGTCCTTTATGCGAATTGTCCAGGATAAACTGTCCCTCTGTCCCATGGTGTGTCCTTCAGTGAGATTGTCCAGGATAAACTGTCGCTCTGTCCCATGGTGTGTCCTTTAGTGGGATTGTCCAGGATAAACTGTCCCTCTGTCCCATGGTGCGTCCTTTAGTGGGATTGTCCAGGATAAACTGTCCCTCTGTCCCATGATGTGTCCTTTAGGGGGATTGTCCAGGAAAAACTGTCCATCTGTCCCATGGTGCGTCCTTTAGTGGGATTGTCCAGGATAAACTGTCCCTCTGTCCCATGGTGTGTCCTTTAGTGGGATTGTCCAGGATAAACTGTCCCTCTGTCCCATGGTGTGTCCTTTAGGGGGATTGTCCAGGATAAACTGTCCCTCTGTCCCATGGTGTATCCTTTAGGGGGATTGTCAACGATAAACTGTCCCTCTGTCCCATGATGTGTCCTTTAGGGGGATTGTGCGGGATAAACTGTCCCTCTGTCCCATGATGTGTCCTTTAGGGGGATTGTCCGGGATAAACTGTCCCTCTGTCCCATGATGTGTCCTTTAGGGAGATTGTCCGGGAAAGATTGTGCCTCTGTCCCATGGTGTGTCCTTTAGGGTGATTGTCCAGGATAAACTGTCCCTCTGTCCCATGGTGTGTCCTTTAGGGGGATTGTCCGGGATAAACTGTCTCTCTTCCCCATGGTGTGTCCTTTAGGGGGATTGTCCGGGATAAAAAGTCCCTCTGTCCCATGATGTGTCCTTTATGGGGATTGTCCGGGCTAAACTGTCCCTCTGTCCCATGATGTGTCCTTTAGGGGGATTTCCCGGGATAAACTGTCCCTCTGTCCCATGATGTGTCCTTTAGGGGAATTGACCGGGATACATTGACCCTCTGTCTCATGATGTCTCCTTTAGGGGGATTGTCCAGGATAAACTATCCCTCTGACCCATGGTTTGTCATTTAGGAGGATTGTCCGGGATAAACTGTCCCTCTGTCCCATGGTGTGTCCTTTAGGAGGATTGTCCAGAATAAACTGTCCCTCTGTCCCATGGTGTGTCCTTTATGGGGATTGACCAGGATAAACTGTCCCTCTGTCCCATGGTATATCCATTAGGGGGATTGACCAGGATAAACTGTCCCTCTGTCCCATGCTGTGTATTTTAGGGGGATTGTCCAGGATAAACTGTCCCCCTGTCCCATGGTGTGTCCTTTAGGGGGATTGTCCAGGATAAACTGTCCCTCTGTCCCATGGTGTGTCCTTTAGGGGGATTGTCCAGGATAAATTGTCCCTCTGTACCATGGTGTGTCCTATAAGGGGATTGTCCAGGATAAATTGACCTTCTGTCCCATGGTGTGTCCTTTAGGGGGATTGTCCAGGATAAACTGTCCCTCTGCCCTATGGTGTGTCCTTTAGGGGGATTGTCCGGGATAAACTGTCCCTCTGTCCCATGGTGTGTCCTTAAGGGGGATTGTCCAGGATAAACTGTCCCTCTGTCCCATGATGTGTCCTTTAGGGGGATTGTCCAGGATAAACTGTCCCTCTGTCCCATGATGTCTCCTTTAGGGGGATTGTCCGGGATAAACTGTCCTTCTGTCCCATGGTGTGTCCTTTAGGGGGATTGTCCGGGAAAGTTTGCCCCTCTGTCCCATGGTGTGTCCTTTAGGGGGATTGTTCGGGATAAAAAGTCCCTCTGTCCCATAATGTGTCCTTTAGGGGGATTGTCCGGGCTAAACTGTCCCTCTGTCCCATGATGTGTCCTTTAGGGGGATTGTCCGGGCTAAACTGTCCCTCTGTCCCATGATGTGTCCTTTAGGGGGATTTCCCGGGATAAACTGTCCCTCTGTCCCATGATGTGTCCTTTAGGGGGATTGACCGGGATACATTGACCCTCTGTCTCATGATGTCTCCTTTAGGGGGATTGCCCAGGATAAACTATCCCTCTGACCCATGGTTTGTCATTTAGGAGGATTGCCCGGGATAAACTGTCCTTCTGTCCCATGGTGTGTCATTTAGGAGGATTGTCCAGAATAAACTGTCCCTCTGTCCCATGAAATGTCTTTCCGGGGGATTCTCCAGGATAAACTGTCCCTCTGTCCCATGCTGTGTATTTTAGGGGGATTGTCCAGGATAAACTGTCCCTCTGTCCCATGGTGAGCCCTTTAGGGGGATTGTCCAGGATAAACTGTCCCTCTGTCCCATGATATGTCCTTTAGGGGGATTGTCCAGGATAAACTGTCCCTATGTCCCATGGTGTGTCCTTAAGGGGGATTGTCCAGGATAAACTGTCCCTCAGTCCCACGGTGTGTCCTTTAGGGGGATTGTCCGGGATAAACTGTCCATCTGTCCCATGGTGTGTCCTTTAGGGGGATTGTCCTGGATAAACTGTCCCTCTGTCCCATGATGTGTCCTTTAGGGGGATTGTCCAGGATAAACTGTCACTCTGTCCCATGGTGTGTCCTTTAGGGTGATTGTCCAGGATAAACTGTCCCTCTGTCCCACGGTGTGTCCTTTAGGGAGTTATCCAGGATAAACTGTCCCTCTGTCCCATGCTGTGTCCTTTAGGGGTATTTCCCGGGATAAACTGTCCCTCTGTCCCATGATGTGTCCTTTAGGGGGATTGTGCAGGATAAACTATCCCTCTGACCCATGATGTGTCCTTTACGGGAACTGTCCGGGATAAACTGTCCCTCTGTACCATGGTGTATCCATTATGGGGATTGACCAGGATAAACTGTCCCTCTGTACCATGGTGTGTCCTTTTGGGGGTTTGTCCAGGATAAACTGTCCCTCTGTCCCATGATAAGTCCTTCCGGGGGATTGTCCAGGTTAAGCTGTCACTCTGTCCTATGGTGTGTCATTTAGGGGGATTGTCCAGGATAAACTGTCCCTCTGTCCCATGGTGTGTCCTTTAGGGGGATTGTCCAGGATAAACTGTCCCTCTGTCCCATGGTGTGTCCTTTAGGGGGATTGTCCAGGTTAAACTGCCCCTCTGTCCCATGGTGTATCCTTTTGGGGGATTGTCCGAGATAAACTGTCCCTCTGTCCCATGATGTGTCCTTTAGGGGGATTGTCCGGGATAAGCTGTGCCTCTGTCCCATGATGTGTCCTTTAGGGTGATTGTCCAGGATAAACTGTCCCTCTGTCCCATGATGTGTCCATAATGGGGATTGTCCAGGATAAACTGTCCCTCTGTCCCATGGTGTGTCCTTTAGGGGGATTGTCCGGGATAAACTGACCTTCTGTCCCATGATGTGTCCTTTAGGGGGATTGTCCATTATAAATTGTCCCTCTGTCCCATGGTGTGTCCTTTAGGGGGATTGTCCGGGATAAACTGTCCCTCTGTCCCATGATGTGTCCTTTAGGGGGATTGTCCACTATAAACTGTCCCTCTGTCCCATGATGTGTCCTTTAGGGGGATTGTCCGGGATAAACTGTCCCTTTGCCCCATGGTGTGTCCTTTAGGGCGATAGTCCATGACAAACTGTCCGTCTGTCCCATAGTGCGTCCTTTAGGGGGATGGTCCAGGATAAAATGTCCCTCTGTCCCATGGTGTGTCCTTTAGCGGGATTGTCCAGGATAAACTGTCCCTCTGTCCCATGATGTGTCCTTTAGGGGGATTGTCTAGGATAAACTGTCCCTCTGTCCCATGGTGTGTCCTTTAGGGGGATTGTCCAGGATAAACTGTCCCTCTGTCCCATGGTGTGTCCTATAGGGGCATTGTTCAGAATAAACTGTCCCTCTGTCCCATGGTGTGTCCTTTAGGGGGATTGTCCGGGATAAACTGTCCCTCTGTCCCATGATGTGGCATTAAGGGGGATTGAACGGGATAACCTGTGCCTCTGACCCATGATGTATGTGCACTTTAGTGGGATTGACTGGGATAAACTGTCCCTCTGTCCCATGGTGTGCCCTTTAGGGGGATTGACTGGGATAAACTGTCCCTCTGTCCCATGATGTGTTCTTTAGGGGGATTGTCCAGGATAAACTGTCCCTCTGTCCCATGGTGTATCCATTAGGGGGATTGTCCGTGATAATCTATCCCTCTGTCCCAAGCTGTCTCCTTTAGGGGGATTGTCCGGGATAAACTGTCCCTCTGTCCCATGGTATGTCCTTTAGGGGGTTGTCCGGGATAAACTGTCCCTCTGTCCCATGGTGTGTACTTTAGGGGGATTGTCCAGGATAAACTGTCCCTCTGTCCCATGGTCCGTCCTTTAGTGGGATTGTCCAGGATAAACTGTCCCTCTGTCCCATGATGTGTCCTTTAGGGGGTTTGTCGAGATAAACTGGCCCTCTGTCCCATGATGTGTCCTTTATGCGAATTGTCCAGGATAAACTGTCCCTCTGTCCCATGGTGTGTCCTTCAGTGAGATTGTCCAGGATAAACTGTCCCTCTGTCCCATGGTGCGTCCTTTAGTGGGATTGTCCAGGATAAACTGTCCCTCTGTCCCATGGTGTGTCCTTTAGTGGGATTGTCCAGGATAAACTCTCCCTCTGTCCCATGATGTGTCCTT
Organism: Prionace glauca; assembly: GCA_037974335.1. NCBI lineage: Eukaryota > Metazoa > Chordata > Chondrichthyes > Carcharhiniformes > Carcharhinidae > Prionace > Prionace glauca. Next base: position 831,991 of record JBBMRE010000114.1, read on the forward strand.
CAGTGGGATTGTCCGGGATAAACTGTCCCTCTGTCCCATGGTGTGTCCTTTAGGGGGATTGTCCAGGATAAACTGTCCCTCTGTCCCATGTTGTGTCCTATAGGGGGATTGTCCAGGATAAACTGTCCCTCTGTCCCATGATGTGTCCTTTAGGGGGATTGTCCAGGATAAACTGTCCCTCTGTCCCATGTTGTGTCCTATAGGGGGATTGTCCAGGATAAACTGTCCTTCTGTCCCATGGTGTGTCCTTTTGGGGGATTGTCCAGGATAAACTGTCCCTCTGTCCCATGGTGTGTCCTTTAGGGGGATTGTCCAGGATAAACTGTCCCTCTGTCCCATGCTCTGTATTTTAGGGGGATTGTCCGGGATAAACTGTCCCTCTGTCCGATGGTGTGTCCTTTAGGGGGATTGTCCAGGATAAATTGTCCCTCTGTACCATGGTGTGTCCTTTAAGGGGATTGTCCAGGATAAATTGTCCCTCTGTACCATGGTGTGTCCTTTAGGGGGATTGTCCAGGATAAACTGACCCTCTGTCCCATGGTGTGTCCTTTAGGGGGACTGTCCAGGATAAACTGTCCCTCTGTCCTATGGTGTGTCCTTTAGGGGGATTGTCCAGGATAAACTGTCCGTCTGTCCCATGATGTGTCCTTTAGGGGGATTGTCCAGGATAAACTGTCCCTCTGTCCCATGGTGTGTCCTTTAGAGGGATTGTCCAGGATAAACTGCCCGTCTGTCCCATGGTGTATCCTTTTGGGGGATTGTTCGGGATAAACTGTCCCTCTGTCCCATGGTGTATCCTTTAGGGGGATTGTCCAGGATAAACTGCCCCTCTGTCCAATGGTGTATCCTTTAGGGGGATTTTCCAGGATAAACTGTCCCTCTGTCCCATGATGTCTCCTTTAGGGGGATTGTCCGGGATAAACTGTCCTTCTGTCCCATGGTGTGTCATTTAGGAGGATTGTCCAGAATAAACTGTCCCTCTGTCCCATGATGTGTCCTTTAGGGGGATTGTCCGGGATAAACTGTCCCTCTGTCCCATGAAATGTCTTTCCGGGGGATTCTCCAGGATAAACTGTCCCTCTGTCCCATGCTGTGTATTTTAGGGGGATTGTCCAGGATAAACTGTCCCTCTGTCCCATGGTGTGTCCTTTAGGGGGATTGTCCGGGATAAACTGTCCCTCTGTCCCATGATATGTCCTTTAGGGGGATTGTCCAGGATAAACTGTCCCTATGTCCCATGGTGTGTCCTTAAGGGGGATTGTCCAGGATAAACTGTCCTTCTGTCCCACGGTGTGTCCTTTAGGGGGATTGTCCGGGATAAACTGTCCATCTGTCCCATGGTGTGTCCTTTAGGGGGATTGTCCTGGATAAACTGTCCCTCTATCCCATGATGTGTCCTTTAGGGGGATATTCCAGGATAAACTGTCACTCTGTCCCATGGTGTGTCCTTTAGGGTGATTGTCCAGGATAAACTGTCCCTCTGTCCCACGGTGTGTCCTTTAGGGAGTTATCCAGGATAAACTGTCCCTCTGTCCCATGCTGTGTCCTTTAGGGGTATTTCCCGGGATAAACTGTCCCTCTGTCCCATGATGTGTCCTTTAGGGGGATTGTCCAGGATAAACTATCCCTCTGACCCATGATGTGTCCTTTACGGGAACTGTCCGGGATAAACTGTCCCTCTGTACCATGGTGTATCCATTATGTGGATTGACCAGGATAAACTGTCCCTCTGTACCATGGTGTGTCCTTTTGGGGGTTTGTCCAGGATAAACTGTCCCTCTGTCCCATGATATGTCCTTCCGGGGGATTGTCCAGGTTAAGCTGTCACTCTGTCCTATGGTGTGTCATTTAGGGGGATTGTCCAGGATAAACTGTCCCTCTGTCCCATGGTGTGTCCTTTAGGGGGATTGTCCAGGATAAACTGTCCCTCTGTCCCATGGTGTGTCCTTTAGGGGGATTGTCCAGGTTAAACTGCCCCTCTGTCCCATGGTGTATCCTTTTGGGGGATTGTCCGAGATAAACTGTCCCTCTGTCCCATGATGTGTCCTTTAGGGGGATTGTCCGGGATAAGCTGTGCCTCTGTCCCATGATGTGTCCTTTAGGGTGATTGTCCAGGATAAACTGTCCCTCTGTCCCATGATGTGTCCATAATGGGGATTGTCCAGGATAAACTGTCCCTCTGTCCCATGGTGTGTCCTTTAGGGGGATTGTCCGGGATAAACTGACCTTCTGTCCCATGATGTGTCCTTTAGGGGGATTGTCCATTATAAATTGTCCCTCTGTCCCATGGTGTGTCCTTTAGGGGGATTGTCCGGGATAAACTGTCCCTCTGTCCCATGATGTGTCCTTTAGGGGGATTGTCCACTATAAACTGTCCCTCTGTCCCATGATGTGTCCTTTAGGGGGATTGTCCGGGATAAACTGTCCCTTTGCCCCATGGTGTGTCCTTTAGGGCGATAGTCCATGACAAACTGTCCGTCTGTCCCATAGTGCGTCCTTCAGGGGGATGGTCCAGGATAAAATGTCCCTCTGTCCCATGGTGTGTCCTTTAGCGGGATTGTCCAGGATAAACTGTCCCTCTGTCCCATGATGTGTCCTTTAGGGGGATTGTCTAGGATAAACTGTCCCTCTGTCCCATGGTGTGTCCTTTAGGGGGATTGTCCAGGATAAACTGTCCCTCTGTCCCATGGTGTGTCCTATAGGGGCATTGTTCAGAATAAACTGTCCCTCTGTCCCATGGTGTGTCCTTTAGGGGGATTGTCCGGGATAAACTGTCCCTCTGTCCCATGATGTGGCATTAAGGGGGATTGAACGGGATAACCTGTGCCTCTGACCCATGATGTATGTGCACTTTAGTGGGATTGACTGGGATAAACTGACCCTCTGTCCCATGGTGTGCCCTTTAGGGGGATTGACTGGGATAAACTGTCCCTCTGTCCCATGATGTGTTCTTTGGGGGATTGTCCAGGATAAACTGTCCCTCTGTCCCATGGTGTATCCATTAGGGGGATTGTCCGTGATAATCTATCGCTCTGTCCCAAGCTGTCTCCTTTAGGGGGATTGTCCGGGATAAACTGTCCCTCTGTCCCATGGTATGTCCTTTAGGGGGTTGTCCGGGATAAACTGTCCCTCTGTCCCATGGTGTGTACTTTAGGGGGATTGTCCAGGATAAACTGTCCCTCTGTCCCATGGTCCGTCCTTTAGTGGGATTGTCCAGGATAAACTGTCCCTCTGTCCCATGATGTGTCCTTTAGGGGGTTTGTCGAGATAAACTGGCCCTCTGTCCCATGATGTGTCCTTTATGCGAATTGTCCAGGATAAACTGTCCCTCTGTCCCATGGTGTGTCCTTCAGTGAGATTGTCCAGGATAAACTGTCCCTCTGTCCCATGGTGTGTCCTTTAGTGGGATTGTCCAGGATAAACTCTCCCTCTGTCCCATGATGTGTCCTTCAGTGGGATTGTCCGGGATAAACTGTCCCTCTGTCCCATGGTGTGTCCTTTAGGGGGATTGTCCAGGATAAACTGTCCCTCTGTCCCATGTTGTGTCCTATAGGGGGATTGTCCAGGATAAACTGTCCCTCTGTCCCATGGTGTGTCCTTTTGGGGGATTGTCCAGGATAAACTGTCCCTCTGTCCCATGGTGTGTCCTTTAGGGGGATTGTCCAGGATAAACTGTCCCTCTGTCCCATGCTCTGTATTTTAGGGGGATTGTCCGGGATAAACTGTCCCTCTGTCCGATGGTGTGTCCTTTAGGGGGATTGTCCAGGATAAATTGTCCCTCTGTACCATGGTGTGTCCTTTAAGGGGATTGTCCAGGATAAATTGTCCCTCTGTACCATGGTGTGTCCTTTAGGGGGATTGTCCAGGATAAACTGACCCTCTGTCCCATGGTGTGTCCTTTAGGGGGACTGTCCAGGATAAACTGTCCCTCTGTCCTATGGTGTGTCCTTTAGGGGGATTGTCCAGGATAAACTGTCCGTCTGTCCCATGATGTGTCCTTTAGGGGGATTGTCCAGGATAAACTGTCCCTCTGTCCCATGGTGTGTCCTTTAGGGGGATTGTCCAGGATAAACTGCCCGTCTGTCCCATGGTGTATCCTTTTGGGGGATTGTTCGGGATAAACTGTCCCTCTGTCCCATGGTGTATCCTTTAGGGGGATTGTCCAGGATAAACTGCCCCTCTGTCCAATGGTGTATCCTTTAGGGGGATTTTCCAGGATAAACTGTCCCTCTGTCCCATGATGTCTCCTTTAGGGGGATTGTCCAGAATAAACTGTCCCTCTGTCCCATGATGTGTCCTTTAGGGGGATTGTACAGGATAAACTGTCCCTCTGTCCCATGGTGAGCCCTTTAGGGGGATTGTCCAGGATAAACTGTCCCTCTGTCCCATGATATGTCCTTTAGGGGGATTGTCCAGGATAAACTGTCCCTATGTCCCATGGTGTGTCCTTAAGGGGGATTGTCCAGGATAAACTGTCCCTCTGTCCCACGGTGTGTCCTTTAGGGGGATTGTCCGGGATAAACTGTCCATCTGTCCCATGGTGTGTCCTTTAGGGGGATTGTCCTGGATAAACTGTCCCTCTGTCCCATGATGTGTCCTTTAGGGGGATATTCCAGGATAAACTGTCACTCTGTCCCATGGTGTGTCCTTTAGGGTGATTGTCCAGGATAAACTGTCCCTCTGTCCCACGGTGTGTCCTTTAGGGAGTTATCCAGGATAAACTGTCCCTCTGTCCCATGCTGTGTCCTTTAGGGGTATTTCCCGGGATAAACTGTCCCTCTGTCCCATGATGTGTCCTTTAGGGGGATTGTCCAGGATAAACTATCCCTCTGACCCATGATGTGTCCTTTACGGGAACTGTCCGGGATAAACTGTCCCTCTGTACCATGGTGTATCCATTATGGGGATTGACCAGGATAAACTGTCCCTCTGTACCATGGTGTGTCCTTTTGGGGGTTTGTCCAGGATAAACTGTCCCTCTGTCCCATGATATGTCCTTCCGGGGGATTGTCCAGGTTAAGCTGTCACTCTGTCCTATGGTGTGTCATTTAGGGGGATTGTCCAGGATAAACTGTCCCTCTGTCCCATGGTGTGTCCTTTAGGGGGATTGTCCAGGATAAACTGTCCCCCTGTCCCATGGTGTGTCCTTTAGGGGGATTGTCCAGGTTAAACTGCCCCTCTGTCCCATGGTGTATCCTTTTGGGGGATTGTCCGAGATAAACTGTCCCTCTGTCCCATGATGTGTCCTTTAGGGGGATTGTCCGGGATAAGCTGTGCCTCTGTCCCATGATGTGTCCTTTAGGGTGATTGTCCAGGATAAACTGTCCCTCTGTCCCATGAAGTGTCCATAATGGGGATTGTCCAGGATAAACTGTCCCTCTGTCCCATGGTGTGTCCTTTAGGGGGATTGTCCGGGATAAACTGACCTTCTGTCCCATGATGTGTCCTTTAGGGGGATTGTCCATTATAAATTGTCCCTCTGTCCCATGGTGTGTCCTTTAGGGGGATTGTCCGGGATAAACTGTCCCTCTGTCCCATGATGTGTCCTTTAGGGGGATTGTCCACTATAAACTGTCCCTCTGTCCCATGATGTGTCCTTTAGGGGGATTGTCCGGGATAAACTGTCCCTTTGCCCCATGGTGTGTCCTTTAGGGCGATAGTCCATGACAAACTGTCCGTCTGTCCCATAGTGCGTCCTTTAGGGGGATGGTCCAGGATAAAATGTCCCTCTGTCCCATGGTGTGTCCTTTAGCGGGATTGTCCAGGATAAACTGTCCCTCTGTCCCATGATGTGCCCTTTAGGGGGATTGTCTAGGATAAACTGTCCCTCTGTCCCATGGTGTGTCCTTTAGGGGGATTGTCCAGGATAAACTGTCCCTCTGTCCCATGGTGTGTCCTATAGGGGCATTGTTCAGAATAAACTGTCCCTCTGTCCCATGGTGTGTCCTTTAGGGGGATTGTCCGGGATAAACTGTCCCTCTGTCCCATGATGTGGCATTAAGGGGGATTGAACGGGATAACCTGTGCCTCTGACCCATGATGTATGTGCACTTTAGTGGGATTGACTGGGATAAACTGTCCCTCTGTCCCATGGTGTGCCCTTTAGGGGGATTGACTGGGATAAACTGTCCCTCTGTCCCATGATGTGTTCTTTAGGGGGATTGTCCAGGATAAACTGTCCCTCTGTCCCATGGTGTATCCATTAGGGGGATTGTCCGTGATAATCTATCCCTCTGTCCCAAGCTGTCTCCTTTAGGGGGATTGTCCGGGATAAACTGTCCCTCTGTCCCATGGTATGTCCTTTAGGGGGTTGTCCGGGATAAACTGTCCCTCTGTCCCATGGTGTGTACTTTAGGGGGATTGTCCAGGATAAACTGTCCCTCTGTCCCATGGTCCGTCCTTTAGTGGGATTGTCCAGGATAAACTGTCCCTCTGTCCCATGATGTGTCCTTTAGGGGGTTTGTCGAGATAAACTGGCCCTCTGTCCCATGATGTGTCCTTTATGCGAATTGTCCAGGATAAACTGTCCCTCTGTCCCATGGTGTGTCCTTCAGTGAGATTGTCCAGGATAAACTGTCCCTCTGTCCCATGGTGCGTCCTTTAGTGGGATTGTCCAGGATAAACTGTCCCTCTGTCCCATGGTGTGTCCTTTAGTGGGATTGTCCAGGATAAACTCTCCCTCTGTCCCATGATGTGTCCTTCAGTGGGATTGTCCGGGATAAACTGTCCCTCTGTCCCATGGTGTGTCCTTTAGGGGGATTGTCCAGGATAAACTGTCCCTCTGTCCCATGTTGTGTCCTATAGGGGGATTGTCCAGGATAAACTGTCCCTCTGTCCCATGGTGTGTCCTTTTGGGGGATTGTCCAGGATAAACTGTCCCTCTGTCCCATGGTGTGTCCTTTAGGGGGATTGTCCAGGATAAACTGTCCCTCTGTCCCATGCTCTGTATTTTAGGGGGATTGTCCGGGATAAACTGTCCCTCTGTCCGATGGTGTGTCCTTTAGGGGGATTGTCCAGGATAAATTGTCCCTCTGTACCATGGTGTGTCCTTTAAGGGGATTGTCCAGGATAAATTGTCCCTCTGTACCATGGTGTGTCCTTTAGGGGGATTGTCCAGGATAAACTGACCCTCTGTCCCATGGTGTGTCCTTTAGGGGGACTGTCCAGGATAAACTGTCCCTCTGTCCTATGGTGTGTCCTTTAGGGGGATTGTCCAGGATAAACTGTCCGTCTGTCCCATGATGTGTCCTTTAGGGGGATTGTCCAGGATAAACTGTCCCTCTGTCCCATGGTGTGTCCTTTAGGGGGATTGTCCAGGATAAACTGCCCGTCTGTCCCATGGTGTATCCTTTTGGGGGATTGTTCGGGATAAACTGTCCCTCTGTCCCATGGTGTATCCTTTAGGGGGATTGTCCAGGATAAACTGCCCCTCTGTCCAATGGTGTATCCTTTAGGGGGATTTTCCAGGATAAACTGTCCCTCTGTCCCATGATGTCTCCTTTAGGGGGATTGTCCGGGATAAACTGTCCCTCTGTCCCATGGTGTGTCCTTTAGGGGGATTGTCCGGGATAAACTGTCCCTCTGTCCCATGGTGTGTCCTTTAGGGGGATTGTCCAGGATAAACTGCCCCTCTGTCCAATAGTGTGTCCTTTAGGGGGATTGTGCGGGATATACTGTCCGTCTGTCCCATGATGTGTCCTTTAGGGGGAATGTCCGGGATAAACTGTCCCTCTGTCCCATGATGTGTCCTTTAGGGGGATTGTCCGGGATAAACTGTCCCTCTATCCCATGATGTCTCCTTTAGGGGGATTGTCCAGGATAAACTATCCCTCTGACCCATGGTTTGTCATTTAGGAGGATTGCCCGGGATAAACTGTCCCTCTGTCCCATGGTGTGTCCTTTTGGGGGATTGTCCAGGATAAACTGTCCCTCTGTCCCATGGTGTGTCCTTTAGGGGGATTGTCCAGGATAAACTGTCCCTCTGTCCCATGGTGTGTCCTTTAGGGGGATTGTCGAGGATAAACTGTCCCTCTGTCCAATGCTGTGTCCTTTAGGGGGATTTCAGGGGATAAACTGTCCCTCTAACCCATGATGTGCCCTTTAGGGGGATTGTCCAGGATAAACTGACCCTCTGTCCCATGGTGTGTCCTTTAGGGGGATTGTCCGGGATAAACTGTCCCTCTGTCCCATGATGTGTCCTTTAGGGGGATTGTCCAGGATAAACTGTCTCTCTGTCCCATGATGTGTCCTTTAGGGGGATTGTCCAGGATAAACTGTCCCTCTGTCCCATGCTGTGTATTTTAGGGGGATTGTCCGGGATAAACTGTCCCTCTGTCCGATGGTGTGTCCTTTAGGGGGATTGTCCGGGATAAACTGTCCCTCTATCCCATGATGTGTCCTTTAAGGGGATTGTCCAGGTTAAATTGTCCCTCTGTACCATGGTGTGTCCTTTAGGGGGATTGTCCAGGTTAAACTGACCCTCTGTCCCATGGTGTGTCCTTTAGGGGGATTGTCCAGGATAAACTGCCCCTCTGTCCAATGGTGTATCCTTTTGAGTGATTGTCCGGGATAAACTGTCCCTCTGTCCCATGGTGTGTCCTTTAGGGGGATTGTCCGGGATAAGCTGTGCCTCTGTCCCATGATGTGTCCTTTAGGGTGATTGTCCAGGATAAACTGTCCCTCTGTCCCATGGTGTGTCCTATAGGGGGATTGTCCAGGATAAATTGACCCTCTGTCCCATGGTGTGTCCTTTAGGGGGATTGTCCAGGATAAACTGTCCCTCTGTCCTATGGTGTGTCCTTTAGGGGGATTGTCCAGGATAAACTGTCCGTCTGTCCCATGATGTGTCCTTTAGGGGGATTGTCCAGGATAAACTGTCCCTCTGTCCCATGGTGTGTCCTTTAGGGGGATTGTCCAGGATAAGCTCCCCGTCTGTCCCATGGTGTGTCCTTTAGGGGGATTTTCCAGGATAAACTGTCCCTCTGTCCCATGATGTCTCCTTTAGGGGGATTGTCCAGGATAAACTGTCCCTCTGTCCCATGGTGTGTCCTTTAGGGGGATTTTCCAGGATAAACTGTCCCTCTGTCCCATGATGTGTCCTTTAGGGGGATTGTCCGGGATAAACTGTCCCTCTGTCCCATGATGTGTCCTTTAGGGGGATTGTCCGGGAAAGATTGTGCCTCTGTCCCATGGTGTGTCCTTTAGGGTGATTGTCCAGGATAAACTCTCCCTCTGTCCCATGGTGTGTCCTTTAGGGGGATTGTCCGGGATAAACTGTCCCTCTGTCCCATGGTGTGTCCTTTAGGGGGATTGTCCGGGATAAACTGTCCCTCTGTCCCATGGTGTGTCCTTTAGGGGGATTGTCCGGGAAAGTTTGCCCCTCTGTCCCATGGTTTGTCCTTTATGGGGATTGTCCGGGCTAAACTGTCCCTCTGTCCCATGATGTGTCCTTTAGGGGGATTTCCCGGGATAAACTGTCCCTCTGTCCCATGATGTGTCCTTTAGGGGGATTGACCGGGATACATTGACCCTCTGTCTCATGATGTCTCCTTTAGGGGGATTGTCCAGGATAAACTATCCCTCTGACCCATGATGTGTCCTTTAGGGGGATTGTCCGGGATAAACTGTCCCTCTGTCCCATGGTTTGTCCTTTATGGGGATTGACCTGGATAAACTGTCCCTCTGTCCCATGGTGTATCCATTAGGGGGATTGACCAGGATAAACTATCCCTCTGTCCCATGATATGTCCTTCCGGGGGATTGTCCAGGTTAAGATGTCACTCTATCCCATGGTGTGTCCTTTAGGGGGATTGTCCGGGATAAACTGTCCCTCTGTCCCATGAAATGTCTTTCCGGGGGATTCTCCAGGATAAACTGTCCCTCTGTCCCATGCTGTGTATTTTAGGGGGATTGTCCAGGATAAACTGTCCCCCTGTCCCATGGTGTGTCCTTTAGGGGGATTGTCCAGGATAAACTGTCCCTCTGTCCCATGGTGTGTCCTTTAGGGGGATTGTCGAGGATAAACTGTCCCCCTGTCCCATGGTGTGTCCTTTAGGGGGATTGTCCAGGTTAAACTGACCCTCTGTCCCATGGTGTGTCCTTTAGGGGGACTGTCCAGGATAAACTGTCCCTCTGTCCTATGGTGTGTCCTTTAGGGGGATTGTCCAGGATAAACTGTCCGTCTGTCCCATGATGTGTCCTTTAGGGGGATTGTCCAGGATAAACTGTCCCTCTGTCCCATGGTGTGTCCTTTAGGGGGATTGTCCAGGATAAACTGCCCGTCTGTCCCATGGTGTATCCTTTTGGGGGATTGTTCGGGATAAACTATCCCTCTGTCCCATGGTGTATCCTTTAGGGGTATTGTCCAGGATAAACTGCCCCTCTGTCCAATGGTGTATCCTTTTGAGTGATTGTCCGGGATAAACTGTCCCTCTGTCCCATGGTGTGTCCTTTAGGGGGATTGTCCGGGATAAGCTGTGCCTCTGTCCCATGATGTGTCCTTTAGGGTGATTGTCCAGGATAAACTGTCCCTCTGTCCCATGGTGTGTCCTATAGGGGGATTGTCCAGGATAAATTGACCCTCTGTCCCATGGTGTGTCCTTTAGGGGGATTGTCCAGGATAAACTGTCCCTCTGTCCTATGGTGTGTCCTTTAGGGGGATTGTCCAGGATAAACTGTCCGTCTGTCCCATGATGTGTCCTTTAGGGGGATTGTCCAGGATAAACTGTCCCTCTGTCCCATGGTGTGTCCTTTAGGGGGATTGTCCAGGATAAGCTCCCCGTCTGTCCCATGGTGTATCCTTTTGGGGGATTGTCCGGGATAAACTGTCCCTCTGTCCCATTGTGTGTCCTTTAGGGGGATTGTCCAGGATAATCTGTCCCTCTGTCCCATGATGTGTCCTTTAGGGGGATTGTCCAGGATAAACTGTCCCTCTGTCCCATGCTGTGTATTTTAGGGGGATTGTCCAGGATAAACTGTCCCCCTGTCCCATGGTGTGTCCTTTAGGGGGATTGTCCAGGATAAACTGTCCCTCTGTCCCATGGTGTGTCCTTTAGGGGGATTGTCGAGGATAAACTGTCCCCCTGTCCCATGGTGTGTCCTTTAAGGGGATTGTCCAGGATAAATTGACCCTCTGTCCCATGGTGTGTCCTTTAGGGGGATTGTCCAGGATAAACTGTCCCTCTGTCCTATGGTGTGTCCTTTAGGGGGATTGTCCGGTATAAACTGTCCCTCTGTCCCATGATGTGTCCTTTAGGGGGATTGTCCAGGATAAACTGTCTCTCTGTCAAATGATGTGTCCTTTAGGGGGATTGTCCAGGATAAACTGTCCCTCTGTCCCATGCTGTGTATTTTAGGGGGATTGTCCGGGATAAACTGTCCCTCTGTCCGATGGTGTGTCCTTTAGGGGGATTGTCCGGGATAAACTGTCCCTCTGTCCAATGGTGTATCCTTTTGAGTGATTGTCCGGGATAAACTGTCCCTCTGTCCCATGGTGTGTCCTTTAGGGGGATTGTCCGGGATAAGCTGTGCCTCTGTCCCATGATGTGTCCTTTAGGGTGATTGTCCAGGATAAACTGTCCCTCTGTCCCATGGTGTGTCCTATAGGGGGATTGTCCAGGATAAATTGACCCTCTGTCCCATGGTGTGTCCTTTAGGGGGATTGTCCAGGATAAACTGTCCCTCTGTCCTATGGTGTGTCCTTTAGGGGGATTGTCCAGGATAAACTGTCCGTCTGTCCCATGATGTGTCCTTTAGGGGGATTGTCCAGGATAAACTGTCCCTCTGTCCCATGGTGTGTCCTTTAGGGGGATTGTCCAGGATAAGCTCCCCGTCTGTCCCATGGTGTATCCTTTTGGGGGATTGTCCGGGATAAACTGTCCCTCTGTCCCATGGTGTGTCCTTTAGGGGGATTGTCCAGGATAAACTGTCCCTCTGTCCCATGATGTGTCCTTTAGGGGGATTGTCCAGGATAAACTGTCCCTCTGTCCCATGATGTCTCCTTTAGGGGGATTGTCCAGGATAAACTGTCCCTCTGTCCCATGATGTGTCCTTTAGGGGGATTTCCCGGGATAAACTGTCCCTCTGTCCCATGATGTGTCCTTTAGGGGGATTTCCCGGGATAAACTGTCCCTCTGTCCCATGATGTGTCCTTTAGGGGGATTGTCCGGGATAAACTGTCCCTCTGTCCCATGGTGTGTCCTTTAGGGGGATTGTCCGGGATAAACTATCCGTCTGTCGCATGGTGTGTCCTTTAGGGGGATTGTCCAGGATAAACTGTCCATCTGTCCCATGGTGTGTCCTTTAGGGGGATTGTCCAGGATAAACTGTCCCTCTGTCCCATGGTGTGTCCTTTAGGGGGATTGTCCAGGATAAACTTTCCCTCTGTCCAATGATGTGTCCATTAGGGGGATTGTCCGGGATAAACTGTCCCTCTGTCCCATGGTGTGTCCTTTAGGGGGATTGTCCAGGATAAACTGTCCCTCTGTCCCATGATGAGTCCTTTAGGGGGATTGTCCAGGATAAACTGTCTCTCCGTCGCATGGTGTGTCCTTTAGGGTGATTGTCCAGAATAAACTGTCCCTCTGTCCCATGATATGTCCTTTAGGGGTATTGTCCGTGATAAACTGTCCCTCTGTCCCATGGTGTGTCCTTTAGGGCGATTGTCCGTGAAAAACTGTCCCTCTGTCCCATGGTGTGTCCTTTAGGGGGATAGTCCAGGATAATCTCTCCCTCTGTCCCATGATGTGTCCTTTAGGGGGAATGTCCAGGATAAACTGTCCCTCTGTCCCATGATATGTCCTTTAGGGGGATTGTCCAGGATAAACTGTCCCTATGTCCCATGGTGTGTCCTTAAGGGGGATTGTCCAGGATAAACTGTCCCTCTGTCCCATGGTGTGTCCTTTAGGGGGATTGTCCGGGATAAACTGTCCATCTGTCCCATGGTGTGTCCTTTAGGGGGATTGTCCGGGATAAACTGTCCCTCTGTCCCATGATGTGTCCTTTAGGGGGATTGTCCAGGATAAACTGTCACTCTGTCCCATGGTGTGTCCTTTAGGGTGATTGTCCAGGATAAACTGTCCCTCTGTCCCACGGTGTGTCCTTTAGGGAGTTATCCAGGATAAACTGTCCCTCTGTCCCATGCTGTGTCCTTTAGGGGTATTTCCCGGGATAAACTGTCCCTCTGTCCCATGATGTGTCCTTTAGGGGGATTGTCCAGGATAAACTGTCCCTCTGTACCATGGTGTATCCATTATGGGGATTGACCAGGATAAACTGTCCCTCTGTACCATGGTGTGTCCTTTTGTGGGTTTGTCCAGGATAAACTGTCCCTCTGTCCCATGATATGTCCTTCCGGGGGATTGTCCAGGTTAAGCTGTCACTCTGTCCCATGGTGTGTCCTTTAGGGGGATTGTCCAGGATAAACTGTCCCTCTGTCCCATGATATGTCCTTCCGGGGGATTGTCCAGGTTAAGCTGTCACTCTGTCCTATGGTGTGTCATTTAGGGGGATTGTCCAGGATAAACTCTCCGTCTGTCCCATGATGTGTCCTTTAGGTGGATTGTCCAGGATAAACTGTCCCTCTGTCCCATGGTGTGTCCTTTAGGGGGATTGTCCAGGTTAAACTGCCCCTCTGTCCCATGGTGTATCCTTTTGGGGGATTGTCCGGGATAAACTGTCCCTCTGTCCCATGATGTGTCCTTTAGGGGGATTGTCCGGGATAAGCTGTGCCTCTGTCCCATGATGTGTCCTTTAGGGTGATTGTCCAGGATAAACTGTCCCTCTGTCCCATGATGTGTCCATAATGGGGATTGTCCAGGATAAACTGTCTCTCTGTCCCATGGTGTGTCCTTTAGGGGGATTGTCCGGGATAAACTGACCTTCTGTCCCATGATGTGTCCTTTAGGGGGATTGTCCATTATAAACTGTCCCTCTGTCCCATGGTGTGTCCTTTAGGGGGATTGTCCGGGATAAACTGTCCCTCTGTCCCATGATGTGTCCTTTAGGGGGATTGTCCACTATAAACTGTCCGTCTGTCCCATGATGTGTCCTTTAGGGGGATTGTCCGGGATAAACTGTCCCTTTGCCCCATGGTGTGTCCTTTAGGGCGATAGTCCATGACAAACTGTCCGTCTGTCCCATAGTGCGTCCTTTAGGGGGATGGTCCAGGATAAAATGTCCCTCTGTCCCATGGTGTGTCCTTTAGCGGGATTGTCCAGGATAAACTGTCCCTCTGTCCCATGATGTGTCCTTTAGGCGGATTGTCTAGGATAAACTGTCCCTCTGTCCCATGGTGTGTCCTTTAGGGGGATTGTCCAGGATAAACTGTCCCTCTGTCCCATGGTGTGTCCTATAGGGGCATTGTTCAGAATAAACTGTCCCTCTGTCCCATGGTGTGTCCTTTAGGGGGATTGTCCGGGATAAACTGTCCCTCTGTCCCATGATGTGGCATTAAGGGGGATTGAACGGGATAACCTGTGCCTCTGACCCATGATGTATGTGCACTTTAATGGGATTGACTGGGATAAACTGTCCCTCTGTCCCATGGTGTGCCCTTTAGGGGGATTGACTGGGATAAACTGTCCCTCTGTCCCATGATGTGTTCTTTAGGGGGATTGTCCAGGATAAACTGTCCCTCTGTCCCATGGTGTATCCATTAGGGGGATTGTCCGTGATAATCTATCCCTCTGTCCCAAGCTGTCTCCTTTAGGGGGATTGTCCGGGATAAACTGTCCCTCTGTCCCATGGTGTGTACTTTAGGGGGATTGTCCAGGATAAACTGTCCCTCTGTCCCATGGTGTGTCCTTTAGGGGGATTGTCCAGGATAAACTGTCCCTCTGTCCCATGATGTGTCCTTTAGGGGGATTGTCCAGGATAAACTGTCCCACTGTCCCATGGTGTGTCCTTTAGGGGGATTGTCCAGGATAAACTGTCCCTCTGTCCCATGATGTCTCCTTTAGGGGGATTGTCCAGGATAAACTGTCCCTCTGTCCCATGATGTGTCCTTTCGGGGGATTGTCCGGGAAAGATTGTGCCTCTGTCCCATGGTGTGTCCTTTAGGGGGATTGTCCAGGATAAACTGTCCCTCTGTCCCATGATGTCTCCTTTAGGGGGATTGTCCAGGATAAACTGTCCCTCTGTCCCATGGTGTGTCCTTTAGGGGGATTGTCCGCGAAAGTTTGCCCCTCTGTCCCATGGTTTGTCCTTTAGGGGGATTGTCCGGGATAAACTGTCCCTCTGTCCCATGGTGTGTCCTTTAGGGGGATTGTTCGGGATAAAAAGTCCCTCTGTCCCATGATGTGTCCTTTATGGGGATTGTCCGGGCTAAACTGTCCCTCTGTCCCATGATGTGTCCTTTAGGGGGATTATCCAGGATAAACTGTCCCTCTGTCCCATGATGTGTCCTTTAGGGGGATTGTCCAGGATAAACTGTCCCTCTGTCCCATGATGTGTCCTTTAGGGGGATTGACCGGGATAAACTGTCCTTCTGTCCCATGGTGTGTCATTTAGGAGGATTGTCCAGAATAAACTGTCCCTCTGTCCCATGATGTGTCCTTTAGGGGGATTGTCCGGGATAAACTGTCCCTCTGTCCCATGGTTTGTCCTTTATGGGGATTGACCTGGATAAACTGTCCCTCTGTCCCATGGTGTATCCATTAGGGGGATTGACCAGGATAAACTATCCCTCTGTCCCATGATATGTCCTTCCGGGGGATTGTCCAGGTTAAGATGTCACTCTATCCCATGGTGTGTCCTTTAGGGGGATTGTCCGGGATAAACTGTCCCTCTGTCCCATGAAATGTCTTTCCGGGGGATTCTCCAGGATAAACTGTCCCTCTGTCCCATGCTGTGTATTTTAGGGGGATTGTCCAGGATAAACTGTCCCTCTGTCCCATGGTTTGTCCTTTAGGGGGATTGTCGAGGATAAACTGTCCCCCTGTCCCATGGTGTGTCCTTTAAGGGGATTGTCCAGGATAAATTGACCCTCTGTCCCATGGTGTGTCCTTTAGGGGGATTGTCCAGGATAAACTGTCCCTCTGTCCTATGGTGTGTCCTTTAGGGGGATTGTCCAGGATAAACTGTCCGTCTGTCCCATGATGTGTCCTTTAGGGGGATTGTCCAGGATAAACTGTCCCTCTGTCCCATGGTGTGTCCTTTAGGGGGATTGTCCAGGATAAACTGCCCGTCTGTCCCATGGTGTATCCTTTTGGGGGACTGTCCGGGATAAGCTGTCCCTCTGTCCCATGGTGTGTCCTTTAGGGGGATTGTCCAGGATAAACAGCCACTCTGTCCCATGGTGTATCCTTTTGGGGGATTGTCCGGGATAAACTGTCGCTCTGTCCCATGGTGTGTCCTTTAGGGGGATTGTCCGCGATAAACTATCCGTCAGTCGCATGGTGTGTCCTTTAGGGGGATTGTCCAGGATAAACTGTCCATCTGTCCCATGGTGTGTCCTTTAGGGGGATTGTCCAGGATAAACTGTCCCTCTGTCCCATGGTGTGTCCTTTAGGGGGATTGTCCAGGATAAACTTTCCCTCTGTCCAATGATGTGTCCATTAGGGGGATTGTCCGGGATAAACTGTCCCTCTCTCCCATGGTGTGTCCTTTAGGGGGATTGTCCAGGATAAACTGTCCCTCTGACCCATGATGAGTCCTTTAGGGGGATTGTCCAGGATAAACTGTCTCTCTGTCGCATGGTGTGTCCTTTAGGGTGATTGTCCAGAATAAACTGTTCCTCTGTCCCATGATATGTCCTTTAGGGGTACTGTCCGTGATAAACTGTCCCTCTGTCCCATGGTGTGTCCTTTAGGGCGAGTGTCCGTGAAAAACTGTCCCTCTGTCCCATGGTGTGTCCTTTAGGGGGATAGTCCAGGATAATCTCTCCCTCTGTCCCATGATGTGTCCTTTAGGGGGATTGTCCAGGATAAACTGTCCCTCTGTCCCATGATATGTCCTTTAGGGGGATTGTCCAGGATAAACTGTCCCTATGTCCCATGGTGTGTCCTTAAGGGGGATTGTCCAGGATAAACTGTCCCTCTGTCCCATGGTGTGTCCTTTAGGGGGATTGTCCGGGATAAACTGTCCATCTGTCCCATGGTGTGTCCTTTAGGGGGATTGTCCGGGATAAACTGTCCCTCTGTCCCATGATGTGTCCTTTAGGGGGATTGTCCAGGATAAACTGTCACTCTGTCCCATGGTGTGTCCTTTAGGGTGATTGTCCAGGATAAACTGTCCCTCTGTCCCACGGTGTGTCCTTTAGGGAGTTATCCAGGATAAACTGTCCCTCTGTCCCATGTTGTGTCCTTTAGGGGTATTTCCAGGGATAAACTGTCCCTCTGTCCCATGATGTGTCCTTTAGGGGGATTGTCCAGGATAAACTATCCCTCTGACCCATGATGTGTCCTTTACGGGAAATGTCCGGGATAAACTGTCCCTCTGTACCATGGTGTATCCATTATGGGGATTGACCAGGATAAACTGTCCCTCTGTACCATGGTGTGTCCTTTTGGGGGTTTGTCCAGGATAAACTGTCCCTCTGTCCCATGATATGTCCTTCCGGGGGATTGTCCAGGTTAAGCTGTCACTCTGTCCTATGGTGTGTCATTTAGGGGGATTGTCCAGGATAAACTGTCCGTCTGTCCCATGATGTGTCCTTTAGGTGGATTGTCCAGGATAAACTGTCCCTCTGTCCCATGGTGTGTCCTTTAGGGGGATTGTCCAGGTTAAACTGCCCCTCTGTCCCATGGTGTATCCTTTTGGGGGATTGTCCGGGATAAACTGTCCCTCTGTCCCATAATGTGTCCTTTAGGGGGATTGTCCGGGATAAGCTGTGCCTCTGTCCCATGATGTGTCCTTTAGGGTGATTGTCCAGGATAAACTGTCCCTCTGTCCCATGATGTGTCCATAATGGGGATTGTCCAGGATAAACTGTCTCTCTGTCCCATGGTGTGTCCTTTAGGGGGATTGTCCGGGATAAACTGACCTTCTGTCCCATGATGTGTCCTTTAGGGGGATTGTCCATTATAAACTGTCCCTCTGTCCCATGGTGTGTCCTTTAGGGGGATTGTCCGGGATAAACTGTCCCTCTGTCCCATGATGTGTCCTTTAGGGGGATTGTCCACTATAAACTGTCCGTCTGTCCCATGATGTGTCCTTTAGGGGGATTGTCCGGGATAAACTGTCCCTTTGCCCCATGGTGTGTCCTTTAGGGCGATAGTCCATGACAAACTGTCCGTCTGTCCCATAGTGCGTCCTTTAGGGGGATGGTCCAGGATAAAATGTCCCTCTGTCCCATGGTGTGTCCTTTAGCGGGATTGTCCAGGATAAACTGTCCCTCTGTCCCATGATGTGTCCTTTAGGGGGATTGTCTAGGATAAACTGTCCCTCTGTCCCATGGTGTGTCCTTTAGGGGGATTGTCCAGGATAAACTGTCCCTCTGTCCCATGGTGTGTCCTATAGGGGCATTGTTCAGAATAAACTGTCCCTCTGTCCCATGGTGTGTCCTTTAGGGGGATTGTCCGGGATAAACTGTCCCTCTGTCCCATGATGTGGCATTAAGGGGGATTGAACGGGATAACCTGTGCCTCTGACCCATGATGTATGTGCACTTTAGTGGGATTGACTGGGATAAACTGTCCCTCTGTCCCATGGTGTGCCCTTTAGGGGGATTGACTGGGATAAACTGTCCCTCTGTCCCATGATGTGTTCGTTAGGGGGATTGTCCAGGATAAACTGTCCCTCTGTCCCATGGTGTATCCATTAGGGGGATTGTCCGTGATAATCTATCCCTCTGTCCCAAGCTGTCTCCTTTAGGGGGATTGTCCGGGATAAACTGTCCCTCTGTCCCATGGTATGTCCTTTAGGGGGTTGTCCGGGATAAACTGTCCCTCTGTCCCATGGTGTGTACTTTAGGAGGATTGTCCAGGATAAACTGTCCCTCTGTCCCATGGTCCGTCCTTTAGTGGGATTGTCCAGGATAAACTGTCCCTCTGTCCCATGATGTGTCGTTTATGCGAATTGTCCAGAATAAACTGTCCCTCTGTCCCATGGAGTGTCCTGCAGTGGGATTGTCCAGGATAAACTGTCCCTCTGTCCCATGGTGCGTCCTTTAGTGGGATTGTCCAGGATAAACTGTCCCACTGTCCCATGGTGTGTCCTTTAGTGGGATTGTCCAGGATAAACTCTCCCTCTGTCCCATGATGTGTCCTTCAGTGGGATTGTCCGGGATAAACTGTCCCTCTGTCCCATGGTGTGTCCTTTAGGGGGATTGTCCAGGATAAACTGTCCCTCTGTCCCATGTTGTGTCCTATAGGGGGATTGTCCAGGATAAACTGTCCCTCTGTCCCATGGTGTGTCCTTTTGGGGGATTGTCCAGGATAAACTGTCCCTCTGTCCAATGCTGTGTCCTTTAGGGGGATTTCCCGGGATAAACTGTCCCTCTGACCCATGATGTGCCCTTTAGGGGGATTGTCCAGGATAAACTGTCCCTCTGTCCCATGGTGTGTCCTTTAGGGGGATTGTCCGGGATAAACTGTCCCTCTGTCCCATGATGTGTCCTTTAGGGGGATTGTCCAGGATAAACTGTCTCTCTGTCCCATGATGTGTCCTTTAGGGGGATTGTCCAGGATAAACTGTCCCTCTGTCCCATGCTGTGTATTTTAGGGGGATTGTCCGGGATAAACTGTCCCTCTGTCCGATGGTGTGTCCTTTAGGGGGATTGTCCAGGATAAATTGTCCCTCTGTACCATGGTGTGTCCTTTAAGGGGATTGTCCAGGATAAATTGTCCCTCTGTACCATGGTGTGTCCTTTAGGGAGATTGTCCAGGATAAACTGACCCTCTGTCCCATGGTGTGTCCTTTAGGGGGACTGTCCAGGATAAACTGTCCCTCTGTCCTATGGTGTGTCCTTTAGGGGGATTGTCCAGGATAAACTGTCCGTCTGTCCCATGATGTGTCCTTTAGGGGGATTGTCCAGGATAAACTGTCCCTCTGTCCCATGGTGTGTCCTTTAGGGGGATTGTCCAGGATAAACTGCCCGTCTGTCCCATGGTGTATCCTTTTGGGGGATTGTTAGGGATAAACTGTCCCTCTGTCCCATGGTGTATCCTTTAGGGGGATTGTCCAGGATAAACTGCCCCTCTGTCCAATGGTGTATCCTTTTGAGGGATTGTCCGGGATAAACTGTCCCTCTGTCCCATGGTGTGTCCTTTAGGGGGATTGTCCGGGATAAGCTGTGCCTCTGTCCCATGATGTGTCCTTTAGGGTGATTGTCCAGGATAAACTGTCCCTCTGTCCCATGGTGTGTCCTTTAGGGGGATTGTCCAGGAAAAACTGTCCCTCTGTCCCATGATGTGTCCTTTAGGGGGATTGTCCGGGATAAGCTGTGCCTCTGTCCCATGATGTGTCCTTTAGGGTGATTGTCCAGGATAAACTGTCCCTCTGTCCCATGGTGTGTCCTTTAGGGGGATTGTCCAGGAAAAACTGTCCCTCTGTCCCATGATGTGTCCTTTAGGGGGATTGTCCGGGATAAGCTGTGCCTCTGTCCCATGATGTGTCCTTTAGGGTGATTGTCCAGAATAAACTGTCCCTCTGTCCCATGATGTGTCCATAATGGGGATTGTCCAGGATAAGCTGTCTGTCTGTCCCATGATGTGTCCTTTAGGGGGATTGTCCAGGATAAACTGTCCCTCTGTCCCATGGTGTGTCCTTTAGGAGGACTGTCCGGGATAAACTGTTCCTCTGTCCCATGATGTATCCTTTAGGGGGATTGTCCGGGATAATCTGTCTCTCTGTCCCATGGTGTGTCCTTTAGGGGGATTGTCCAGGATAAACTTTCCCTCTGTCCAATGATGTGTCCATTAGGGGGATTGTCCGGGATAAACTGTCCCTCTGTCCCATGATGTGTCCTTTAGGGGGATTGTCCACGATAAACTGTCCCTCTGTCCCATGGTGTGTCCTTTAGGGGGATTGTCCGGGATAAACTGTCTCTCTGTCCCATGATATGTCCTTTAGGGGTATTGTCCGTGATAAACTGTCCCTCTGTCCCATGGTGTGTACTTTAGGGGGATTGTACAGGATAAACTGTCCCTCTGTCCCATGGTCCGTCCTTTAGTGGGATTGTCCAGGATAAACTGTCCCTCTGTCCCATGATGTGTCGTTTATGCGAATTGTCCAGGATAAACTGTGCCTCTGTCCCATGGAGTGTCCTTCAGTGGGATTGTCCAGGATAAACTGTCCCTCTGTCCCATGGTGCGTCCTTTAGTGGGATTGTCCAGGATAAACTGTCCCACTGTCCCATGGTGTGTCCTTTAGTGTGATTGTCCAGGATAAACTCTCCCTCTGTCCCATGATGTGTCCTTCAGTGGGATTGTCCGGGATAAACTGTCCCTCTGTCCCATGTTGTGTCCTATAGGGGGATTGTCCAGGATAAACTGTCCCTCTGTCCCATGGTGTGTCCTTTTGGGGGATTGTCCAGGATAAACAGTCCCTCTGTCCAATGCTGTGTCCTTTAGGGGGATTTCCCGGGATAAACTGTCCCTCTGACCCATGATGTGCCCTTTAGGGGGATTGTCCAGGATAAACTGTCCCTCTGTCCCATGGTGTGTCCTTTAGGGGGATTGTCCGGGATAAACTGTCCCTCTGTCCCATGATGTGTCCTTTAGGGGGATTGTCCAGGATAAACTGTCTCTCTGTCCCATGATGTGTCCTTTAGGGGGATTGTCCAGGATAAACTGTCCCTCTGTCCCATGCTGTGTATTTTAGGGGGATTGTCCGGGATAAACTGTCCCTCTGTCCGATGGTGTGTCCTTTAGGGGGATTGTCCAGGATAAATTGTCCCTCTGTACCATGGTGTGTCCTTTAAGGGGATTGTCCAGGATAAATTGTCCCTCTGTACCATGGTGTGTCCTTTAGGGAGATTGTCCAGGATAAACTGACCCTCTGTCCCATGGTGTGTCCTTTAGGGGGACTGTCCAGGATAAACTGTCCCTCTGTCCTATGGTGTGTCCTTTAGGGGGATTGTCCAGGATAAACTGTCCGTCTGTCCCATGATGTGTTCTTTAGGGGGATTGTCCAGGATAAACTGTCCCTCTGTCCCATGGTGTGTCCTTTAGGGGATTGTCCAGGATAAACTGCCCGTCTGTCCCATGGTGTATCCTTTTGGGGGATTGTTCGGGATAAACTGTCCCTCTGTCCCATGGTGTATCCTTTAGGGGGATTGTCCAGGATAAACTGCCCCTCTGTCCAATGGTGTATCCTTTTGAGGGATTGTCCGGGATAAACTGTCCTCTGTCCCATGGTGTGTCCTTTAGGGGGATTGTCCGGGATAAGCTGTGCCTCTGTCCCATGATGTGTCCTTTAGGGTGATTGTCCAGGATAAACTGTCCCTCTGTCCCATGGTGTGTCCTTTAGGGGGATTGTCCAGGAAAAACTGTCCCTATGTCCCATGGTGTGTCCTTTAGGGGGATTGTCCGGGATAAACTGTCCCTCTGTCCCATGATGTGGCATTAAGGGGGATTGAACGGGATAACCTGTGCCTCTGACCCATGATGTATGTGCACTTTAGTGGGATTGACTGGGATAAACTGTCCCTCTGTCCCATGGTGTGCCCTTTAGGGGGATTGACTGGGATAAACTGTCCCTCTGTCCCATGATGTGTTCTTTAGGGGGATTGTCCAGGATAAACTGTCCCTCTGTCCCATGGTGCGTCCTTTAGTGGGATTGTCCAGGATAAACTGTCCCTCTTTCCCATAGTGTGTTCTTTAGTGGGATTGTCCAGGATAAACTGTCCCTCTGTCCCATGATGTGTCCTTTAGGGGGATTGTCCAGGATAAACTGTCCCTCTGTCCCATGGTGCGTCCTTTAGGGGGATTGTCCAGGATAAACTGTCACTCTGTCCCATGGTGTGTCCTTTAGGGTGATTGTCCAGGATAAACTGTCCCTCTGTCCCACGGTGTGTCCTTTAGGGAGTTATCCAGGATAAACTGTCCCTCTGACCCATGCTGTGTCCTTTAGGGGTATTTCCCGGGATAAACTCTCCCTCTGTCCCATGATGTGTCCTTTAGGGGGATTGTCCAGGATAAACTATCCCTCTGTCCCATGGTGTATCCATTATGGGGATTGACCAGGATAAACTGTCACTCTGTCCTATGGTGTGTCATTTAGGGGGATTGTCCAGGATAAACTGTCCGTCTGTCCCATGATGTGTCCTTTAGGTGGATTGTCCAGGATAAACTGTCCCTCTGTCCCATGGTGTATCCTTTTGGGGGATTGTCCGGGATAAACTGTCCCTCTGTCCCATGATGTGTCCTTTAGGGGGATTGTCCGGGATAAGCTGTGCCTCTGTCCCATGATGTGTCCTTTAGGGTGATTGTCCAGGATAAACTGTCCCTCTGTCCCATGATGTGTCCATAATGGGGATTGTCCAGGATAAACTGTCTCTCTGTCCCATGGTGTGTCCTTTAGGGGGATTGTCCGGGATAAACTGACCTTCTGTCCCATGATGTGTCCTTTAGGGGGATTGTCCATTATAAACTGTCCCTCTGTCCCATGGTGTGTCCTTTAGGGGGATTGTCCGGGATAAACTGTCCCTCTGTCCCATGATGTGTCCTTTAGGGGGATTGTCCACTATAAACTGTCCGTCTGTCCCATGATGTGTCCTTTAGGGGGATTGTCCGGGATTAACTGTCCCTTTGCCCCATGGTGTGTCCTTTAGGGCGATAGTCCATGACAAACTGTCCGTCTGTCCCATAGTGCGTCCTTTAGGGGGATGGTCCAGGATAAAATGTCCCTCTGTCCCATGGTGTGTCCTTTAGCGGGATTGTCCAGGATAAACTGTCCCTCTGTCCCATGATGTGTCCTTTAGGGGGATTGTCTAGGATAAACTGTCCCTCTGTCCCATGGTGTGTCCTTTAGGGGGATTGTCCAGGATAAACTGTCCCTCTGTCCCATGGTGTGTCCTATAGGGGCATTGTTCAGAATAAACTGTCCCTCTGTCCCATGGTGTGTCCTTTAGGGGGATTGTCCGGGATAAACTGTCCCTCTGTCCCATGATGTGGCATTAAGGGGGATTGAACGGGATAACCTGTGCCTCTGACCCATGATGTATGTGCACTTTAGTGGGATTGACTGGGATAAACTGTCCCTCTGTCCCATGGTGTGCCCTTTAGGGGGATTGACTGGGATAAACTGTCCCTCTGTCCCATGATGTGTTCTTTAGGGGGATTGTCCAGGATAAACTGTCCCTCTGTCCCATGATGTGTCCTTTAGGGGGATTGTCCGTGATAATCTATCCCTCTGTCCCAAGCTGTCTCCTTTAGGGGGATTGTCCGGGATAAACTGTCCCTCTGTCCCATGGTATGTCCTTTAGGGGGTTGTCCGGGATAAACTGTCCCTCTGTCCCATGGTGTGTACTTTAGGGGGATTGTCCAGGATAAACTGTCCCTCTGTCCCATGGTCCGTCCTTTAGTGGGATTGTCCAGGATAAACTGTCCCTCTGTCCCATGATGTGTCCTTTATGCGAATTGTCCAGGATAAACTGTCCCTCTGTCCCATGGAGTGTCCTTCAGTGGGATTGTCCAGGATAAACTGTCCCTCTGTCCCATGGTGCGTCCGTTAGTGGGATTGTCCAGGATAAACTGTCCCACTGTCCCATGGTGTGTCCTTTAGTGGGATTGTCCAGGATAAACTCTCCCTCTGTCCCATGATGTGTCCTTCAGTGGGATTGTCCGGGATAAACTGTCCCTCTGTCCCATGGTGTGTCCTTTAGGGGGATTGTCCAGGATAAACTGTCCCTCTGTCCCATGTTGTGTCCTATAGGGGGATTGTCCAGGATAAACTGTCCCTCTGTCCTATGGTGTGTCCTTTTGGGGGATTGTCCAGGATAAACTGTCCCTCTGTCCAATGCTGTGTCCTTTAGGGGGATTTCCCGGGATAAACTGTCCCTCTGACCCATGATGTGCCCTTTAGGGGGATTGTCCAGGATAAACTGTCCCTCTGTCCCATGGTGTGTCCTTTAGGGGGATTGTCCGGGATAAACTGTCCCTCTGTCCCATGATGTGTCCTTTAGGGGGATTGTCCAGGATAAACTGTCTCTCTGTCCCATGATGTGTCCTTTAGGGGGATTGTCCAGGATAAACTGTCCCTCTGTCCCATGCTGTGTATTTTAGGGGGATTGTCCGGGATAAACTGTCCCTCTGTCCGATGGTGTGTCGTTTAGGGGGATTGTCCAGGATAAATTGTCCCTCTGTACCATGGTGTGTCCTTTAAGGGGATTGTCCAGGATAAATTGTCCCTCTGTACCATGGTGTGTCCTTTAGGGAGATTGTCCAGGATAAACTGACCCTCTGTCCCATGGTGTGTCCTTTAGGGGGACTGTCCAGGATAAACTGTCCCTCTGTCCTATGGTGTGTCCTTTCGGGGGATTGTCCAGGATAAACTGTCCGTCTGTCCCATGATGTGTCCTTTAGGGGGATTGTCCAGGATAAACTGTCCCTCTGTCCCATGGTGTGTCCTTTAGGGGGATTGTCCAGGATAAACTGCCCGTCTGTCCCATGGTGTATCCTTTTGGGGGATTGTTCGGGATAAACTGTCCCTCTGTCCCATGATGTGTCCTTTAGGGGGATTGTCCAGGATAAACTGTCCCTCTGTCCCATGGTGTGTCCTTTAGGGGGATTGTCCAGGAAAAACTGTCCCTCTGTCCCATGATGTGTCCTTTAGGGGGATTGTCCGGGATAAACTGTTCCTCTGTCCCATGGTGTGTCCTTTAGGGGGATTGTCCAGGAAAAACTGTCCCTCTGTCCCATGATGTGTCCTTTAGGGGGATTGTCCGGGATAAGCTGTGCCTCTGTCCCATGATGTGTCCTTTAGGGTGATTGTCCAGGATAAACTGTCCCTCTGTCCCATGATGTGTCCATAATGGGGATTGTCCAGGATAAGCTGTCTGTCTGTCCCATGATGTGTCCTTTAGGGGGATTGTCCAGGATAAACTGTCCCTCTGTCCCATGGTGTGTCCTTTAGGAGGACTGTCGGGATAAACTGTTCCTCTGTCCCATGATGTATCCTTTAGGGGGATTGTCCGGGATAATCTGTCTCTCTGTCCCATGGTGTGTCCTTTAGGGGATTGTCCAGGATAAACTTTCCCTCTGTCCAATGATGTGTCCATTAGGGGGATTGTCCGGGATAAACTGTCCCTCTGTCCCATGATGTGTCCTTTAGGGGGATTGTCCACGATAAACTGTCCCTCTGTCCCATGGTGTGTCCTTTAGGGGGATTGTCCGGGATAAACTGTCTCTCTGTCCCATGGTGTGTCCTTTAGGGAATTGTCCGGGATAAACTGTCCCTCTGTCCCATGATGTGTCCTTTAGGGGGATTGTCCGGGATAAACTGTCCCTCTGTCCCATGGTGTGTCCATAATGGGGATTGTCCAGGATAAACTGTCTGTCTGTCCCA
Source organism: Prionace glauca (assembly GCA_037974335.1). NCBI lineage: Eukaryota > Metazoa > Chordata > Chondrichthyes > Carcharhiniformes > Carcharhinidae > Prionace > Prionace glauca. The sequence continues at coordinate 858,436 of JBBMRE010000114.1, forward strand.
TGATGTGTCCTTTAGTGGGATTGTCCGGTATAAACTGTCCCTCTGTCCCATGGTGTGTCCTTTAGTGGGATTGTCCGGGATAAACAGTCCCTCTGTCCCATGGTGTGTCATTTAGGAGGACTGTCCGGGATAAACTGTCCCTCTGTCCCATGGTGTGTCCTTTAGGGGGATTGTCCTGGATAAACTGTCCTCTGTCCCATGGTGTGTCCTTTAGTGGGATTGTCCGGGATAAACTGTCCATCTGTCCCATGGTGTATCCTTTTGGGGTTTGTCCGGGATAAACTATCCCTCTGTCCCATGGTGTGTCCTTTAAGGGGATAGTCCGTGATAAACTGTCCCTCTGTCCATGGTGTGTCCTTTAGGGCGATTGTCCAGGATAAACTGTCCCTCTGTCCCATGGTGTGTCCTTTAGGGGGATTGTCCAGGATAAACTGTCCCTCTGTCCATGATGTGTCCTTTAGGGGATTGTCTAGGATAAACTGTCCCTCTGTCCCATGGTGTGTCTTTAGGGGAATGTCCAGGATAAACTGTCCCTCTGTCCCATGATGTGTCCTTTAGGGGGATTGTCCATGATAAACTGTCCCTCTGTCCCATGATGTGTCCTTTAGGGGGATTGTCCGGGATAAACTGTCCCTCTGTCCCATGATGTGTCCTTTAGGGGGATTGTCCACTATAAACTGTCCGTCTGTCCCATGATGTGTCCTTTAGGGGATTGTCCGGGATTAACTGTCCCTTTGCCCCATGGTGTGTCCTTTAGGGCGATAGTCCATGACAAACTGTCCGTCTGTTCCATAGTGCGTCCTTTAGGGGGATGGTCCAGGATAAAATGTCCTCTGTCCCATGGTGTGTCCTTTAGCGGGATTGTCCAGGATAAACTGTCCCTCTGTCCATGATGTGTCCTTTAGGGGGATTGTCTAGGATAAACTGTCCCTCTGTCCCATGGTGTGTCCTATAGGGGGATTGTCCAGGATAAACTGTCCCTCTGTCCCATGGTGTGTCCTATAGGGGCATTGTTCAGAATAAACTGTCCCTCTGTCCCATGGTGTGTCCTTTAGGGGGATTGTCCAGGATAAACTGTCCCTCTGTCCCATGGTGTGTCCTATAGGGGCATTGTTCAGAATAAACTGTCCCTCTGTCCCATGGTGTGTCCTTTAGGGGATTGTCCGGGATAAACTGTCCCTCTGTCCATGATGTGGCATTAAGGGGGATTGAACGGATAACCTGTGCCTCTGACCCATGATGTATGTGCACTTTAGTGGGATTGACTGGGATAAACAGTCCCTCTGTCCATGGTGTGCCCTTTAGGGGGATTGACTGGGATAAACTGTCCCTCTGTCCCATGATGTGTTCTTTAGGGGGATTGTCCAGGATAAACTGTCCCTCTGTCCCATGATGTGTCCTTTAGGGGGATTGTCCGTGATAATCTATCCCTCTGTCCCAAGCTGTCTCCTTTAGGGGGATTGTCCGGGATAAACTGTCCCTCTGTCCCATGGTATATCCTTTAGGGGGTTGTCCGGGATAAACTGTCCCTCTGTCCCATGGTGTGTACTTTAGGGGGATTGTCCAGGATAAACTGTCCCTCTGTCCCATGGTCCGTCCTTTAGTGGGATTGTCCAGGATAAACTGTCCCTCTGTCCCATGATGTGTCCTTTATGCGAATTGTCCAGGATAAACTGTCCCTCTGTCCCATGGAGTGTCCTTCAGTGGGATTGTCCAGGATAAACTGTCCCTCTGTCCCATGGTGCGTCCGTTAGTGGGATTGTCCAGGATAAACTGTCCCACTGTCCCATGGTGTGTCCTTTAGTGGGATTGTCCAGGATAAACTCTCCCTCTGTCCCATGATGTGTCCTTCAGTGGGATTGTCCGGGATAAACTGTCCCTCTGTCCCATGGTGTGTCCTTTAGGGGGATTGTCCAGGATAAACTGTCCTCTGTCCCATGTTGTGTCCTATAGGGGGATTGTCCAGGATAAACTGTCCCTCTGTCCTATGGTGTGTCCTTTTGGGGGATTGTCCAGGATAAACTGTCCCTCTGTCCAATGCTGTGTCCTTTAGGGGGATTTCCCGGGATAAACTGTCCCTCTGACCCATGATGTGCCCTTTAGGGGGATTGTCCAGGATAAACTGTCCCTCTGTCCCATGGTGTGTCCTTTAGGGGGATTGTCCGGGATAAACTGTCCCTCTGTCCCATGATGTGTCCTTTAGGGGGATTGTCCAGGATAAACTGTCTCTCTGTCCCATGATGTGTCCTTTAGGGGATTGTCCAGGATAAACTGTCCCTCTGTCCCATGCTGTGTATTTTAGGGGGATTGTCGGGATAAACTGTCCCTCTGTCCGATGGTGTGTCGTTTAGGGGATTGTCCAGGATAAATTGTCCCTCTGTACATGGTGTGTCCTTTAAGGGGATTGTCCAGGATAAATTGTCCCTCTGTACCATGGTGTGTCCTTTAGGGAGATTGTCCAGGATAAACTGACCCTCTGTCCCATGGTGTGTCCTTTAGGGGGACTGTCAGGATAAACTGTCCCTCTGTCCTATGGTGTGTCCTTTCGGGGGATTGTCCAGGATAAACTGTCCGTCTGTCCCATGATGTGTCCTTTAGGGGATTGTCCAGGATAAACTGTCCCTCTGTCCCATGGTGTGTCCTTTAGGGGGATTGTCCAGGATAAACTGCCCGTCTGTCCCATGGTGTATCCTTTTGGGGGATTGTTCGGGATAAACTGTCCCTCTGTCCCATGATGTGTCCTTTAGGGGGATTGTCCAGGATAAACTGTCCCTCTGTCCCATGGTGTGTCCTTTAGGGGGATTGTCCAGGAAAAACTGTCCCTCTGTCCCATGATGTGTCCTTTAGGGGATTGTCCGGGATAAACTGTTCCTCTGTCCCATGGTGTGTCCTTTAGGGGGATTGTCCAGGAAAAACTGTCCCTCTGTCCCATGATGTGTCCTTTAGGGGGATTGTCCGGGATAAGCTGTGCCTCTGTCCCATGATGTGTCCTTTAGGGTGATTGTCCAGGATAAACTGTCCCTCTGTCCCATGATGTGTCCATAATGGGGATTGTCCAGGATAAGCTGTCTGTCTGTCCCATGATGTGTCCTTTAGGGGGATTGTCCAGGATAAACTGTCCCTCTGTCCCATGGTGTGTCCTTTAGGAGGACTGTCCGGGATAAACTGTTCCTCTGTCCCATGATGTATCCTTTAGGGGGATTGTCCGGGATAATCTGTCTCTCTGTCCCATGGTGTGTCCTTTAGGGGGATTGTCCAGGATAAACTTTCCCTCTGTCCAATGATGTGTCCATTAGGGGGATTGTCGGGATAAACTGTCCCTCTGTCCCATGATGTGTCCTTTAGGGGATTGTCCACGATAAACTGTCCCTCTGTCCCATGGTGTGTCCTTTAGGGGGATTGTCCGGGATAAACTGTCTCTCTGTCCCATGGTGTGTCCTTTAGGGGAATTGTCCGGGATAAACTGTCCCTCTGTCCCATGATGTGTCCTTTAGGGGGATTGTCCGGGATAAACTGTCCCTCTGTCCCATGGTGTGTCCATAATGGGGATTGTCCAGGATAAACTGTCTGTCTGTCCCATGATGTGTCCTTTAGTGGGATTGTCCGGTATAAACTGTCCCTCTGTCCCATGGTGTGTCCTTTAGTGGGATTGTCCGGGATAAACAGTCCCTCTGTCCCATGGTGTGTCATTTAGGAGGACTGTCCGGGATAAACTGTCCCTCTGTCCCATGGTGTGTCCTTTAGGGGGATTGTCCTGGATAAACTGTCCCTCTGTCCCATGGTGTGTCCTTTAGTGGGATTGTCCGGGATAAACTGTCCATCTGTCCCATGGTGTATCCTTTTGGGGTTTGTCCGGGATAAACTATCCCTCTGTCCCATGGTGTGTCCTTTAAGGGGATAGTCCGTGATAAACTGTCCCTCTGTCCCATGGTGTGTCCTTTAGGGCGATTGTCCAGGATAAACTGTCCCTCTGTCCCATGGTGTGTCCTTTAGGGGGATTGTCCAGGATAAACTGTCCCTCTGTCCCATGATGTGTCCTTTAGGGGGATTGTCTAGGATAAACTGTCCCTCTGTCCCATGGTGTGTCCTTTAGGGGGAATGTCCAGGATAAACTGTCCCTCTGTCCCATGATGTGTCCTTTAGGGGGATTGTCCATGATAAACTGTCCCTCTGTCCCATGATGTGTCCTTTAGGGGGATTGTCCGGGATAAACTGTCCCTCTGTCCCATGATGTGTCCTTTAGGGGGATTGTCCACTATAAACTGTCCGTCTGTCCATGATGTGTCCTTTAGGGGGATTGTCCGGGATTAACTGTCCCTTTGCCCCATGGTGTGTCCTTTAGGGCGATAGTCCATGACAAACTGTCCGTCTGTTCCATAGTGCGTCCTTTAGGGGGATGGTCCAGGATAAAATGTCCCTCTGTCCCATGGTGTGTCCTTTAGCGGGATTGTCCAGGATAAACTGTCCCTCTGTCCCATGATGTGTCCTTTAGGGGGATTGTCTAGGATAAACTGTCCCTCTGTCCCATGGTGTGTCCTATAGGGGGATTGTCCAGGATAAACTGTCCCTCTGTCCCATGGTGTGTCCTATAGGGGCATTGTTCAGAATAAACTGTCCCTCTGTCCCATGGTGTGTCCTTTAGGGGGATTGTCCAGGATAAACTGTCCCTCTGTCCCATGGTGTGTCCTATAGGGGCATTGTTCAGAATAAACTGTCCCTCTGTCCCATGGTGTGTCCTTTAGGGGGATTGTCCGGGATAAACTGTCCCTCTGTCCCATGATGTGGCATTAAGGGGGATTGAACGGGATAACCTGTGCCTCTGACCCATGATGTATGTGCACTTTAGTGGGATTGACTGGGATAAACTGTCCCTCTGTCCCATGGTGTGCCCTTTAGGGGGATTGACTGGGATAAACTGTCCCTCTGTCCCATGATGTGTTCTTTAGGGGGATTGTCCAGGATAAACTGTCCCTCTGTCCCATGATGTGTCCTTTAGGGGGATTGTCCGTGATAATCTATCCCTCTGTCCCAAGCTGTCTCCTTTAGGGGGATTGTCCGGGATAAACTGTCCCTCTGTCCCATGGTATATCCTTTAGGGGGTTGTCCGGGATAAACTGTCCCTCTGTCCCATGGTGTGTACTTTAGGGGGATTGTCCAGGATAAACTGTCCCTCTGTCCCATGGTCCGTCCTTTAGTGGGATTGTCCAGGATAAACTGTCCCTCTGTCCCATGATGTGTCCTTTATGCGAATTGTCCAGGATAAACTGTCCCTCTGTCCCATGGAGTGTCCTTCAGTGGGATTGTCCAGGATAAACTGTCCCTCTGTCCCATGGTGCGTCCGTTAGTGGGATTGTCCAGGATAAACTGTCCCACTGTCCCATGGTGTGTCCTTTAGTGGGATTGTCCAGGATAAACTCTCCCTCTGTCCCATGATGTGTCCTTCAGTGGGATTGTCCGGGATAAACTGTCCCTCTGTCCCATGGTGTGTCCTTTAGGGGGATTGTCCAGGATAAACTGTCCCTCTGTCCCATGTTGTGTCCTATAGGGGGATTGTCCAGGATAAACTGTCCCTCTGTCCTATGGTGTGTCCTTTTGGGGGATTGTCCAGGATAAACTGTCCCTCTGTCCAATGCTGTGTCCTTTAGGGGGATTTCCCGGGATAAACTGTCCCTCTGACCCATGATGTGCCCTTTAGGGGGATTGTCCAGGATAAACTGTCCCTCTGTCCCATGGTGTGTCCTTTAGGGGGATTGTCCGGGATAAACTGTCCCTCTGTCCCATGATGTGTCCTTTAGGGGGATTGTCCAGGATAAACTGTCTCTCTGTCCCATGATGTGTCCTTTAGGGGGATTGTCCAGGATAAACTGTCCCTCTGTCCCATGCTGTGTATTTTAGGGGATTGTCCGGGATAAACTGTCCCTCTGTCCGATGGTGTGTCGTTTAGGGGGATTGTCCAGGATAAATTGTCCCTCTGTACCATGGTGTGTCCTTTAAGGGGATTGTCCAGGATAAATTGTCCCTCTGTACCATGGTGTGTCCTTTAGGGAGATTGTCCAGGATAAACTGACCCTCTGTCCCATGGTGTGTCCTTTAGGGGGACTGTCCAGGATAAACTGTCCCTCTGTCCTATGGTGTGTCCTTTCGGGGGATTGTCCAGGATAAACTGTCCGTCTGTCCCATGATGTGTCCTTTAGGGGGATTGTCCAGGATAAACTGTCCCTCTGTCCCATGGTGTGTCCTTTAGGGGGATTGTCCAGGATAAACTGCCCGTCTGTCCCATGGTGTATCCTTTTGGGGGATTGTTCGGGATAAACTGTCCCTCTGTCCCATGATGTGTCCTTTAGGGGGATTGTCCAGGATAAACTGTCCCTCTGTCCCATGGTGTGTCCTTTAGGGGGATTGTCCAGGAAAAACTGTCCCTCTGTCCCATGATGTGTCCTTTAGGGGGATTGTCCGGGATAAGCTGTGCCTCTGTCCCATGATGTGTCCTTTAGGGTGATTGTCCAGGATAAACTGTCCCTCTGTCCCATGGTGTGTCCTTTAGGGGGATTGTCCAGGAAAAACTGTCCCTCTGTCCCATGATGTGTCCTTTACGGGGATTGTCCGGGATAAGCTGTGCCTCTGTCCCATGATGTGTCCTTTAGGGTGATTGTCCAGGATAAACTGTCCCTCTGTCCCATGATGTGTCCATAATGGGGATTGTCCAGGATAAGCTGTCTGTCTGTCCCATGATGTGTGCTTTAGGGGGATTGTCCAGGATAAACTGTCCCTCTGTCCCATGTTGTGTCCTTTAGGAGGACTGTCCGGGATAAACTGTTCCTCTGTCCCATGATGTATCCTTTAGGGGGATTGTCCGGGATAATCTGTCTCTCTGTCCCATGGTGTGTCCTTTAGGGGGATTGTCCAGGATAAACTTTCCCTCTGTCCAATGATGTGTCCATTAGGGGGATTGTCCGGGATAAACTGTCCCTCTGTCCCATGATGTGTCCTTTAGGGGGATTGTCCACGATAAACTGTCCCTCTGTCCCATGGTGTTTCCTTTAGGGGGATTGTCCGGGATAAACTGTCTCTCTGTCCCATGGTGTGTCCTTTAGGGGGATTGTCCGGGATAAACTGTCCCTCTGTCCCATGATGTGTCCTTTAGGGGGATTGTCCGGGATAAACTGTCCCTCTGTCCCATGGTGTGTCCATAATGGGGATTGTCCAGGATAAACTGTCTGTCTGTCCCATGATGTGTCCTTTAGTGGGATTGTCCGGTATAAACAGTCCCTCTGTCCCATGATGTGTCCTTTAGAGGGATTGTCCAGTATAAACTGTCCCTCTGTCCCATGATGTGTACTTTAGGGGGATTGTCCGGGATAAACTGTCCCTCTGTCCCATGGTGTGTCCTTTAGTGGGATTGTCCGGGATAAACAGTCCCTCTGTCCCATGGTGTGTCATTTAGGAGGACTGTCCGGGATAAACTGTCCCTCTGTCCCATGGTGTGTCATTTAGGGGGATTGTCCTGGATAAACTGTCCCTCTGTCCCATGGTGTGTCCTTTAGTGGGATTGTCCGGGATAAACTGTCCATCTGTCCCATGGTGTGTCCTTTAAGGGGATAGTCCGTGATAAACTGTCCCTCTGTCCCATGGTGTGTCCTTTAGGGCGATTGTCCAGGATAAACTGTCCCTCTGTCCCATGGTGTGTCCTTTAGGGGGATTGTCCAGGATAAACTGTCCCTCTGTCCCATGATGTGTCCTTTAGGGGGATTGTCTAGGATAAACTGTCCCTCTGTCCCATGGTGTGTCCTTTAGGGGGAATGTCCAGGATAAACTGTCCCTCTGTCCCATGATGTGTCCTTTAGGGGGATTGTCCATGATAAACTGTCCCTCTGTCCCATGATGTGTCCTTTAGGGGGATTGTCTAGGATAAACTGTCCGTCTGTCCCATGGTGTGTCCTTTAGGGGGATTGTCCAGGATAAACTGTCCCTCTGTCCCATGATGTGTCCTTTAGTGGGATTGTCCAGGATAAACTGTCCCTATGTCCCATGGTGTGTCCTGAAGGGGGATTGTCCAGGATAAAATGTCCCTCTGTCCCATGGTGTGTCCTTTAGGGGGATTGTCCATTATAAACTGTCCCTCTGTCCCATGGTGTGTCCTTTAGGGGGATTGTCCAGGATAAACTGTCACTCTGTCCCATGGTGTGTCCTTTAGGGGCATTGTCCAGGATAAACTGTCCCTCTGTCCCATGGTGTGTCCTTTAGGGGGATTGTCCAGGATAAACTGTCCCTCTGTCCCATGCTGTGTCCTTTAGGGGTATTTCCCGGGATAAACTGTCCCTCTGTCCCATGATGTGTCCTTTAGGGGGATTTCCCGGGATAAACTGTCCCTCTGTCCCATGATGTGTCCTTTAGGGGTATTTCCCGGGATAAACTGTCCCTCTGTCTCATGATGTCTCCTTTAGGGGGATTGTCTAGGATAAACTGTCCCTCTGTCCCATGGTGTGTCCTTTAGGGGGATTGTCCAGGATAAACTGTCCCTCTGTCCCATGGTGTGTCCTATAGGGGCATTGTTCAGAATAAACTGTCCCTCTGTCCCATGGTGTGTCCTTTAGGGGGATTGTCCGGGATAAACTGTCCCTCTGTCCCATGATGTGGCATTAAGGGGGATTGAACGGGATAAACTGTCCCTCTGTCCCATGGTGTGCCCTTTAGGGGGATTGACTGGGATAAACTGTCCCTCTGTCCCATGATGTGTTCTTTAGGGGGATTGTCCAGGATAAACTGTCCCTCTGTCCCATGGTGTATCCATTAGGGGGATTGTCCGTGATAATCTATCCCTCTGTCCCAAGCTGTCTCCTTTAGGGGGATTGTCCGGGATAAACTGTCCCTCTGTCCCATGGTATGTCCTTTAGGGGGTTGTCCGGGATAAACTGTCCCTCTGTCCCATGGTGTGTACTTTAGGGGGATTGTCCAGGATAAACTGTCCCTCTGTCCCATGGTCCGTCCTTTAGTGGGATTGTCCAGGATAAACTGTCCCTCTGTCCCATGATGTGTCCTTTATGCGAATTGTCCAGGATAAACTGTCCCTCTGTCCCATGGAGTGTCCTTCAGTGGGATTGTCCAGGATAAACTGTCCCTCTGTCCCATGGTGCGTCCTTTAGTGGGATTGTCCAGGATAAACTGTCCCACTGTCCCATGGTGTGTCCTTTAGTGGGATTGTCCAGGATAAACTCTCCCTCTGTCCCATGATGTGTCCTTCAGTGGGATTGTCCGGGATAAACTGTCCCTCTGTCCCATGGTGTGTCCTTTAGGGGGATTGTCCAGGATAAACTGTCCCTCTGTCCCATGTTGTGTCCTTTTGGGGGATTGTCCAGGATAAACTGTCCCTCTGTCCCATGGTGTGTCCTTTTGGGGGATTGTCCAGGATAAACTGTCCCTCTGTCCAATGCTGTGTCCTTTAGGGGGATTTCCCGGGATAAACTGTCCCTCTGACCCATGATGTGCCCTTTAGGGGGATTGTCCAGGATAAACTGTCCCTCTTCCCCATGGTGTGTCCTTTAGGGGGATTGTCCGGGATAAACTGTCCCTCTGTCCCATGATGTGTCCTTTAGGGGGATTGTCCAGGATAAACTGTCTCTCTGTCCCATGATGTGTCCTTTAGGGGGATTGTCCAGGATAAACTGTCCCTCTGTCCCATGCTGTGTATTTTAGGGGGATTGTCCGGGATAAACTGTCCCTCTGTCCGATGGTGTGTCCTTTAGGGGGATTGTCCAGGATAAATTGTCCCTCTGTACCATGGTGTGTCCTTTAAGGGGATTGTCCAGGATAAATTGTCCCTCTGTACCATGGTGTGTCCTTTAGGGAGATTGTCCAGGATAAACTGACCCTCTGTCCCATGGTGTGTCCTTTAGGGGGACTGTCCAGGATAAACTGACCCTCTGTCCTATGGTGTGTCCTTTAGGGGGATTGTCCAGGATAAACTGTCCGTCTGTCCCATGATGTGTCCTTTAGGGGGATTGTCCAGGATAAACTGCCCGTCTGTCCCATGGTGTATCCTTTTGGGGGATTGTTCGGGATAAACTGTCCCTCTGTCCCATGATGTGTCCTTTAGGGGGATTGTCCAGGATAAACTGCCCGTCTGTCCCATGGTGTGTCCTTTAGGGGGATTGTCCAGGATAAACTGCCCCTCTGTCCAATGGTGTATCCTTTTGGGGGATTGTTCGGGATAAACTGTCCCTCTGTCCCATGATGTGTCCTTTAGTGGGATTGTCCAGGATAAACTGTCCCTATGTCCCATGGTGTGTCCTGAAGGGGGATTGTCCAGGATAAAATGTCCCTCTGTCCCATGGTGTGTCCTTTAGGGGGATTGTCCATTATAAACTGTCCCTCTGTCCCATGGTGTGTCCTTTAGGGGGATTGTCCAGGATAAACTGTCACTCTGTCCCATGGTGTGTCCTTTAGGGGCATTGTCCAGGATAAACTGTCCCTCTGTCCCATGGTGTGTCCTTTAGGGGGATTGTCCAGGATAAACTGTCCCTCTGTCCCATGCTGTGTCCTTTAGGGGTATTTCCCGGGATAAACTGTCCCTCTGTCCCATGATGTGTCCTTTAGGGGGATTTCCCGGGATAAACTGTCCCTCTGTCCCATGATGTGTCCTTTAGGGGTATTTCCCGGGATAAACTGTCCCTCTGTCTCATGATGTCTCCTTTAGGGGGATTGTCTAGGATAAACTGTCCCTCTGTCCCATGGTGTGTCCTTTAGGGGGATTGTCCAGGATAAACTGTCCCTCTGTCCCATGGTGTGTCCTATAGGGGCATTGTTCAGAATAAACTGTCCCTCTGTCCCATGGTGTGTCCTTTAGGGGGATTGTCCGGGATAAACTGTCCCTCTGTCCCATGATGTGGCATTAAGGGGGATTGAACGGGATAAACTGTCCCTCTGTCCCATGGTGTGCCCTTTAGGGGGATTGACTGGGATAAACTGTCCCTCTGTCCCATGATGTGTTCTTTAGGGGGATTGTCCAGGATAAACTGTCCCTCTGTCCCATGGTGTATCCATTAGGGGGATTGTCCGTGATAATCTATCCCTCTGTCCCAAGCTGTCTCCTTTAGGGGGATTGTCCGGGATAAACTGTCCCTCTGTCCCATGGTATGTCCTTTAGGGGGTTGTCCGGGATAAACTGTCCCTCTGTCCCATGGTGTGTACTTTAGGGGGATTGTCCAGGATAAACTGTCCCTCTGTCCCATGGTCCGTCCTTTAGTGGGATTGTCCAGGATAAACTGTCCCTCTGTCCCATGATGTGTCCTTTATGCGAATTGTCCAGGATAAACTGTCCCTCTGTCCCATGGAGTGTCCTTCAGTGGGATTGTCCAGGATAAACTGTCCCTCTGTCCCATGGTGCGTCCTTTAGTGGGATTGTCCAGGATAAACTGTCCCACTGTCCCATGGTGTGTCCTTTAGTGGGATTGTCCAGGATAAACTCTCCCTCTGTCCCATGATGTGTCCTTCAGTGGGATTGTCCGGGATAAACTGTCCCTCTGTCCCATGGTGTGTCCTTTAGGGGGATTGTCCAGGATAAACTGTCCCTCTGTCCCATGTTGTGTCCTTTTGGGGGATTGTCCAGGATAAACTGTCCCTCTGTCCCATGGTGTGTCCTTTTGGGGGATTGTCCAGGATAAACTGTCCCTCTGTCCAATGCTGTGTCCTTTAGGGGGATTTCCCGGGATAAACTGTCCCTCTGACCCATGATGTGCCCTTTAGGGGGATTGTCCAGGATAAACTGTCCCTCTTCCCCATGGTGTGTCCTTTAGGGGGATTGTCCGGGATAAACTGTCCCTCTGTCCCATGATGTGTCCTTTAGGGGGATTGTCCAGGATAAACTGTCTCTCTGTCCCATGATGTGTCCTTTAGGGGGATTGTCCAGGATAAACTGTCCCTCTGTCCCATGCTGTGTATTTTAGGGGGATTGTCCGGGATAAACTGTCCCTCTGTCCGATGGTGTGTCCTTTAGGGGGATTGTCCAGGATAAATTGTCCCTCTGTACCATGGTGTGTCCTTTAAGGGGATTGTCCAGGATAAATTGTCCCTCTGTACCATGGTGTGTCCTTTAGGGAGATTGTCCAGGATAAACTGACCCTCTGTCCCATGGTGTGTCCTTTAGGGGGACTGTCCAGGATAAACTGACCCTCTGTCCTATGGTGTGTCCTTTAGGGGGATTGTCCAGGATAAACTGTCCGTCTGTCCCATGATGTGTCCTTTAGGGGGATTGTCCAGGATAAACTGCCCGTCTGTCCCATGGTGTATCCTTTTGGGGGATTGTTCGGGATAAACTGTCCCTCTGTCCCATGTTGTGTCCTTTAGGGGGATTGTCCAGGATAAACTGCCCGTCTGTCCCATGGTGTGTCCTTTAGGGGGATTGTCCAGGATAAACTGCCCCTCTGTCCAATGGTGTATCCTTTTGAGGGATTGTCCGGGATAAACTGTCCCTCTGTCCCATGGTGTGTCCTTTAGGGGGATTGTCCGGGATAAGCTGTGCCTCTGTCCCATGATGTGTCCTTTAGGGTGATTGTCCAGGATAAACTGTCCCTCTGTCCCATGGTGTGTCCTTTAGGGGGATTGTCCAGGAAAAACTGTCCCTCTGTCCCATGATGTGTCCTTTAGGGGTATTGTCCGGGATAAGCTGTGCCTCTGTCCCATGATGTGTCCTTTAGGGTGATTGTCCAGGATAAACTGTCCCTCTGTCCCATGGTGTGTCCTTTAGGGGGATTGTCCAGGAAAAACTGTCCCTCTGTCCCATGATGTGTCCTTTAGGGGGATTGTCCGGGATAAGCTGTGCCTCTGTCCCATGATGTGTCCTTTAGGGTGATTGTCCAGGATAAACTGTCCCTCTGTCCCATGATGTGTCCATAATGGGGATTGTCCAGGATAAGCTGTCTGTCTGTCCCATGATGTGTCCTTTAGGGGGATTGTCCAGGATAAACTTTCCCTCTGTCCAATGATGTGTCCATTAGGGGGATTGTCCGGGATAAACTGTCCCTCTGTCCCATGATGTGTCCTTTAGGGGGATTGTCCACGATAAACTGTCCCTCTGTCCCATGGTGTGTCCTTTAGGGGGATTGTCCGGGATAAACTGTCTCTCTGTCCCATGGTGTGTCCTTTAGGGGGATTGTCCGGGATAAACTGTCCCTCTGTCCCATGATGTGTCCTTTAGGGGGATTGTCCGGGATAAACTGTCCCTCTGTCCCATGGTGTGTCCATAATGGGGATTGTCCAGGATAAACTGTCTGTCTGTCCCATGATGTGTCCTTTAGTGGGATTGTCCGGGATAAACAGTCCCTCTGTCCCATGATGTGTCCTTTAGAGGGATTGTCCAGTATAAACTGTCCCTCTGTCCCATGATGTGTACTTTAGGGGGATTGTCCGGGATAAACTGTCCCTCTGTCCCATGGTGTGTCCTTTAGTGGGATTGTCCGGGATAAACAGTCCCTCTGTCCCATGGTGTGTCATTTAGGAGGACTGTCCGGGATAAACTGTCCCTCTGTCCCATGGTGTGTCCTTTAGTGGGATTGTCCGGGATAAACTGTCCATCTGTCCCATGGTGTATCCTTTTGGGGGTTTGTCCGGGATAAACTATCCCTCTGTCCCATGGTGTGTCCTTTAAGGGGATAGTCCGTGATAAACTGTCCCTCTGTCCCATGGTGTGTCCTTTAGGGCGATTGTCCAGGATAAACTGTCCCTCTGTCCCATGGTGTGTCCTTTAGGGGGATTGTCCAGGATAAACTGTCCCTCTGTCCCATGATGTGTCCTTTAGGGGGATTGTCTAGGATAAACTGTCCCTCTGTCCCATGGTGTGTCCTTTAGGGGGAATGTGCAGGATAAACTGTCCCTCTGTCCCATGATGTGTCCTTTAGGGTGATTGTCCAGGATAAACTGTCCCTCTGTCCCATGGTGTGTCCTTTAGGGGGATTGTCCAGGAAAAACTGTCCCTCTGTCCCATGATGTATCCTTTAGGGGTATTGTCCGGGATAAGCTGTGCCTCTGTCCCATGATGTGTCCTTTAGGGTGATTGTCCAGGATAAACTGTCCCTCTGTCCCATGGTGTGTCCTTTAGGGGGATTGTCCAGGAAAAACTGTCCCTCTGTCCCATGATGTGTCCTTTAGGGGGATTGTCCGGGATAAGCTGTGCCTCTGTCCCATGATGTGTCCTTTAGGGTGATTGTCCAGGATAAACTGTCCCTCTGTCCCATGATGTGTCCATAATGGGGATTGTCCAGGATAAGCTGTCTGTCTGTCCCATGATGTGTCCTTTAGGGGGATTGTCCAGGATAAACTTTCCCTCTGTCCAATGATGTGTCCATTAGGGGGATTGTCCGGGATAAACTGTCCCTCTGTCCCATGATGTGTCCTTTAGGGGGATTGTCCACGATAAACTGTCCCTCTGTCCCATGGTGTGTCCTTTAGGGGGATTGTCCGGGATAAACTGTCTCTCTGTCCCATGGTGTGTCCTTTAGGGGGATTGTCCGGGATAAACTGTCCCTCTGTCCCATGATGTGTCCTTTAGGGGGATTGTCCGGGATAAACTGTCCCTCTGTCCCATGGTGTGTCCATAATGGGATTGTCCAGGATAAACTGTCTGTCTGTCCCATGATGTGTCCTTTAGTGGGATTGTCCGGGATAAACAGTCCCTCTGTCCCATGATGTGTCCTTTAGAGGGATTGTCCAGTATAAACTGTCCCTCTGTCCCATGATGTGTACTTTAGGGGGATTGTCCGGGATAAACTGTCCCTCTGTCCCATGGTGTGTCCTTTAGTGGGATTGTCCGGGATAAACAGTCCCTCTGTCCCATGGTGTGTCATTTAGGAGGACTGTCCGGGATAAACTGTCCCTCTGTCCCATGGTGTGTCCTTTAGTGGGATTGTCCGGGATAAACTGTCCATCTGTCCCATGGTGTATCCTTTTGGGGGTTTGTCCGGGATAAACTATCCCTCTGTACCATGGTGTGTCCTTTAAGGGGATAGTCCGTGATAAACTGTCCCTCTGTCCCATGGTGTGTCCTTTAGGGCGATTGTCCAGGATAAACTGTCCCTCTGTCCCATGGTGTGTCCTTTAGGGGGATTGTCCAGGATAAACTGTCCCTCTGTCCCATGATGTGTCCTTTAGGGGGATTGTCTAGGATAAACTGTCCTCTGTCCCATGGTGTGTCCTTTAGGGGGAATGTGCAGGATAAACTGTCCCTCTGTCCCATGATGTGTCCTTTTGGGGGATTGTCCATGATAAATTGTCCCTCTGTCCCATGATGTGTCCTTTAGGGGGATTGTCTAGGATAAACTGTCCGTCTGTCCCATGGTGTGTCCTTTAGGGGGATTGTCCAGGATAAACTGTCCTCTGTCCCATGATGTGTCCTTTAGTGGGATTGTCCAGGATAAACTGTCCCTATGTCCCATGGTGTGTCCTGAAGGGGGATTGTCCAGGATAAAATGTCCCTCTGTCCCATGGTGTGTCCTTTAGGGGGATTGTCAAGGATAAACTGTCCCTCTGTCCCATGGTGTGTCCTTTAGGGGGATTGTCCAGGATAAACTGTCACTCTGTCCCATGGTGTGTCCTTTAGGGGCATTGTCCAGGATAAACTGTCCCTCTGTCCCATGGTGTGTCCTTTAAGGGGATTGTCCAGGATAAACTGTCCCTCTGTCCCATGCTGTGTCCTTTAGGGTATTTCCCGGGATAAACTGTCCCTCTGTCCCATGATGTGTCCCTTAGGGGGATTTCCCGGGATAAACTGTCCCTCTGTCCCATGATGTGTCCTTTAGGGGTATTTCCCGGGATAAACTGTCCCTCTGTCTCATGATGTCTCCTTTAGGGGGATTGTCCAGGATAAACTATCCCTCTGACCCATGATGTGTCCTTTACGGGAACTGTCCGGGATAAACTGTCCGTCTGTCCCATGGTGTGTCCGTTAGGGGGATTGTCCAGGATAAACTGCCCCTCTGTCCCATGGTGTATCCTTTTGGGGGTTTGTCCGGGATAAACTGTCCCTCTGTCCCATGGTGTGTCCTTTAGGGGGATTGTCCAGGATAAACTGTCCCTCTGTCCCATGGTGTGTCCTTTAGGGGATTGTCCAGGATTAACTGCCCCTCTGTCCCATGGTGTATCCTTTTGGGGGATTGTCCGGGATAAACTGTCCCTCTGTCCCATGGTGTGTCCTTTAGGGGGATTGTCCAGGATAAACTGTCCCTCTGCCCCATGGTGTGTCCTTTAGGAGGACTGTCCGGGATAAACTGTTCCTCTGTCCCATGATGCGTCCTTTAGGGGGATTGTCCAGGATAAACTGTCCCTCTGTCCCATGATGTGTCCTTTAGGGGGATTGTCCGGGATAAACTGTCCGTCTGTCGCATGGTGTGTCCTTTAGGGGGATTGTCCAGGATAAACTGTCCCTCTGTCCCATGGTGTGTCCTTTAGGAGGATTGTCCGGGATAATCTGTCTCTCTGTCCCATGATGTGTCCTTTAGGGGGACTGTCCGGGATAAACTGTCCCTCTGTCCCATGGTGTGCCCTTTAGGGGGATTGTCCGGGATAAACTGTCCCTCTGTCCCATGATGTGTCCTTTAGGGGGATTGTCCAGGATAAACTGTCACTCTGTCCCATGGTGTGTCCTTTAGGGGGATTGTCCAGGATAAACTGTCCCTCTGTCCCATGGTGTGTCCTTTAGGGGGATTGTCCAGGACAAACTGTCCCTCTGTCCCATGGTGTGTCCTTTAGGGGTATTTCCCGGGATAAACTGTCCCTCTGTCCCATGATGTGTCCTTTAGGGGGATTGTCCAGGATAAACTGTCCCTCTGTCCCATGCTGTGTCCTTTAGGGGTATTTCCCGGGATAAACTATCCCTCTGACCCATGATGTGTCCTTTACGGGAACTGTCCGGGATAAACTGTCCCTCTGTCCCATGATGTGTCCTTTAGGGGATTGTCCAGGATAAACTGTCCCGCTGTCCTATGGTGTGTCCTTTATGGGGATTGACCAGGATAAACTGTCCCTCTGTACCATGGTGTGTCCTTTTGGGGGTTTGTCCAGGATAAACTGTCCCTCTGTCCCATGATATGTCCTTCCGGGGGATTGTCCAGGTTAAGCTGTCACTCTGTCCCATGATGTGTCCTTTAGGGGGATTGTCCAGGATAAACTGTCCCTCTGTCCCATGATGTGTCCTTTAGGGGGATTGTCCAGGATAAACTGTCCCGCTGTCCTATGGTGTGTCCTTTAGGGGGATTGTCCAGGATAAACTGTCCGTCTGTCCCATGATGTGTCCTTTAGGGGGATTGTCCAGGATAAACTGTCCCTCTGTCCTATGGTGTGTCCTTTAGGGGGATTGTCCGAGATAAACTGTCCCTCTGTCCCATGGTGTATCCTTTAGGGGGATTGTCCAGGATAAACTGTCCCTCTGTCCCATGGTGTATCCATTAGGGGGATTGTCCGTGATAATCTATCCCTCTGTCCCAAGCTGTCTCCTTTAGGGGGATTGTCCGGGATAAACTGTCCCTCTGTCCCATGGTATGTCCTTTAAGGGTTGTCCGGGATAAACTGTCCCTCTGTCCCATGGTGTGTCCTTTAGGGGGATTGTCCAGGATAAACTGTCCCTCTGTCCCATGGTGTGTCCTTTAGGGGGATTGTCCAGGATAAACTGTCCCTCTGTCCCATGGTGTATCCTTTAGGGGATTGTCCAGGATAAACTCTCCTCTGTCCCATGGTGTATCCATTAGGGGGATTATCCGTGATAATCTATCCCTCTGTCCCAAGCTGTCTCTTTAGGGGGATTGTCCGGGATAAACTGTCCCTCTGTCCCATGGTGTGTACTTTAGGGGGATTGTCCAGGATAAACTGTCCCTCTGTCCATGGTGTGCCCTTTAGGGGGATTGTCCAGGATAAACTCTCCCTCTGTCCCATGGAGTGCACTTTAGGGGGATTGTCCAGGATAAACTGTCCCTCTGTCCAATGACGTATACTTTAGGGTGATTGTCCAGGATAATCTGTCCCTCTGTCCAATGGTGTGTCCTTTAGTGGGATTGTCCAGGATAAACTGTCCCTCTGTCCCATGGTGTGTACTTTAGGGAGATTGTCCGGGATAAACAGTCCCTCTGTCCCATGGTGTGTCCTTTAGTGGGATTGTCCAGGATAAACTGTCCCGCTGTGCCATGATGTGTCCTTCAGTGAGATTGCCCGGGATAAACTGTCCCTCTGTCCCATGGTGTGTCCTTTAGTGAGATTGTCCAGGATAAACTGTCCCTCTGACCCTTGATGTATGTGTCCTTTAGGGGGATTGTCCGGGATAAACTGTCCCTCTGTCCCATGGTGTGTCCTTTAGTGAGATTGTCAAGGATAAACTGTCCCTCTGACCCATGATGTATGTGTCCTTTAGGGGGATTGTCCGGGATAAACTGTCCCTCTGTCCCATGATGTGTCCTTTAGGGGGTTTGTCGAGATAAACTGGCCCTCTGTCCCATGATGTGTCCTTTAAGCGAATTGTGCAGGATAAACTGTCCTCTGTCCCATGGTGTGTCCTTTAGTGGGATTGTCCAGGATAAACTGTCCCTCTGTCCCATGGTGCGTCCTTTAGTGGGATTGTCCAGGATAAACTGTCCCTCTTTCCATAGTGTGTTCTTTAGTGGGATTGTCCAGGATAAACTGTCCCTCTGTCCCATGATGTGTCCTTTAGGGGGATTGTCCAGGATAAACTGTCCCTCTGTCCCATGGTGCGTCCTTTAGTGGATTGTCCAGGATAAACTGTCCCTCTGTCCCATGATGTGTCCTTAGGGCACGTGCTCACTGTGTCTGTCCCTCTGACCCATGATGTGTCCGTTACGGGAATTGTCCAGGATAAACTGTCCCTCTGTCCCATGATGTGTCCTTTAGGGGGACTGTCCGGGAAAGATTGTGCCTCTTTCCCATGGTGTGTCCTTTAGGGGGATTGTCCAGGATAAACTGTCCCTCTGTCCCATGATGTGTCCTTTAGGGGGATTGTCCGGGATAAACTGTCCGTCTGTCGCATGGTGTGTCCTTTAGGGGGATTGTCCAGGATAAACTGTCCCTCTGTCCCATGGTGTGTCCTTTAGGAGGATTGTCCGGGATAATCTGTCTCTCTGTCCCATGATGTGTCCTTTAGGGGGACTGTCCGGGATAAACTGTCCCTCTGTCCCATGGTGTGCCCTTTAGGGGGATTGTCCGGGGATAAACTGTCCCTCTGTCCCATGATGTGTCCTTTAGGGGGATTGTCCAGGATAAACTGTCACTCTGTCCCATGGTGTGTCCTTTAGGGGGATTGTCCAGGATAAACTGTCCCTCTGTCCCATGGTGTGTCCTTTAGGGGGATTGTCCAGGACAAACTGTCCCTCTGTCCCATGGTGTGTCCTTTAGGGGTATTTCCCGGGATAAACTGTCCCTCTGTCCCATGATGTGTCCTTTAGGGGGATTGTCCAGGATAAACTGTCCCTCTGTCCCATGCTGTGTCCTTTAGGGGTATTTCCCGGGATAAACTATCCCTCTGACCCATGATGTGTCCTTTACGGGAACTGTCCGGGATAAACTGTCCCTCTGTCCCATGATGTGTCCTTTAGGGGGATTGTCCAGGATAAACTGTCCCGCTGTCCTATGGTGTGTCCTTTATGGGGATTGACCAGGATAAACTGTCCCTCTGTACCATGGTGTGTCCTTTTGGGGGTTTGTCCAGGATAAACTGTCCCTCTGTCCCATGATATGTCCTTCCGGGGGATTGTCCAGGTTAAGCTGTCACTCTGTCCCATGATGTGTCCTTTAGGGGGATTGTCCAGGATAAACTGTCCCTCTGTCCCATGATGTGTCCTTTAGGGGGATTGTCCAGGATAAACTGTCCCGCTGTCCTATGGTGTGTCCTTTAGGGGGATTGTCCAGGATAAACTGTCCGTCTGTCCCATGATGTGTCCTTTAGGGGGATTGTCCAGGATAAACTGTCCCTCTGTCCCATGGTGTATCCATTAGGGGGATTGTCCGTGATAATCTATCCCTCTGTCCCAAGCTGTCTCCTTTAGGGGGATTGTCCGGGATAAACTGTCCCTCTGTCCCATGGTATGTCCTTTAAGGGGTTGTCCGGGATAAACTGTCCCTCTGTCCCATGGTGTGTCCTTTAGGGGGATTGTCCAGGATAAACTGTCCCTCTGTCCCATGGTGTGTCCTTTAGGGGGATTGTCCAGGATAAACTCTCCCTCTGTCCCATGGTGTATCCATTAGGGGGATTATCCGTGATAATCTATCCCTCTGTCCCAAGCTGTCTCCTTTAGGGGGATTGTCCGGGATAAACTGTCCCTCTGTCCCATGGTGTGTACTTTAGGGGGATTGTCCAGAATAAACTGTCCCTCTGTCCCATGGTGTGCCCTTTAGGGGGATTGTCCAGGATAAACTCTCCCTCTGTCCCATGGAGTGCACTTTAGGGGGATTGTCCAGGATAAACTCTCCCTCTGTCCCATGGAGTGTACTTTAGGGGGATTGTCCGGGATAAACTGTCCCTCTGTCCCATGGTGTGTCCTTTAGGGGGATTGTCCAGGATAAACTGTCCCGCTGTGCCATGATGTGTCCTTCAGTGAGATTGCCCGGGATAAACTGTCCCTCTGTCCCATGGTGTGTCCTTTAGGGGGATTGTCCAGGATAAACTGTCCCTCTGACCCTTGATGTATGTGTCCTTTAGGGGGATTGTCCGGGATAAACTGTCCCTCTGTCCCATGGTGTGTCCTTTAGGAGGATTGTCCGGGATAATCTGTCTCTCTGTCCCATGATGTGTCCTTTAGGGGGACTGTCCGGGATAAACTGTCCCTCTGTCCCATGGTGTGCCCTTTAGGGGGATTGTCCGGGATAAACTGTCCCTCTGTCCCATGATGTGTCCTTTAGGGGGATTGTCCAGGATAAACTGTCACTCTGTCCCATGGTGTGTCCTTTAGGGGGATTGTCCAGGATAAACTGTCCCTCTGTCCCATGGTGTGTCCTTTAGGGGGATTGTCCAGGACAAACTGTCCCTCTGTCCCATGGTGTGTCCTTTAGGGGTATTTCCCGGGATAAACTGTCCCTCTGTCCCATGATGTGTCCTTTAGGGGGATTGTCCAGGATAAACTGTCCCTCTGTCCCATGCTGTGTCCTTTAGGGGTATTTCCCGGGATAAACTATCCCTCTGACCCATGATGTGTCCTTTACGGGAACTGTCCGGGATAAACTGTCCCTCTGTCCCATGATGTGTCCTTTAGGGGGATTGTCCAGGATAAACTGTCCCGCTGTCCTATGGTGTGTCCTTTATGGGGATTGACCAGGATAAACTGTCCCGCTGTCCTATGGTGTGTCCTTTTGGGGGTTTGTCCAGGATAAACTGTCCCTCTGTCCCATGATATGTCCTTCCGGGGGATTGTCCAGGTTAAGCTGTCACTCTGTCCCATGATGTGTCCTTTAGGGGGATTGTCCAGGATAAACTGTCCCTCTGTCCCATGATGTGTCCTTTAGGGGGATTGTCCAGGATAAACTGTCCCGCTGTCCTATGGTGTGTCCTTTAGGGGGATTGTCCAGGATAAACTGTCCGTCTGTCCCATGATGTGTCCTTTAGGGGGATTGTCCAGGATAAACTCTCCCTCTGTCCTATGGTGTGTCCTTTAGGGGGATTGTCCGAGATAAACTGTCCCTCTGTCCCATGGTGTATCCTTTAGGGGGATTGTCCAGGATAAACTGTCCCTCTGTCCCATGGTGTATCCATTAGGGGGATTGTCCGTGATAATCTATCCCTCTGTCCCAAGCTGTCTCCTTTAGGGGGATTGTCCGGGATAAACTGTCCCTCTGTCCCATGGTATGTCCTTTAAGGGGTTGTCCGGGATAAACTGTCCCTCTGTCCCATGGTGTGTCCTTTAGGGGGATTGTCCAGGATAAACTGTCCCTCTGTCCCATGGTGTGTCCTTTAGGGGGATTGTCCAGGATAAACTGTCCCTCTGTCCCATGGTGTATCCTTTAGGGGGATTGTCCAGGATAAACTCTCCCTCTGTCCCATGGTGTATCCATTAGGGGGATTATCCGTGATAATCTATCCCTCTGTCCCAAGCTGTCTCCTTTAGGGGGATTGTCCAGGATAAACTCTCCCTCTGTCCCATGGAGTGCACTTTAGGGGGATTGTCCAGGATAAACTGTCCCTCTGTCCAATGGTGTGTCCTTTAGTGGGATTGTCCAGGATAAACTGTCCCTCTGTCCCATGGTGTGTACTTTAGGGAGATTGTCCGGGATAAACTGTCCCTCTGTCCCATGGTGTGTCCTTTAGGGGGATTGTCCAGGATAAACTGTCCCGCTGTGCCATGATGTGTCCTTCAGTGAGATTGCCCGGGATAAACTGTCCCTCTGTCGCATGGTGTGTCCTTTAGTGAGATTGTCCAGGATAAACTGTCCCTCTGACCCTTGATGTATGTGTCCTTTAGGGGGATTGTCCGGGATAAACTGTCCCTCTGTCCCATGGTGTGTCCTTTAGTGAGATTGTCAAGGATAAACTGTCCCTCTGACCCATGATGTATGTGTCCTTTAGGGGGATTGTCCGGGATAAACTGTCCCTCTGTCCCATGATGTGTCCTTTAGGGGGTTTGTCGAGATAAACTGGCCCTCTGTCCCATGATGTGTCCTTTAAGCGAATTGTGCAGGATAAACTGTCCCTCTGTCCCATGGTGTGTCCTTTAGTGGGATTGTCCAGGATAAACTGTCCCTCTGTCCCATGATGTGTCCTTTAGTGGGATTGTCCAGGATAAACTGTCCCTCTGTCCCATGGTGCGTCCTTTAGTGGGATTGTCCAGGATAAACTGTCCCTCTTTCCCATAGTGTGTTCTTTAGTGGGATTGTCCAGGATAAACTGTCCCTCTGTCCCATGATGTCTCCTTTTTGTGTTTGTCCAGGATAAACTATCCCTCTGTCCCATCATGTGTCCTTAGGGGGATTGTCCGGGATACACTGTCCCTCTGACCCATGATGTGTCCGTTACGGGAATTGTCCAGGATAAACTGTCCCTCTGTCCCATGATGTGTCCTTTAGGGGGATTGTCTGGGATAAACTGTCCCTCTGTCCCATGCTGTGTCCTTTAGGGGGACTGTCCGGGAAAGATTGTGCCTCTTTCCCATGGTGTGTCCTTTAGGGGGATTGTCCAGGATAAACTGTCCCTCTGTCCCATGATGTGTCCTTTAGGGGGATTGTCCGGGATAAACTGTCCGTCTGTCGCATGGTGTGTCCTTTAGGGGGATTGTCCAGGATAAACTGTCCCTCTGTCCCATGGTGTGTCCTTTAGGAGGATTGTCCGGGATAATCTGTCTCTCTGTCCCATGATGTGTCCTTTAGGGGGACTGTCCGGGATAAACTGTCCCTCTGTCCCATGGTGTGCCCTTTAGGGGGATTGTCCGGGATAAACTGTCCCTCTGTCCCATGATGTGTCCTTTAGGGGGATTGTCCAGGATAAACTGTCACTCTGTCCCATGGTGTGTCCTTTAGGGGGATTGTCCAGGATAAACTGTCCCTCTGTCCCATGGTGTGTCCTTTAGGGGGATTGTCCAGGACAAACTGTCCCTCTGTCCCATGGTGTGTCCTTTAGGGGTATTTCCCGGGATAAACTGTCCCTCTGTCCCATGATGTGTCCTTTAGGGGGATTGTCCAGGATAAACTGTCCCTCTGTCCCATGCTGTGTCCTTTAGGGGTATTTCCCGGGATAAACTATCCCTCTGACCCATGATGTGTCCTTTACGGGAACTGTCCGGGATAAACTGTCCCTCTGTCCCATGATGTGTCCTTTAGGGGGATTGTCCAGGATAAACTGTCCCGCTGTCCTATGGTGTGTCCTTTATGGGGATTGACCAGGATAAACTGTCCCTCTGTACCATGGTGTGTCCTTTTGGGGGTTTGTCCAGGATAAACTGTCCCTCTGTCCCATGATATGTCCTTCCGGGGGATTGTCCAGGTTAAGCTGTCACTCTGTCCCATGATGTGTCCTTTAGGGGGATTGTCCAGGATAAACTGTCCCTCTGTCCCATGATGTGTCCTTTAGGGGGATTGTCCAGGATAAACTGTCCCGCTGTCCTATGGTGTGTCCTTTAGGGGGATTGTCCAGGATAAACTGTCCGTCTGTCCCATGATGTGTCCTTTAGGGGGATTGTCCAGGATAAACTGTCCCTCTGTCCCATGGTGTATCCTTTAGGGGGATTGTCCAGGATAAACTGTCCCTCTGTCCCATGGTGTATCCATTAGGGGGATTGTCCGTGATAATCTATCCCTCTGTCCCAAGCTGTCTCCTTTAGGGGGATTGTCCGGGATAAACTGTCCCTCTGTCCCATGGTATGTCCTTTAAGGGGTTGTCCGGGATAAACTGTCCCTCTGTCCCATGGTGTGTCCTTTAGGGGGATTGTCCAGGATAAACTGTCCCTCTGTCCCATGGTGTGTCCTTTAGGGGGATTGTCCAGGATAAACTGCCCCTCTGTCCCATGGTGTATCCTTTAGGGGGATTGTCCAGGATAAACTCTCCCTCTGTCCCATGGTGTATCCATTAGGGGGATTATCCGTGATAATCTATCCCTCTGTCCCAAGCTGTCTCCTTTAGGGGGATTGTCCGGGATAAACTGTCCCTCTGTCCCATGGTGTGTACTTTAGGGGGATTGTCCAGGATAAACTGTCCCTCTGTCCCATGGTGTGCCCTTTAGGGGGATTGTCCAGGATAAACTCTCCCTCTGTCCCATGGAGTGTACTTTAGGGGGATTGTCCGGGATAAACTGTCCCTCTGTCCCATGGTGTGTCCTTTAGGGGGATTGTCCAGGATAAACTGTCCCGCTGTGCCATGATGTGTCCTTCAGTGAGATTGCCCGGGATAAACTGTCCCTCTGTCCCATGGTGTGTCCTTTAGTGAGATTGTCCAGGATAAACTGTCCCTCTGACCCTTGATGTATGTGTCCTTTAGGGGGATTGTCCGGGATAAACTGTCCCTCTGTCCCATGGTGTGTCCTTTAGTGAGATTGTCAAGGATAATCTGTCCCTCTGTCCCATGATGTGTCCTTTTGGGAGATTGTCCAGGATAAACTGTCCCTCTGTCCCATGATGTGTCCTTTAGGGGGATTGTCCGGGATAAACTGTCCCTCTGTCCCATGGTGTGTCCTTTAGGGGGATTGTCCAGGATAAACTGTCCCTCTGTCCCATGGTGCGTCCTTTAGTGGGATTGTCCAGGATAAACTGTCCCTCTGTCCCATGATGTGTCCTTTAGTGGGATTGTCCAGGATAAACTGTCCCTCTGTCCCATGGTGCGTCCTTTAGTGGGATTGTCCAGGATAAACTGTCCCTCTGTCCCATGATGTCTCCTTTTTGTGTTTGTCCAGGATAAACTATCCCTCTGTCCCATCATGTGTCCTTAGGGGGATTGTCCGGGATACACTGTCCCTCTGACCCATGATGTGTCCGTTACGGGAATTGTCCAGGATAAACTGTCCCTCTGTCCCATGATGTGTCCTTTAGGGGGATTGTCCGGGATAAACTGTCCCTCTGTCCCATGCTGTGTCCTTTAGGGGGACTGTCCGGGAAAGATTGTGCCTCTTTCCCATGGTGTGTCCTTTAGGGGGATTGTCCAGGATAAACTGTCCCTCTGTCCCATGATGTGTCCTTTAGGGGGATTTCCCGGGATAAACTGTCCCTCTGACCCATGATGTGTCCTTTAGGGGGATTTCCCGGGATAAACTGTCCCTCTGACCCATGATGTATCCTTTAGGGGGATTGACCGGGATACATTGACCCTCTGTCTCATGATGTCTCCTTTAGGGGGATTGTCCTGGATAAACTGTCCCTCTGTCCCATGATGTGTCCTTTACGGGAACTGTCCAGGATAAACTGTCCCTCTGTCCCATAGTTTGTCATTTAGGAGGATTGTCCGGGATAAACTGTCCCTCTGTCCCATGGTGTGTCATTTAGGAGGACTGTCCGGGATAAACTGTCCCTCTGTCCCATGGTGTGTCCTTGATGGGGATTGACCAGGATAAACTGTCCCTCTGTCCCATGATATGTCCTTTAGTGGGATTGTCCGGGATAAACTGTCCCTCTGTCCCATGGTGTATCCATTAGGGGGATTGACCAGGATAAACTGTCCCTCTGTCCCATGGTGTGTCCTTTTGGGGGTTTGTCCAGGATAAACTGTCCCTCTGTCCCATGATATGTCCTTCCGGGGGATTGTCCAGGTTAAGCTGTCACTCTGTCCCATGGTGTGTCCTTTTGGGGGATTGTCCGGGATAAACTGTCCCTCTGTCCCTTGATGTGTCCTTTAGGGGGATTGTCCATGATAAACTGTCCGTCTGTCGCATGATGTGTCCTTTAGGGGGATTGTCCGGGATAAGCTGTGCCTCTGTCCCATGATGTGTCCTTTAGGGGGATTGTCCGGGATAATCTGTCTCTCTGTCCCATGATGGGTCCTTTAGGGAGATTGTCCAGGATAAACTGTCCCTCTGTCCCATGGTGTGTCCTTTAGGGGGATTGTCCAGGATAAACTTTCCCTCTGTCCAATGATGTGTCCATTAGGGGGATTGTCCGGGATAAACTGTCCCTCTGTCCCATGATGTGTACTTTAGGGGGATTGTCCATGATAAACTGTCCGTCTGTCCCATGGTGTGTCCTTTAGGGGGATTGTCCAGTATAAACTGTCCCTCTGTCCCATGATGTGTCCTTTAGGGGGATTGTCCGGGATAAACTGTCCCTCTGTCCCATGGTGTGTCCTTTAGGGGGATTGTCCAGTATAAACTGTCCCTCTGTCCCATGATGTGTCCTTTAGGGGGATTGTCCGGGAAAAACTGTCCCTTTGTCCCATGGTGTGTCCTTTAGTGGGATTGTCCGGGATAAACTGTCCATCTGTCCCATGGTGTGTCCTTTAGGGGGATTGTTCAGTATAAACTGTCCCTCTGTCCCATGATGTGTCCTTTAGGGGGATTGTCCGGGAAAAACTGTCCCTTTGTCCCATGGTGTGTCCTTTAGTGGGATTGTCCGGGATAAACTGTCCATCTGTCCAATGGTGTGTCCTTTAGGGGTATTGTCCGTGATAAACTGTCCATCTGTCCCATGGTGTGTCCTTTAGGGGGATTGTCCAGGATAAACTGTCCCTCTGTCCCATGGTGTGTGCTTTAGGGGGATAGTCCAGGATAATCTGTCCCTCTGTCCCATGATGTGTCCTTTAGGGGGATTGTCCAGGATAAACTGTCCCTCTGTCCCATGGTGTGTCCTTTAGGGGGATTGTCCAGGATAAACTGTCCCTCTGTCCCATGATGTGTCCTTTAGGGGGATTGTCCAGGATAAACTGTCCTTCTGTCCCATGGTGTGTCCTTTAGGGGGATTGTCCAGGATAAAATGTCCCTCTGTCCCATGATGTGTCCTTTAGGCGGATTGTCCAGGATAAACTGTCCCTATGTCCCATGGTGTGTCCTTAAGGGGGATTGTCCAGGATAAAATGTCCCTCTGTCCCATGGTGTGTCCTTTAGGGAGATTGTCCGGCATAAACTTTCCCTCTGTCCCATGATGTGTCCTTTAGGGGGATTGTCCAGGATAAACTGGCCCTCTGTCCCATGGTGTGTCCTTTAGGGAGATTGTCCGGGATAAACTGTCCCTCTTTCCCATGATGTGTCCTTTAGGGGGATTGTCCAGGATAAACTGTCACTCTGTCCCATGGTGTGTCCTTTAGGGGGATTGTCGAGGATAAACTGTCCCTCTATCCCATGGTGTGTCCTTTAGGGGGATTGTCCAGGATAAACTGTCCCTCTGTCCCATGGTGTGTCCATTAGGGGGGTTGTCCGGGATAAACTGTCCCTCTGTCCCATGGTGTCTCCATTAGGGAGTTTGTCCGGGATAAACTGTCCCTCTGTCCCATGGTGTGTTATTTAGGGGGATTGTCCAGGATAAACTGTCCCTCTGTCCCATGGTGTATCCTTTTGGGGGATTGTCCAGGATAAACTGTCCCTCTGTCCCATGATGTGTCCTTTAGGGGGATTGTCCGGGATAAACTGTCCCTCTGTCCCAAGATGTGTCCTTTAGGGGGATTGTCCATGATAAACTGTCCCTCTGTCCCATGTTGTGTCATTTAGGAGGATTGTCCGGGATAAACTGTCCCTCTGTCCCATGGTGTGTCCTTTAGGGGGATTGTCCAGGATAAACTGTCACTCTGTCCCATGGTGTGTAATTTAGGAGCATTGTCCAGGATAAACTGTCCCTCTGTCTCATGGTGTGTCCCTTAGGGGGATTGTCCGGGTTAAACTGTCCATATGTCCCTTGGTGTGTCCATTAGGGGGATTGTCCGGGATAAACTGTCCCTCTGTCCCATGACGTGTCCTTTAGGGGGATTGTCCAGGATAAATTGTCCCTCTGTCCCATGGTGTGTCCTTTAGGGGGATTGTCCGGGATAAACTGTCCCTCTGTCCCATGGTATGTCCTTTAGGGGGATTGTCCGGAATAAACTGTCCCTCTGTCCCATGGTGTGTCATTTAGGAGGACTGTCCGGTATAACCTGTCCCTCTGTCCCATGGTGTGTCATTTAGGGGGATTGTATAGAACCCTACAGTGCAGAAACAGGCCCTTCGGCCCATCGAGTCTGCACCGAACACAATCCCACCCAGACCCTATCCCCATATCCCTACACATTTACCTGCTAATCCCTCTAACCTACACATCCCAGGACACTAAGGGGCAATTTTTAGCATAGCCAATGAACCTAACCCGCACATCTTTGGACTGTGGGAGGAAACCGGAGCACCCGGAGAAAACCCACGCAGACACGAGGAGAATGTGCAAACTCCACACAGTGAGTGAACCAAGCCAAGAATCGAACCCAGGACCCTGGAGCTGTGAAGCAGCAGTGCTAACCACTGTGCTACCGTGCCGCCCGAGGATTGTCCTGGATAAACTGTCCCTCTGTCCCATGGTGTGTCCTTTAGGGGGATTGTCCGGGATAAACTGTCCCTCTGTCCCATGATGTGTCCTTTAGTGGGATTGTCCGGGATAAACTGTCCCTCTGTCCCATGATGTGTCCTTTAGGGGGATTGTCCGAGATAAACTGTTCCTCTGTCCCATGGTGTGTCCTTTAGGGGGATTGTCCGGGATAAACTGTCACTCTGTCCCATGGTGTGTCCTTTAGGGGGATTGTCCAGGATAAACTGTCCCTCTGTCCCATGGGGTGTCCTTTAGGGGGATTGTCCAGGATAAACTGTCCCTCTGTCCCATGGTGTGTCCTTTAGTGGGATTGTCCGGGATAAAATGTCCCTCTGTCCCATGGTGTCTCCATTAGGGAGATTGTCCGGGATAAACTGTCCCTCTGTCCCATGGTGTATCCTTTTGGGGGTTTGTCCGGGATAAACTGTCCCTCTGTCCCACGATGTGTCCATTAGGGGGATTGTCCAGGAAAAACTGTCCCTCTGTCCCATGGTGTGTCCTTTAGGGGGATTGTCCAGGATAAACTGTCCCTCTGTCTCATGGTGTGTACTTTAGGGGGATTGTCCAGGATAAACTGTCCCTCTGTCCCATAGTGTGTCCTTTAGGGGGATTGTCCAGGATAAACTGTCCTTCTGTTCCATGGTTGTCCTTTAGGGGGATTGTCCAGGATAAACTGTCCCTCTGTCCCATGGTGTGCCCTTTAGGGGGATTGTCCAGGATAAACTGTCCCTCTGTCCCATGGTGTGTCCTTTAGGGGGATTGTCCAGGATAAACTGTCCCTCTGTCCCATGATGTGTCCTTTATGGGGATTGTCCGGGAAAAACTGTCCCTTTGTCCCATGGTGTGTCCTTTAGTGGGATTGTCCGGGATAAACTGTCCATCTGTCCCATGGTGTGTCCTTTAGGGGGATTGTCCAGTATAAACTGTCCCTCTGTCCCATGATGTGTCCTTTAGGGGGATTGTCCGGGAAAAACTGTCCCTTTGTCCCATGGTGTGTCCTTTAGTGGGATTGTCCGGGATAAACTGTCCATCTGTCCAATGGTGTGTCCTTTAGGGGTATTGTCCGTGATAAACTGTCCATCTGTCCCATGGTGTGTCCTTTAGGGGGATTGTCCAGGATAAACTGTCCCTCTGTCCCATGGTGTGTGCTTTAGGGGGATAGTCCAGGATAATCTGTCCCTCTGTCCCATGATGTGTCCTTTAGGGGGATTGTCCAGGATAAACTGTCCCTCTGTCCCATGGTGTGTCCTTTAGGGGGATTGTCCAGGATAAACTGTCCCTCTGTCCCATGATGTGTCCTTTAGGGGGATTGTCCAGGATAAACTGTCCTTCTGTCCCATGGTGTGTCCTTTAGGGGGATTGTCCAGGATAAAATGTCCCTCTGTCCCATGATGTGTCCTTTAGGCGGATTGTCCAGGATAAACTGTCCCTATGTCCCATGGTGTGTCCTTAAGGGGGATTGTCCAGGATAAAATGTCCCTCTGTCCCATGGTGTGTCCTTTAGGGAGATTGTCCGGCATAAACTTTCCCTCTGTCCCATGGTGTGTCCTTTAGGGGGATTGTCCAGGATAAACTGGCCCTCTGTCCCATGGTGTGTCCTTTAGGGAGATTGTCCGGGATAAACTGTCCCTCTTTCCCATGATGTGTCCTTTAGGGGGATTGTCCAGGATAAACTGTCACTCTGTCCCATGGTGTGTCCTTTAGGGGGATTGTCGAGGATAAACTGTCCCTCTGTCCCATGGTGTGTCCTTTAGGGGGATTGTCCAGGATAAACTGTCCCTCTGTCCCATGGTGTGTCCATTAGGGGGGTTGTCCGGGATAAACTGTCCCTCTGTCCCATGGTGTCTCCATTAGGGAGTTTGTCCGGGATAAACTGTCCCTCTGTCCCATGGTGTGTTATTTAGGGGGATTGTCCAGGATAAACTGTCCCTCTGTCCCATGGTGTATCCTTTTGGGGGATTGTCCAGGATAAACTGTCCCTCTGTCCCATGATGTGTCCTTTAGGGGGATTGTCCGGGATAAACTGTCCCTCTGTCCCAAGATGTGTCCTTTAGGGGGATTGTCCATGATAAACTGTCCCTCTGTCCCATGTTGTGTCATTTAGGAGGATTGTCCGGGATAAACTGTCCCTCTGTCCCATGGTGTGTCGTTTAGGGGGATTGTCCAGGATAAACTGTCACTCTGTCCCATGGTGTGTAATTTAGGAGCATTGTCCAGGATAAACTGTCCCTCTGTCTCATGGTGTGTCCCTTAGGGGGATTGTCCGGGTTAAACTGTCCATATGTCCCTTGGTGTGTCCATTAGGGGGATTGTCCGGGATAAACTGTCCCTCTGTCCCATGACGTGTCCTTTAGGGGGATTGTCCAGGATAAATTGTCCCTCTGTCCCATGGTGTGTCCTTTAGGGGGATTGTCCGGGATAAACTGTCCCTCTGTCCCATGGTATGTCCTTTAGGGGGATTGTCCGGAATAAACTGTCCCTCTGTCCCATGGTGTGTCATTTAGGAGGACTGTCCGGTATAACCTGTCCCTCTGTCCCATGGTGTGTCATTTAGGGGGATTGTATAGAACCCTACAGTGCAGAAACAGGCCCTTCGGCCCATCGAGTCTGCACCGAACACAATCCCACCCAGACCCTATCCCCATATCCCTACACATTTACCTGCTAATCCCTCTAACCTACACATCCCAGGACACTAAGGGGCAATTTTTAGCATAGCCAATGAACCTAACCCGCACATCTTTGGACTGTGGGAGGAAACCGGAGCACCCGGAGAAAACCCACGCAGACACGAGGAGAATGTGCAAACTCCACACAGTGAGTGAACCAAGCCAAGAATCGAACCCAGGACCCTGGAGCTGTGAAGCAGCAGTGCTAACCACTGTGCTACCGTGCCGCCCGAGGATTGTCCTGGATAAACTGTCCCTCTGTCCCATGGTGTGTCCTTTAGGGGGATTGTCCGGGATAAACTGTCCCACTGTCCCATGATGTGTCCTTTAGTGGGATTGTCCGGGATAAACTGTCCCTCTGTCCCATGATGTGTCCTTTAGGGGGATTGTCCGAGATAAACTGTTCCTCTGTCCCATGGTGTGTCCTTTAGGGGGATTGTCCGGGATAAACTGTCACTCTGTCCCATGGTGTGTCCTTTAGGGGGATTGTCCAGGATAAACTGTCCCTCTGTCCCATGGTGTGTCCTTTAGTGGGATTGTCCGGGATAAAATGTCCCTCTGTCCCATGGTGTCTCCATTAGGGAGATTGTCCGGGATAAACTGTCCCTCTGTCCCATGGTGTATCCTTTTGGGGGTTTGTCCGGGATAAACTGTCCCTCTGTCCCACGATGTGTCCATTAGGGGGATTGTCCAGGAAAAACTGTCCCTCTGTCCCATGGTGTGTCCTTTAGGGGGATTGTCCAGGATAAACTGTCCCTCTGTCTCATGGTGTGTACTTTAGGGGGATTGTCCAGGATAAACTGTCCCTCTGTCCCATAGTGTGTCCTTTAGGGGGATTGTCCAGGATAAACTGTCCTTCTGTTCCATGGTTGTCCTTTAGGGGGATTGTCCAGGATAAACTGTCCCTCTGTCCCATGGTGTGCCCTTTAGGGGGATTGTCCAGGATAAACTGTCCCTCTGTCCCATGGTGTGTCCTTTAGGGGGATTGTCCAGGATAAACTGTCCCTCTGTCCCATGATGTGTCCTTTAGGGGGATTGTCCGGGATAAACTGTCCCTCTGTCCCATAGTGTGTCCTTTAGAGTGACTGTCCGTGATAATCTATCCCTCTGTCCCATGGTCTGTCCATTAGGGGAATTGTCCAGGATAAACTGTCCCTCTGTCCCATGATGTGTCCTTTCGGGTGATTGTCCAGGATAAACTGTCCCTCTGTCCCATTATGTCTCCTTTAGTGGGATTGTCCGGGATAAACAGTCCCTCTGTCCCATAGTGTGTCCTTTAGGGGGATTGTCCGGGCTAAACTGTCCCTCTGTCCCATGGTGTGTCCTTTAGGGGGATTGTCCGGGATAAACTGTTCCTCTGTCCCATAGTGTGTCCTTTAGGGGGATTGTCCGGGATAAACTGTCCCTCTGTCCCATGGTGTGTCCTTTAGGGGGATTGTCCAGGATAAACTGTCCCTCTGTCCCATGGTGTATCTTTTTGGGGGATTGTCCAGGATAAACTGTCCTTCTGTTCCATGGTTGTCCTTTAGGGGGATTGTCCAGGATAAACTGTCCTTCTGTTCCATGGTGTGTCCTTTAGGGGGATTGTCCAGGATAAACTGTCCTTCTGTTCCATGGTTGTCCTTTAGGGGGATTGTCGAGGATAAACTGTCCCTCTGTCCCATAGTGTGTCCTTTAGGGGGATTGTCCAGGATAAACTGTCCCTCTGTCCCATGGTGTGTCCTTTAGGGGGATTGTCCAGGATAAACTGTCCTTCTGTTCCATGGTTGTCCTTTAGGGGGATTGTCCAGGATAAACTTTCCCTCTGTCCAATGATGTGTCCTTTCGGGGGATTATCCGGGATAAACTGTCCCTCTATCCCATGATGTGTCCTTTAGGGGGATTGTCCAGGATAAACTGTCCCTCTGTCCCATGGTGTGTCCTTTAGGGGGATTGTCCAGGATAAACTGTCCCTCTGTCCCATGGGGTGTCCTTTTGGGTGATTGTCCAGGATAAACTGTCCCTCTGTCCCATGGTGTGTCCTTTAGGGGGATTGTCCAGGATAAACTGTCCCTCTGTCCCATGATGTGTCCTTTAGGGTGATTGTCCGGGATAAACTGTCCCTCTTTCCCATGATGTGTCCTTTAGGGGGATTGTCCAGGATAAACTGTCACTCTGTCCCATGGTGTGTCCTTTAGGGGGATTGTCGAGGATAAACTGTCCCTCTATCCCATGGTGTGTCCTTTAGGGGGATTGTCCAGGATAAACTGTCCCTCTGTCCCATGGTGTGTCCATTAGGGGGGTTGTCCGGGATAAACTGTCCCTCTGTCCCATGGTGTCTCCATTAGGGAGTTTGTCCGGGATAAACTGTCCCTCTGTCCCATGGTGTGTTATTTAGGGGGATTGTCCAGGATAAACTGTCCCTCTGTCCCATGGTGTATCCTTTTGGGGATTGTCCAGGATAAACTGTCGCTCTGTCCCATGATATGTCCTTTAGGGGGATTGTCCGGGATAAACTGTCCCTCTGTCCCAAGATGTGTCCTTTAGGGGGATTGTCCAGGGTAAACTGTCCCTCTGTCCCATGTTGTGTCATTTAGGAGGATTGTCCGGGATAAACTGTCCCTCTGTCCCATGGTGTGTCCTTTAGGGGGATTGTCCAGGATAAACTGTCACTCTGTCCCATGATGTGTCCTTTAGGGGGATTGTCCAGGATAAACTGTCCCTCTGTCCCATGGTGTGTCATTTAGGAGGATTGTCCGGGATAAACTGTCCCTCTGTCCCATGGTGTGTCCTTTAGGGGGATTGTCCAGGATAAACTGTCACTCTGTCCCATGGTGTGTAATTTAGGAGCATTGTCCAGGATAAACTGTCCCTCTGTCTCATAGTGTGTCCTTTAGGGGGATTGTCCAGGATAAACTGTCCCTCTGTCCCATAGTGTGTCCTTTAGGGGGATTGTCCAGGATAAACTGTCCCTCTGTCCCATGATGTGTAATTTAGGGGGATTGTCCAGGATAAACTGTCCGTCTGTCCCATGGTGTGTCCCTTAGGGGGATTGTCCGGGTTAAACTGTCCATATGTCCCTTGGTGTGTCCTTTAGGGGGATTGTCCAGGATAAACTGTGCCTCTGTCCCATGATGTGTCCATTAGGGGGATTGTCCGGGATAAACTGTCCCTCTGTCCCATGACGTGTCCTTTAGGGGGATTGTCCAGGATAAACTGTCCTTCTGTTCCATGGTGTGTCCTTTAGGGGGATTGTCCGGGATAAACTGTCCCTCTGTCCCATGGTATGTCCTTTAGGGGGATTGTCCGGAATAAACTGTCCCTCTGTCCCATGGTGTGTCATTTAGGAGGACTGTCCGGTATAACCTGTCCCTCTGTCCCATGGTGTGTCCTTTAGGGGGATTGTATAGAACCCTACAGTGCAGAAACAGGCCCTTCGGCCCATCGAGTCTGCACCGAACACAATCCCACCCAGACCCTATCCCCATATCCCTACACATTTACCTGCTAATCCCTCTAACCTACACATCCCAGGACACTAAGGGGCAATTTTTAGCATAGCCAATGAACCTAACCCGCACATCTTTGGACTGTGGGAGGAAACCGGAGCACCCGGAGAAAACCCACGCAGACACGAGGAGAATGTGCAAACTCCACACAGTGAGTGAACCAAGCCAAGAATCGAACCCAGGACCCTGGAGCTGTGAAGCAGCAGTGCTAACCACTGTGCTACCGTGCCGCCCGAGGATTGTCCTGGATAAACTGTCCCTCTGTCCCATGGTGTGTCCTTTAGGGGGATTGTCCGGGATAAACTGTCCCTCTGTCCCATGATGTGTCCTTTAGTGGGATTGTCCGGGATAAACTGTCCCTCTGTCCCATGATGTGTCCTTTAGGGGGATTGTCCGAGATAAACTGTTCCTCTGTCCCATGGTGTGTCCTTTAGGGGGATTGTCCGGGATAAACTGTCACTCTGTCCCATGGTGTGTCCTTTAGGGGGATTGTCCAGGATAAACTGTCCCTCTGTCCCATGGGGTGTCCTTTAGGGGGATTGTCCAGGATAAACTGTCCCTCTGTCCCATGGTATGTCCTTTAGTGGGATTGTCCGGGATAAAATGTCCCTCTGTCCCATGGTGTCTCCATTAGGGAGATTGTCCGGGATAAACTGTCCCTCTGTCCATGGTGTATCCTTTTGGGGGTTTGTCCGGGATAAACTGTCCCTCTGTCCCACGATGTGTCCATTAGGGGGATTGTCCAGGAAAAACTGTCCCTCTGTCCCATGGTGTGTCCTTTAGGGGGATTGTCCAGGATAAACTGTCCCTCTGTCTCATGGTGTGTACTTTAGGGGGATTGTCCAGGATAAACTGTCCCTCTGTCCCATAGTGTGTCCTTTAGGGGGATTGTCCAGGATAAACTGTCCTTCTGTTCCATGGTTGTCCTTTAGGGGGATTGTCCAGGATAAACTGTCCCTCTGTCCCATGGTGTGCCCTTTAGGGGGATTGTCCAGGATAAACTGTCCCTCTGTCCCATGGTGTGTCCTTTAGGGGGATTGTCCGGGATAAACTGTCCCTCTGTCCCATGATGTGTCCTTTAGGGGGATTGTCCGGGATAAACTGTCCCTCTGTCCCATAGTGTGTCCTTTAGAGTGACTGTCCGTGATAATCTATCCCTCTGTCCCATGGTGTGTCCATTAGGGGAATTGTCCAGGATAAACTGTCCCTCTGTCCCATGATGTGTCCTTTCGGGTGATTGTCCAGGATAAACTGTCCCTCTGTCCCATTATGTCTCCTTTAGTGGGATTGTCCGGGATAAACAGTCCCTCTGTCCCATAGTGTGTCCTTTAGGGGGATTGTCCGGGATAAACTGTCCCTCTGTCCCATGGTGTGTCCTTTAGGGGGATTGTCCGGGATAAACTGTTCCTCTGTCCCATAGTGTGTCCTTTAGGGGGATTGTCCGGGATAAACTGTCCCTCTGTCCCATGGTGTGTCCTTTAGGGGGATTGTCCAGGATAAACTGTCCCTCTGTCCCATGGTGTATCTTTTTGGGGGATTGTCCAGGATAAACTGTCCTTCTGTTCCATGGTTGTCCTTTAGGGGGATTGTCCAGGATAAACTGTCCTTCTGTTCCATGGTTGTCCTTTAGGGGGATTGTCGAGGATAAACTGTCCCTCTGTCCCATAGTGTGTCCTTTAGGGGGATTGTCCAGGATAAACTGTCCCTCTGTCCCATGGTTGTCCTTTAGGGGGATTGTCCAGGATAAACTGTCCCTCTGTCCCATGATGTGTCCTTTAGGGTGATTGTCCGGGATAAACTGTTCCTCTGTCCCATGATGTGTAATTTAGGGGGATTGTCCAGGATAAACTGTCCCTCTGTCCCATGGTGTATCCTTTTGGGGGATTGTCCGGGATAAACTGTCCCTCTGTCCCATGGGGTGTCATTTAGGAGGATTGTCCGGGATAAACTGTCCCTCTGTCCCATAGTGTGTCCTTTAGGGGGATTGTCCAGGATAAACTGTCCCTCTGTCCCATGGTTGTCCTTTAGGGGGATTGTCCAGGATAAACTTTCCCTCTGTCCAATGATGTGTCCTTTAGGGGGATTGTCCAGGATAAACTGTCCTTCTGTTCCATGGTTGTCCTTTAGGGGGATTGTCCAGGATAAACTTTCCCTCTGTCCAATGATGTGTCCTTTAGGGGGATTATCCGGGATAAACTGTCCCTCTATCCCATGATGTGTCCTTTAGGGGGATTGTCCGGGATAAACTGTCCCTCTGTCCCATGGGGTGTCCTTTTGGGGGATTGTCCAGGATAAACTGTCCCTCTGTCCCATAGTGTGTCCTTTAGGGGGATTGTCCAGGATAAACTGTCCCTCTGTCCCATGGTGTGTCCTTTAGGGGGATTGTCCAGGATAAACTGTCCCTCTGTCCCATGGGGTGTCCTTTTGGGTGATTGTCCAGGATAATCTGTCCCTCTGTCCCATGATGTGTCCTTTAGGGTGATTGTCCGGGATAAACTGTTCCTCTGTCCCATGATGTGTAATTTAGGGGGATTGTCCAGGATAAACTGTCCCTCTGTCCCATGGTGTATCCTTTTGGGGGGATTGTCCGGGATAAACTGTCCCTCTGTCCCATGGGGTGTCATTTAGGAGGATTGTCCGGGATAAACTGTCCCCTCTGTCCCATGGTGTGTCCTTTAGGGGGATTGTCCAGGATAAACTGTCCCTCTGTCCCATGGTGTGCCCTTTTGGGGGTTTGTGCGGGATAATCTGTCCCTCTGTCCCATGATATGTCCTTTAGGGGGATTGTCCGAGATAAACTGTCCCTCTGTCCCATGATATGTCCTTTAGGGGGATTGTCCGAGATAAACTGTCCCTCTGTCCCATGATATGTCCTTTAGCGGGATTGTCCGGGATAAACTCTCCCTCTGTCCAATTGTGTGTCCTTTAGGGGGATTGTCCGTGATAAACTGTCCCTCTGTCCCATGATATGTCCTTTACGGGGATTGTCCGAGATAAACTGTCCCTCTGTCCCATGATATGTCCTTTAGCGGGATTGTCCGGGATAAACTCTCCCTCTGTCCAATTGTGTGTCCTTTAGGGGGATTGTCCGTGATAATCTATCCCTCTGTCCCATGGTGTGTCCATTAGGGGGATTGTCCAGGATAAACTCTCCCTCTGTCCAATGATGTGTCCTTTAGCGGGATTGTCCAGGATAAACTGTCCCTCTGTCCCATGATATGTCCTTTAGGGGGATTGTCCGAGATAAACTGTCCCTCTGTCCCATGATATGTCCTTTAGCGGGATTGTCCGGGATAAACTCTCCCTCTGTCCAATTGTGTGTCCTTTAGGGGGATTGTCCGTGATAATCTATCCCTCTGTCCCATGGTGTGTCCATTAGGGGGATTGTCCAGGATATACTCTCCCTCTGTCCAATGATGTGTCCTTTAGCGGGATTGTCCAGGATAAACTGTCCCTCTGTCCCATGATGTGTCCTTTAGCGGGATTGTCCAGGATAAACTGTCCCTCTGTCCCATGATGTGTCCTTTAGCGGGATTGTCCAGGATAAACTGTCCCTCTGTCCCATGATGTGTCCTTTAGGGGGATTGTCCAGGATAAACTGTCCCTCTGCCCATGATGTGTCCTTTAGGGGGATTGTCCAGGATAAACTGTCCCTCTGTCCCATGGTGTGTCCTTTAGGGGGATTGTCCGGGATAAACTGTCCCTCTGTCCCATGATATGTCCTTTAGGGGGTTGTCCGGGATATACTGTCCCTCTGTCCCATGGTGTGTCCTTTAGGGGGATTGTACGGGATAAACTGTCCCTCTCTCCCATGGTGTGTCCTTTACGGGGATTGTCCAGGATAAACTGTCCCTCTGTCCCATGGTGTGTCCTTTAGGGGGATTGTCCGGGTTAAACTGTCCCTCTGTCCCATGGTTTGTCATTTAGGAGGATTGTCCGGGATAAACTGTCCCTCTGTCCCATGGTTTGTCATTTAGGAGGATTGTCCGGGATAAACTGTCCCTCTCTCCCATGGTGTGTCCATTAGGGGGATTGTCCAGGATAAACTGTCCCTCTGTCCCATGGTGTGTCCTTTAGGGGGATTGTCCGGGATAAACTGTCCCTCTGTCCCATGGTGTGTCCTTTAGGGGGATTGTCCAGGATAAACTCTCCCTCTGTCCCATGGTGTGTCCTTTAGGGGGATTGTCCGGGATAAACTGTCCCTCTGTCCCATGGTGTGTCCTTTAGGGGGATTGTCCGGGATAAACTCTCCCTCTGTCCCATGGTGTGTCCTTTAGGGGGATTGTCCGGGATAAACTGTCCCTCTGTCCCATGGTGTGTCCTTTAGGGGGATTGTCCGGGATAAACTGTCCCTCTGTCCCATGGTGTGTCCTTTAGGGGGATTGTCCAGGATAAACTCTCCCTCTGTCCCATGGTGTGTCCTTTAGGGGGTTGTCCGGGATATACTGTCCCTCTGTCCCATGATATGTCCTTTAGGGGGTTGTCCGGGTTAAACTGTCCCTCTGTCCCATGGTTTATCATTTAGGAGGACTGTCCGGGATAAACTGTCCCTCTCTCCCATGTTGTGTCCTTTAGGGGGATTGTCCGGGTTAAACTGTCCCTCTGTCCCATGGTTTATCATTTAGGAGGACTGTCCGGGACAAACTGTCCCTCTGTCCCATGATGTGTCCTTTAGGGGGATTGTCCAGGATAAACTGTCCCTCTGTCCCATGGTGTGTCCTTTTGGGGGATTGTCCGGTATAAACTGTCCCTCCGTCCCATGATGTGTCCTTTAGGGGGATTGTCCGTGAAAATCGATCCCTCTGTCCCATGATGTGTCCTTTAGGGGGATTGTCCTGGATAAACTGTCCCTCTGTCCCATGATATGTCCTTTAGGGGGATTGTCCGGGATATACTGTCCCTCTGCCCCATGATATGTCCTTTAGGGGGATTGTCCGGGATAAACTGACCCTCTGTCCCATGATGTGTCCTTTAGGGGGTTGTCCGGGATATACTGTCCCTCTGCCCCATGGTGTGTCCTTTAGGGGGATTGTCCAGGATAAACTGTCCCTCTGTCCCATGGTGTGTCCTTTAGGGGGATTGTCCAGGATAAACTGTCCCTCTGTCCCATGGTGTGTCCTTTAGGGGGATTGTCCGGGATAACCTTTCCCTCTGTCCAATGATGTGTCCTTTAGGGGGATTGTCCGGGATAAACTGTCCCTCTGTCCCATGGTGTGTCCTTTAGGGGGATTGTCCATGAAAATCGATCCCTCTGTCCCATGATGTGTCCTTTATGGGGATTGTCCTGGATAAACGATCCCTCTGTCCCATGATGTGTCCTTTATGGGGATTGTCAAGGATAAACTGTCCCTCTGTCCCATGGTGCCTCCTTTAGGGGGTTTGTCCAGTATAAACTGTCCCTCTGTCCCATGGTGTGTCCTTTAGGGGGATTGTCCAGGATAAACTGTCCCTCTGTCCCGCGGTGTGTCCATTAGGGGGATTGTCCAGGATAAACTGTCCCTCTGTCCCATGCTGTGCCCTTTAGGAGGATTGTCCGGGATAAACTGTCCCTCTGTCCCATGATGTGTCTTTTGGGGGATTGTCCGGGATAAACTGTCCCTCTGTCCCATGTTATGTCCTTTAGTTGGATTGTCCAGGATAAACTGTCCCTCTGTCTCATGGTGTGTCCTTTAGGGGGATTGTCCGAGATAAACTGTCCCTCTGTCCCATGATGTGTCCTTTAGTGGGATTGTCCGGGATAAACTGTCCCTGTGTCCCATGGTGTGTCCTTTAGGGGGATTGTCCGGGATAAACTGTCCCTCTGTCCCAAGGTATGTCCTTTAGGGGGATTATCCAGGATAAACTGTCCGTCTGTCCCATGATGTATCCTTTAGGGGGATTGTCCGGGATAAACTGTTCCTCTTTCCCATGATGTGTCCTTTAGGGGGATTGTCCGGGATAAACTGTCCCTCTGTCCAATTGTGTGTCCTTTAGGGGGATTGTCCAGGATAAAGTGTCCGTCTGTCCCATGATGTGTCCTTTAGGGGGATTGTCCAGGATAAACTGTCCCTCTGTCCCATGGTGTGTCCTTTAGGGGGATTGTCCAGGATAAACTGTCCCTCTGTCCCATGGTGTGTCCTTTAGGGGGATTGTCCGGGATAAACTGTCCCTCTGTCCCATGATGTGTCCTTTAGGGGGATTGTCCAGGATAAACTGTCCCTCTGTCCCATGGTGTGTCCTTTAGGGGGATTGTCCAGGATAAACTGTCCCTCTGTCCCATGATGTGTCCTTTAGGGGGATTGTCCGGGATAAACTGTCCCTCTGTCCCATGGTGTGTCCTTTAGGGGGATTGTCCGGGATAAACTGTCCCTCTGTCCCATGGTGTGTCCTTTAGGGGGATTGTCCGGGATAAACTGTCCCTCTGTCCCATGATGTGTCCTTTAGGGGGATTGTCCAGGATAAACTGTCCCTCTGTCCCATGATGTGTCCTTTAGCGGGATTGTCCGGGATAAACTGTCCCTCTGTCCCATGGTGTGTCCTTTAGGAGGATTGTCCAGGATAAACTGTCCCTCTGTCCCATGGTGTGTCCTTTAGGGGGATTGTCCGGGATAAACTGTCCCTCTGTCCCATGATGTGTCCTTTAGGGGGATTGTCCGGGATAAACTGTCCCTCTGTCCCATGGTGTGTCCTTTAGGGGGATTGTCCAGGATAAACTGTCCCTCTGTCCCATGGTGTGTCCTTTAGGGGGATTGTCTGGGATAAACTGTCCCTCTGTCCCATGGTGTGTCCTTTAGGGGGATTGTCCGGGATAAACTGTCCCTCTGTCCCATGGTGTGTCCTTTAGGGGGATTGTCCAGGATAAACTGTCTCTCTGTCCCATGATGTGTCCTTTAGGGGGATTGTCCGGGATAAACTGTCCCTCTGTCCCATGATGTGTCCTTTAGGGGGATTGTCCGTGATAAACTGTCCCTCTGTCCCATGATGTGTCCATTAGGGGGATTGTCCAGGATAAACTGTCCCTCTGTCCCATGATGTGTCCTTTAGGGGGATTGTCCGGGATAAACTGTCCCTCTGTCCCATGATGTGTCCTTTAGGGGGATTGTCCAGGATAAACTGTCCCTCTGTCCCATGGTGTGTCCTTTAGGGGGATTGTCCAGGATAAACTGTCCCTCTGTCCCATGATGTGTCCTTTAGGGGGATTGTCCGTGATAAACTGTCCCTCTGTCCCATGATGTGTCCTTTAGGGGGATTGTCCAGGTTAAGCTGTCGCTCTGTCCCATGATGTGTCCTTTAGGGGGTTGTCCAGGGACCGAGGGAGACACAGGGTCCGAGAGAGACACAGGGACCGAGAGAGAGAGACAGGGACCGAGTGAGAGACACAGGGACCGAGAGAGACACTGTGACTGAGAGAGACACAGGGACCGAGAGAGACGCAGAGAGCACGAGAGAGAGACAGGGACCGAGAGAGAGAGACAGGGACCGAGAGAGACACCGGAAACGAGAGAGACACAGGGACCGAGAGAGAGACACAGGGACCGAGAGAGACACCGGGACCGAGAGAGACACAGGGACCGAGAGAGAGACAGGGACCGAGAGAGAGACATAGGGACCGAGAGAGAGACACAGGGACCGAGAGCAAGACACAGTGACCGAGGGAGAGACACAGGGACCGAGAGAGACACAGGGACAAAGTGAGACACAGGGACCGAGAGAGACGCAGAGAGCAAGAGAGAGAGACAGGGACCGAGAAAGAGACACAGAGACCGAGAGAGACACCGGAAACGAGAGAGACACAGGGACCGAGAGAGAGACACAGGGACCGAGAGAGACACCGGGACCGAGAGAGAAACAGGGACCGAGAGAGAGACACGGACCGAGAGAGAGACTCAGAGACTGAGAGAGAGACAGGGACTGAGAGAGTCACAGGGACCGAGTAAGACACAGGGACCGAGAGAGACACAGGGACCGAGAGAGAGAGACACAGGGACTGAGAGAGAGACAGTGACCGAGAGAGACACAGAGAGCAAGAGAGAGAGACAGCGACCGCGAGAGACACAGGGACCGAGAGAGATACACAGGGACTGAGAGAGAGACACAGGGACTGAGAGAGAGACAGGGACCGAGAGAGACACAGGGAACGAGTGAGAGATACAGGGACCGAGAAAGAGACACAGGGACTGAGAGAGAGACAGGGACAGAGAGAGACACAGGGACCGAGAAAGACACAGGGGCCGAGTGACACACAGGGACCGAGAGAGTCACATGGACCAAGCGAGACACAGGGACCGAGACAGAGACACAGGGACCAAGAGAGAGACACAGGGACCAAGAGAGACACAGGGACCGAGAGAGACATCGGGACGGAGAGAGACACAGGGGTGAGAGAGAGACAAAGGGACCGAGAGAGACACAGGGGCCGAGTGAGACACAGGGTCTTAGAGAGACACAGGGACCGAGAGAGAGACACAGGGATGGAGGGAGAGACACAGGGACCGAGAGAGACACAGGGACTGAGAGAGAAACAGGGATCGAGTAAGTGACACAGGGACCGAGAGAGAGACACAGGGACCGAGAGTGAGACACAGGGACCGAGAGAGAGACACAGGGACCGAGAGTGAGACACAGGGACCGAGAGAGACACAGGGACTGAGAGAGACACAGGGACCAAGAGAGAGACACAGGGTCTTTGAGAGAGGCACAGGGACCGAGAGAGAGGTAGGAACCGAGAGAGACACAGGGACTGAGAGAGTGACAGGGATCGTGAGAGAGACAGGGACCGAGAGAGACACCGGGACAGAGAGAGACATGGGGTGAGAGAGAGACACAGGGACTGAGAGAGAGACAGGGACCGAGAGAGAGACACAGATAGTAAGACAGAGAGACAGGGACCGAGAGAGACAGCGGGACCGAGAGAGACACAGGGACCGAGAGAGAGAGACAGGGACCGAGAGAGAGACATAGGGACAGAGAGAGAGACACAGGGACCGAGAGCGAGACACAGTGACCGAGAGAGAGACACAGGGACCGAGAGAGACACTGTGACTGTGAGAGTCACAGGGACAAAGTGAGACACAGGGACAGAAAGAGACGCAGAGAGCAAGAGAGAGAGACAGGGACCGAGAGAGACACCAGAACGGAGAGAGAGAGACAGGGACCGCGAGAGAGACACAGGGACCGAGAGAGACACAGCGTCCGTGAGAGAGACAGGGACCGAGAGAGAGACTCAGAGACTGAGAGAGAGACAGGGACTGAGAGAGTCACAGGAACCGAGTAAGACACAGGGACCGTGAGAGACACAGGGACCGAGAGAGAGACACAGGGACCGAGAGAGACACAGCGTCCGTGAGAGAGACAGGGACCGAGAGAGAGACTCAGAGACTGAGAGAGAGACAGGGACTGAGAGAGTCACAGGAACCGAGTAAGACACAGGGACCGTGAGAGACACAGCGTCCGTGAGAGAGACAGGGACCGAGAGAGAGACTCAGAGACTGAGAGAGAGACAGGGACTGAGAGAGTCACAGGAACCGAGTAAGACACAGGGACCGAGAGAGACACAGGGACTGAGAGAGACACAGCGTCCGAGAGAGACACAGGGACC
Source organism: Prionace glauca (assembly GCA_037974335.1). Classification (NCBI taxonomy): domain Eukaryota; kingdom Metazoa; phylum Chordata; class Chondrichthyes; order Carcharhiniformes; family Carcharhinidae; genus Prionace; species Prionace glauca. The sequence goes on from JBBMRE010000114.1 coordinate 903,102, forward strand.
GAGAGAGACGCAGGGACCGAGAGAGAGACACAGGGACTGAGAGAGAGATACAGGGACCGAGAGAGACACAGGGAACGAGAGAGAGACACAGGGACCGAGAGAGAGACACAGGGACCGAGTGAGAAATACAGGGACCGAGTGAGACACAGTGACCAAGAGGGAGACACAGGGACCGAGAGAGAGACACAGGGACCGAGAGAGAGACACAGGGACCGAGTGAGAAATACAGGGACCGAGTGAGACACAGTGACCAAGAGGGAGACACAGGGACCGAGAGAGAGACACAGGGACCGACAGAGAGACACAGTGACCAAGAGAGAGACACAGAGACCGAGAGAGAGACAGGGACCGAGTAAGACACAGGGACCCAGAGAGAGACACAGGGACCGAGAGAGAGACACAGGGACCGAGAGAGACATCGGGACAGAGAGAGACACAGGGGTGAGAGAGAGACACAGGGACCGAGAGAGACACAGGGACCGAGTGAGACACAGCGACCGAGAGAGACACAAGGACCGAGAGAGAGACACAGGGACCGAGAGAGAGACACAGGGATGGGGAGAGAGACACAGGGACCGAGAGAGACACAGGGACTGAGAGAGACACAGGGACCGAGAGTGAGACACAGGGACTGAGAGAGACACCAGGACCGAGAGAGAGAGACATAGGGACCGAGAGAGACACAGGGACCGAGTGAGACACAGCGACCGAGAGAGACACAAGGACCGAGAGAGAGACACAGGGACCGAGAGAGAGACAGGGACCGAGAGAGAGACTCAGAGACTGAGAGAGAGACAGGGACTGAGAGAGTCACAGGAACCGAGTAAGACACAGGGACCGAGAGAGACACAGGGACCGAGAGAGAGACACAGGGACCGAGAGAGACACAGGGACCGAGAGAGAGACACAGGGACCGAGAGAGACACAGCGTCCGAGAGAGACACAGGGACCGAGAGAGAGACATAGGCACCGAGAGAGAGACACAGACCGAGAGAGAGACACAGGGACTGACAGAGAGACACAGGGACCAAGAGAGACACAGTGACCGAGAGAGAGACACAGGGACCGAGAGAGAGACACCGGGACAGAGAGAGAGACAGGGACCGAGTGAGACACAGGAACTGAGAGAGAGACACAGGGACCAACAGAGACACCAGGACCGAGAGAGACACAGGGACCGAGGGGGAGAGACATAGGGACCGAGTGAGACACAGGGACCGAGAGAGACACAGGGACCGAGAGAGAGACACTGGGACCGAGAGAGACACAGGGACTGAGAGAGTCACAGGGACTGAGAGAGAGACACAGGGACCGAGAGAGACACAAGGACCTAGAGAGAGACACAGGGACTGAGAGAGTCACAGGGACCGAGTGAGAGACACAGTGACCGAGAGAGAGACACCGGGACAGAGAGAGAGACACAGGGACTGAGAGAGAAAGACAGGGACCGGGAGAGACACAGTGACCGAGTGAGACACAGGGACCGAGAAAGACACAGGGACCAAGAGAGAGACAGGTACCGAGTGAGAGACACAGGGACCGAGAGTGAGACGCAGGGACCGAGAGAAACACAGTGACCGAGAGAGAGAGACAGGGCCGAGAGAGAGACACAGGGACCGAGAGAGAGACACAGGGACCGAGTGAGACACAGGGGCCGAGAGAGTGACAGGGACCGAGTGAGACACAGGGACCCAAAGAGAGACACAGGGACCGAGAGAGACAGAAGGACCTAGAGAGAGACACAAGGACCGAGAGAGTCACAGGGACCGACAGAGACATGAAACATAGAGAGAGACAGGGACCGAGTGAGACACAGGGACCGAGAGAGAGACAGGGACCGAGTGAGAGACACAGGGACCGAGAGAGACACAGGGACCGAGAGAGACACAGGGACTGAGAGAGAGACAGTGACCGAGAGAGACACAGGGGCTGAAAGAGAGAGACACAGGGACCGAGAGAGAGACACAAGGACCGAGAGAGACACAGGGACCGAGTGAGACACAGGGACCGAGAGAGACACAGGGACCGAGAGAGACACAGGGACCGAGGGAGAGACACAGGGACTGAGAGAGAGAGACACAGGGACCGAGAGAGAGAGACACAAGGACCGAGAGAGACACAGGGACCCAGTGAGACACAGGGGTGCGAAGGAGACACAGGGACCGAGCGAGACACAGGGACCGAGTGAGACACAGCGTCCGAGAGAGACACAGGGACCGAGAGAGACACAGGGACCGAGTGAGAGACACAGGGACTGAGCGAGTCACAGGGACCGAGAGAGACACAGGGACCGAGAGAGAGACACAGGGACCGAGAGAGAGACAAAGGGACTGAGAGAGACACAGGGACCGAGTGAGACACAAAGACCGAGAGAGACACAGGGACCGAGAGAGAGACACAAGGACCTAGAGTATCACAGGGACCGAGTGAGACACAGGGACTGAGAGAGACAATGACCGAGAGAGACACAGGGACCGAGAGAGAGACACAAGGACCGAGAGAGACACAGGGACCGAAAGGGAGACACAGGGACCGAGCAGACACAGGGACCGAGAGAGAGACACAGAGACCGAGAGAGAGACACAGGGACCGAGAGATAGACACAGGGAACAAGAGAGACACAGGTACTGAGTGAGAGACACAGGGACCGAGAGAGAGACACAGGGACCGAGAGAGAGACACAGGGACCGAGAGAGACAGAGGGACTGAGCGAGTCACAGGGACCGAGAGAGACACAGGGACCGAGAGGGAGACAGAGGGACATAGCAGACACAGGAACCAAGAGAGAGACACAGAGACCGAGAGAGAGAAACAGGGACCGAGAGAGAGAGACAGGGAACAATAGAGACACAGGTACTGAGTGAGAGACACAAGGACCGAGAGAGACACAGAGACCGAGTGAGAAACAGGGGTGAGAGGGAGACACAGGGACCGAGAGAGACACAGGGAACGAGTGAGACACAGGGACAGAGAGAGAGACACAGGGACTGAGAGAGAGAGACACAGGCAACGAGAGAGAGACACAGGGACTGAGAGAGAGACACAGGGACTCATAGAGAGAGAGACAAAGGGACCAAGAGAGACACCAGGACCGAGAGAGACACAGGGGTGAGAGAGAGATACAGGGACAGAGAGAGACACAGGGAACGAGTGAGACACACGGACCGAGGGAGACACAGGGACCGAGAGAGAGACACAAGGACTGAGAGAGAGACACAGGGACTGAGAGAGAGAGACAGGGACCGGGAGAGACACAGGGACCAAGAGAGACACCGGGACCGAGAGAGACACAGAGACCGAGAGAGACACAGGGACCGAGAGAGAGACAGTGACCGAGAGAGACTCAGGGACTGGGAGAGAGAGACACAGGGACCGAGAGAGAGACACAAGGACCGAGAGAGACACAGGGATTGAGAGAGACACAGGGACCGAGTGAGACACAGGGACCGAGAGAGACACCGGGACCGAGAGAGACACAGTGACCGAGTGAGACACAGAGACCGAGAGAGACACAGGGACCGAGAGAGAGACACAAGGACCGAGAGAGACACAGGCACCGAGTGAGACACAGGGACTGAGAGAGACACAGGGACCGAGAGAGACACAGGGACCGAGAAAGACACAGGCACCGAGTGAGACACAGGGACTGAGAGAGACACAGGGACCGAGAGAGAGACACAGGGAACGAGAGAGACACAGTGACCGAGAGAGACACAGGGACTGAGAGAGAGAGAGACACAGCGACCGAGAGAGAGACACAAGGACCGAGAGAGACACAGGGACTGAGAGGGATACACAGGGACCGAGCAGACACAGGGACCGAGAGAGAGACACAGGGATCGAGAGAGAGACAGTGACCGAGAGAGAGACACAAGGACCGAGAGATACACAGGGACCGAGATGGAGACACAGGGACCGAGCTGACACAGGGACTGAGAGAGAGACACAGGGACCAAGAGAGACACAGGGACTGAGACAGAGACAGTCACCGAGAGAGAGACACAAGGACCGAGAGAGACACAGGGACCGAGTGAGACACAGGGACCGAGAGAGAGAGAGACACAGGGACCGAGAGAGAGACACAGGGACCGAGTGAGAGCCACAGGGACTGAGCAAGTCACAGGGACCGAGAGAGACACAGGGACCGAGAGAGAGACACAGGGACCGAGAGAGACACAGGGACCGCGAGAGAGAGACACATGGACCGAGAGAGAGATAGGGACCGAGAGAGACACAGGGACCGAGAGAGAGACACAGGGACCGAGTGAGAGACACAGCTGAGCGAGTCAACGGGACCGAGAGAGACACAGGGACCGAGAGAGAGACAGGGACCGGGGAAGAGAGATACAGGGAACGAGAGAGACACACAGGGACCGAGTGAGAGACACAGGGAATGAGCGAGTCACAGGGACCGAGAGAGACACAGGGACCGAGAGAGAGACACAGGGACCGAGAGAGAGACAAAAGGACCGAGAGAGACACAGGGACCGAGTGAGACACAGAGACCGAGAGAGACACAGGGACCGAGAGAGAAACAGTGACCGAGAGAGAGACACAGGGACCGAGAGAGTCACAGGGACTGAGAGAGAGACACAGTGACCGAGAGAGTGACACCGGGACAGAGAGAGAGAGACACAGGGACTGAGAGAGTGACAGGGACCGAGAGAGAGAGACACAGGGACCGAGAGAGAGAGACACAGGGACCGAGTGAGAGAGACACAGGGACCGAAAGAGAGACACAGGGACTGAGAGAGAGAGACACAGGGATCGATTGAGACACAGCGACCGAGACAGACACAGGGACCGAGAGAGACACAAGGACCTGGAGAGAGACACAGGGACCGAGAGAGTCACAGGGACCTAGAGAGAGACACAGGGACCGAGAGAGTCACAGGGACTGAGAGAGAGACACAGTGACCGAGAGAGTGACACCGGGACAGAGAGAGAGAGACACAGGGACTGAGAGAGTGACAGGGACCGAGAGAGAGAGACACAGGGACCGAGAGAGAGAGACACAGGGACCGAGTGAGAGAGACACAGGGACCGAAAGAGAGACACAGGGACTGAGAGAGAGAGACACAGGGATCGATTGAGACACAGCGACCGAGAGAGACACAGGGACCGAGACAGAGAGACACAGGGACCGAGAGAGACACTGAAACTGAGAGAGAGAAAGACAGGGACCGAGTGAGAGAGACACAGGGACCTAGTGAGATACAGGGACTGAGAGAGTTACAGGGACAGGGACCGAGTGAGACACAGGGTCCGAGAGAGACACAGGGACCGAGGGAGAGACACAGGGACTGAGAGAGAGAGACACAGGGACCGAGTGAGACACAGGGGTGCGAAGGAGACACAGGGACCGAGCGAGACACAGGGACCGAGTGAGACACAGCGTCCGTGAGAGACACAGGGACCGAAAGAGGGAGACACAGGGACCGAGAGAGAGACAGTGACCGAGAGAGACATAGGGACTGAGAGCGACACAAAGACCGAGAGAGACACAGGGACCGAGAGGGAGACACAGGGACCAAGCAGACACAGGGACCGAGAGAGAGACACAGGGACCGAGAGAGAGACACAGGGACCGAGAGACAGAGGGACTGAGCGAGTCACAGGGACCGAGAGAGACACAGGAACCGAGAGGGAGACAGAGGGACATAGCAGACACAGGGACCGAGTGAGAGACACAGAGACCGAGAGAGAGAAACAGGGACCGAGAGAGAGAGAGAGGGAACAATAGAGACACAGGTACTGAGTGAGAGACACAAGGACCGAGAGAGACACAGGGACCGAGTGAGAAACAGGCGTGAGAGGGAGACACAGGGACCGAGAGAGACACAGGGACCGAGTGAGACACAGGGACTGAGAGAGAGACACAGGGACTGAGAGAGAGACACAGGGACTGAGAGAGAGAGACACAGGCAACGAGAGAGAGACACATGGACTGAGAGAGAGACACAGGGACTGAGAGAGAGAGACACAGGGACCAAGAGAGACACCAGGACCGAGAAAGACACAGGGAGAAAGAGAGAGACACAGGGACCGAGAGAGACACCGGGAACGAGTGAGACACACGGACCGAGGGAGACACAGGGACCGAGAGAGAGACACAAGGACCGAGAGAGAGACAGAGGGACCGCGAGAGACACAGTGACCGAGTGAGACACAGAGACCGAGAGAGACACAGGGACCGAGAGAGAGACAGTGACTGAGAGAGACTCAGGGACTGGGAGAGAGACACAGGGACCGAAAGAGAGACACAAGGACCGAGAGAGACACAGGGACTGAGAGAGACACAGGGACTGAGAGAGACACAGGGACCGATTGAGACACAGGCACCGAGTGAGACACAGGGACTGAGAGAGAGAGAGACACAAGGACCGAGAGAGACACAGGGACCGAGAAGGAGACACAGGGACCGAGCAGACACAGGGACCGAGAGAGAGACACAGAGACCGAGAGAGAGACACAGGGACCGAGAGAGAGACACAGGGAACAAGAGAGACACAGGTACTGAGTGAGAGACACAGGGACCGAGAGAGAGACACAGGGACCGAGAGAGAGACACAGGGACCGAGAGAGCCAGAGGGACTGAGCGAGTCACAGGGACCGAGAGAGACACAGTGACCGAGAGAGAGACACAAGGACCTAGAGAGACACAGGGACCGAGTGAGAAAAAGGGGTGAGAGGGAGACACAGGGACCGAGAGAGACACAGGGACCGACAGAGACACAGGCAACGAGAGAGAGACACAGGGACTGAGAGAGAGACACAGGGACTGAGAGAGAGAGACACAGGGACCAAGAGAGACACCAGGACCGAGAAAGACACAGGGGTGAGAGAGAGATACAGGGACCGAGAGAGACACAGGGACCGAGTGAGACACAGAGACCGAGAGAGACACAGGGACCGAGAGAGAGACACAATCGTCCGAGAGAGAAAGACAGGGAGCGAGAGAGAGACACAGGGACCGAGAGAGACACAGGGACCGAGAGAGAGACAGTGACCGAGAGGGACACAGGGACCGAGAGAGAGACACAAGGACCGAGAGAGACAGTGACCGGGAGAGACACAGGGACTGAGAGAGAGAGAGAGACACAGCGACCGAGAGAGAGACACATGGACCGAGAGAGACACAGGGACTGAGAGGGATACACAGGGACCGAGCAGACACAGGGACCGAGAGAGAGACACAGAGACCGAGAGAGAGACACAGGGACCGAGAGAGGGACACAGGGAACGAGAGAGAGAGAGGGATTGAGCGAGTCACAGGGACCGAGAGAGACACAGGGACCGAGAGAGAGACAGTGACCGAGAGAGAGACACAAGGACCGAGAGATACACAGGGACTGAGATGGAGACACAGGGACCAAGCTGACACAGGGACCGAGAGAGAGACTGAGGGACCGAGAGAGACACAGGGACCGAGAGAGACACAGGGACCGAGAGAGAGACAGTGATCGAGAGAGACACAGGGACTGAAAGAGAGAGACACACGGACCGAGAGAGAGACACAAGGAACGAGAGAGACACAGGGACCAAGAGAGAGACAGTGACCGAGAGGGACACAGGGACTGAGAGAGAGACACAGGGACCGATTGAGACACAGCGACCGAGAGAGACACAGGGACTGAGACAGAGGGAAACAGGGACCGAGAGAGAGACACAGGGACCGAGTGAGAGACACAAGGACTGAGCGAGTCACAGGGACCGAGAGAGAGAGACAGTGACCGAGAGAGAGACACAGGGAACGAGTGAGAGACACAGGGACCGAGAGAGAGACACAAGGACCTAGAGAGAGACACAGGGACCGAGAGAGTCACAGGGACCGAGAGAGAGACACAGGAACCGACAGAGACACTGAATCTGAGAGAGAGAGAGACGGGATCGAGTGAGACACAGGGACCAAGAGAGAGACAGGGACCGAGTGAGAGACAGAGGGACCGAGTGAGACACAGGGACCGAGAGAGAGAGACACAATCGTCCGAGAGAGAAAGACAGGGAGCGAGAGAGAGACACAGGGACCGAGAGAGACACAGGGACCGATAGAGAGACAGGGACCGAGTGAGACACAGCGTCCGAGAGAGACACAGGGACCGAGAGAGAGACACAGGGAATGAGAGAGACACACAGGGACCGAGTGAGAGACACAGGGACTGAGCGAGAGACACAGGGACCGATAGAGAGACAGGGACCGAGTGAGACACAGCGTCCGAGAGAGACACAGGGACCGAGAGAGAGACACAGGGAACGAGAGAGACACACAGGGACCGAGTGAGAGACACAGGGACTGAGCGAGTTACAGGGACCGAGAGAGACACAGGGACCGAGAGAGAGACACAGGGACCGAGAGAGAGACAAAGGGACCGAGAGAGACACAGGGACCGAGTGAGACACAGAGACCGAGAGAGACACAGGGACTGGAGAGAGAGACACAGGGACCGAGAGAGAGACACAAGGACCGAGAGAATCACAGGGCTCGAGTGAGACACAGGGACTGAGAGAGACACAGGGACCGAGAGAGACACAGGGACCGAGAGAGACACAGGGACCTAGAGAGAGACAGTGACCGAGAGAGAGACACAAGGACCGAGAGAGACACAGGGACCGAGAGGGAGACACAGGGACCGAGCAGACACAGGGACCGAGAGAGAGACACAGAGACCGAGAGAGAGACACAGGGACCGAGAGAGAGACACAGGGAACAAGAGAGACACAGGTACTGAGTGAGAGACACAGGGACCGAGAGAGAGACACAGGGACTGAGAGAGTGACACAGGGACCGAGAGAGACAGAGCGACTGAGCGAGTCACAGGGACCGAGAGTGACACAGGGACCGAGAGACAGACACAGAGACCGAGAGAGAGAAACAGGGGTGAGAGGGAGACACAGGGACCGAGAGAGACACAGGGACCGAGTGAGACACAGGGACTGAGAGAGAGACACAGGGACTGAGAGAGAGAGACACAGGCAACGAGAGAGAGACACAGGGACTGGGAGAGAGACACAGGGACTGAGAGAGAGAGACACAGGGACCAAGAGAGACATCAGGACCGAGAGAGACACAGGGAACGAGTGAGACACACGGACCGAGGGAGACACAGGGACCGAGAGAGAGACACAAGGACCGAGAGAGAGACACAGGGACTGAGAGAGAGAGACAGGGACCGGGAGAGACACAGGGATCAAGAGAGAGACACAGTGACCGAGTGAGACACAGAGACCGAGAGAGACACAGGTACCGAGTGAGAGACACATGGACCGAGTGAGAGACACAGGGACCGACAGAGAGATACAGGGACCGAGTGAGACACAGGGACCGAGAGAGAGACAGGGACTGAGTGAGAGACACAGGGACCGAGTGAGACACAGGGACCGAGAGAGAGACTCAGGGACCGAGAGAGACACAGGGACCGAGAGAGACACAGTGACCGAGAGAGAGACAGTGATCGAGAGAGACACAGGGACTGAAAGAGAGAGACACACAGACCGAGAGAGAGACACAAGGACCGAGAGAGACACAGGGATCGAGTGAGACACAGGGACCGAGAGAGAGACAGGGACCGAGAGAGAGCCACAGGGATCGATTGAGACACAGCGACCGAGAGAGACACAGGGACCGAGACAGAGAGACACAGGGACCGAGAGAGACACAGGGACCGAGAGAGAGAGACACAGGGACCGAGAGAGACACAGGGACTGAGAGAGCGACACAGGGACCGAGAGAGAGACACAGGGACCGATTGAGACACAGCGACCGAGAGAGACACAGGGACCGAGACAGAGAGACACAGGGACCGAGAGAGACACAGGGACCGAGAGAGAGACACAGGGACCGAGAGAGAGACACAAGGAGCGAGAGATACACAGGGACCGAGATGGAGACACAGGGACCGAGAGAGACACAGGGACCGAGAGAGAGACAGTGATCGAGAGAGACACAGGGACTGAAAGAGAGAGACACACGGACCGAGAGAAAGACACAAGGAACGAGAGAGACACAGGGACCAAGAGAGAGACAGTGACCGAGAGGGACACAGGGACTGAGAGAGAGACACAGGGACCGATTGAGACACAGCGACCGAGAGAGACACAGGGACTGAGACAGAGGGACACAGGGACCGAGAGAGAGAGACACAGGGACCGAGTGAGAGACACAAGGACTGAGCGAGTCACAGGGACCGAGAGAGAGAGACAGTGACCGAGAGAGAGACACAGGGAACGAGTGAGAGACAAAGGGACTGAGCGAGTCACAGGGACCGAGAGAGACACAGGGACCGAGCGAGAGACACAGGGACCGAGAGAGAGACACAAGGACCTAGAGAGAGACACAGGGACCGAGAGAGTCACAGGGACCGAGAGAGAGACACAGGAACCGACAGAGACACTGAATCTGAGAGAGAGAGAGACGGGATCGAGTGAGACACAGGGACCAAGAGAGAGACAGGGACCGAGTGAGAGACAAAGGGACCGAGTGAGACACAGGGACCGAGAGAGAGACACAATCGTCCGAGAGAGAAAGACAGGGAGCGAGAGAGAGACACAGGGACCGAGAGAGACACAGGGACCGATAGAGAGACAGGGACCGAGTGAGACACAGCGTCCGAGAGAGACACAGGGACCGAGAGAGAGACACAGGGAACGAGAGAGACACACAGGGACCGAGTGAGAGACACAGGGACTGAGCGAGAGACACAGGGACCGATAGAGAGACAGGGACCGAGTGAGACACAGCGTCCGAGAGAGACACAGGGACCGAGAGAGAGACACAGGGAACGAGAGAGACACACAGGGACCGAGTGAGAGACACAGGGACTGAGCGAGTCACAGGGACCGAGAGAGACACAGGGACCGAGAGAGAGACACAGGGACCGAGAGAGAGAGACAAAGGGACCGAGAGAGACACAGGGACCGAGTGAGACACAGAGACCGAGAGAGACACAGGGACTGGAGAGAGAGACACAGGGACCGAGAGAGAGACACAAGGACCGAGAGAATCACAGGGCTCGAGTGAGACACAGGGACTGAGAGAGACACAGGGACCGAGAGAGACACAGGGACCGAGAGAGACACAGGGACCTAGAGAGAGACAGTGACCAAGAGAGACACAGGGACTGAGAGAGAGAGAGACACAGCGACCGAGAGAGAGACACAAGGACCGAGAGAGACACAGGGACCGAGAGGGAGACACAGGGACCGAGCAGACACAGAGACCGAGAGAGAGACACAGAGACCGAGAGAGAGACACAGGGACCGAGAGAGAGACACAGGGAACAAGAGAGACACAGGTACTGAGTGAGAGACACAGGGACCGAGAGAGAGACACAGGGACTGAGAGAGTGACACAGGGACCGAGAGAGACACAGGGACCGAGAGGGGACAGAGGGACATATCAGACACAGGGACCGAGAGACAGACACAGAGACCGAGAGAGAGAAACAGGGGTGACAGGGAGACACAGGGACCGAGAGAGACACAGGGACCGAGTGAGACACAGGGACTGAGAGAGAGACACAGGGACTGAGAGAGAGAGACACAGGCAACGAGAGAGAGACACAGGGACTGAGAGAGAGACACAGGGACTGAGAGAGAGAGACACAGGGACCAAGAGAGACATCAGGACCGAGAGAGACACAGGGGTGAGAGAGAGATACAGGGACCGAGAGAGACACAGGGAACGAGTGAGACACACGGACCGAGGGAGACACAGGGACCGAGAGAGAGACACAAGGACCGAGAGAGAGAGACACAGGGACTGAGAGAGAGAGACAGGGACCGGGAGAGACACAGGGATCAAGAGAGAGACACAGTGACCGAGTGAGACAAAGAGACCGAGAGAGACACAGGGACCGAGAGAGAGACAGTGACGGAGAGAGACACAGGGACTGGGAGAGAGAGAGACACAGGGACCGAGAGAGAGACACAAGGACCGAGAGAGACACAGGCACCGAGTAAGGCACAGGGACTGAGAGATACACAGGGACCGAGAGAGACATAGGGACCGAGAGAGACATAGGCACCGAGTGAGACACAGGGACTGAGAGAGACACAGGGACCGAGAGAGAGACACAGGGACCGAGAGAGACACAGGGACTGAGAGAGAGAGAGACACAGCGACCGAGAGAGAGACACAAGGACCGAGAGGGACACAGGGCAGAGAGGGATACACAGGGACCGAGCAGACACAGGGACCGAGAGAGAGACACAGAGACCGAGAGAGAGACACAGGGAACAAGAGAGAGAGAGAGGGATTGAGCGAGTCACAGGGTCCGAGAGAGACACAGGGACCGAGACAGAGACACATGGACCGAGTGAGAGACACAGGGACCGACAGAGAGACACAGGGACCGAGAGGGACACAGGGACCGAGAGAGTGACAGGGACCGAGTGAGACACAGGGACCGAGAGAGACACAGGGACCGAGAGAGAGACACAGGGACCGACAGAGACACTGAAACTGAGAGAGAGAGAGACAGGGACCGAGTGAGAGAGACACAGGGACCGAGAGAGACACAGGTACCGAGAGAGAGACACAAGGACCGAGAGAGACACAGGTACCGAGTGAGAGACACGTGGACCGAGTGAGAGACACAGGGACCGACAGAGAGACACAGGGACCGAGAGGGACACAGGGACCGAGAGAGTGACAGGGACCGAGTGAGACACAGGGACCGAGAGAGACACAGGGACCGAGAGAGAGACACAGGGACCGACAGAGACACTGAAACTGAGAGAGAGAGAGACAGGGACCGAGTGAGAGAGACACAGGGACCGAGAGAGAGAGACACAGGGACCGAGAGAGACACAGGGACCGAGAGAGAGAGACACAGGGACCGAGAGAGACACAGGGACTGAGAGAGCGACACAGGGACCGAGAGAGAGACACAGGGACCGATTGAGACACAGCGACCGAGAGAGACACAGGGACCGAGACAGAGAGACACAGGGACCGAGAGAGACACAGGGACCGAGAGAGAGACACAGGGACCGAGAGAGAGACACAGGGACCGAGTGAGAGACACAGGAACCGACAGAGACACTGAATCTGAGAGAGAGAGAGACGGGATCGAGTGAGACACAGGGACCGAGAGAGAGACACAATCGTCCGAGAGAGAAAGACAGGGAGCGAGAGAGAGACACAGAGACCGAGAGAGAGACAGGGACCGAGAGAGAGACAGTGACCGAGAGGGACACAGGGACTGAGAGAGAGACACAGGGACCGATAGAGAGACAGGGACCGAGTGAGACACAGCGTCCGAGAGAGAGACACAGGGAACGAGAGAGACACACAGGGACCGAGAGAGAGACAAAGGGACCGAGAGAGACACAGGGACCGAGAGAGAGACAAAGGGACCGAAAGAGAGACACAGAGACCGAGAGAGACACAGGGACCGAGAGAGAGACACAGGGACCGAGAGAGAGACAAAGGGACCGAGAGAGACACAGGGACCGAGAGAGAGACAAAGGGACCGAAAGAGAGACACAGGGACCGAGTGAGACACAGAGACCGAGAGAGACACAGGGACTGGGAGAGAGAGACACAGGGACCGAGAGAGAGACACAAGGACCGAGAGAATCACAGGGATCGAGTGAGACACAGGGACTGAGAGAGACACAGGGACCGAGAGAGACACAGGGACCGAGAGAGAAACAGGGACCTAGAGAGAGACAGTGACCGAGAGAGACACAGGGACTGAGAGAGAGAGAGACACAGCGACCGAGAGAGAGACACAAGGACCGAGAGAGACACAGGGACCGAGAGGGAGACACAGGGACCGAGCAGACACAGGGACCGAGAGAGAGACACAGAGACCGAGAGAGAGACACAGGGACCGAGAGAGACACAGGGACCGAGAGCGGACAGAGGGACATAGCAGACACAGGGACCGAGAGAGAGACACAGAGACCGAGAGAGAGAAACAAGGACCGAGAGAGACACAGGGACCGAGTGAGAAACAGGGGTGAGAGGGAGACACAGGGACCGACAGAGAAACAGGGACCGAGTAAGACACAGCGACTGAGAGAGAGACACAGGGACCGAGAGAGAGACAGGGACCGAGTAAGACACAGGGACTGAGAGAGAGACACAGGGACTGAGAGAGAGAGACACAGGCAACGAGAGAGAGACACAGGGACTGAGAGAGAGACACAGGGACTGAGAGGGAGAGACACAGGGACCAAGAGAGACACCAGGACGAGAGAGACACAGGGGTGAGAGAGAGACACAGGGACCGAGAGATACACCAGGACCGAGAGAGACACAGGGGTGAGAGAGAGACACAGGGACTGAGAGAGACACAGGGAACGAGTGAGACACACGGACCGAGGGAGACACAGGGACCGAGAGAGAGAGACACAAGGACCGAGAGAGAGACACAGGGACCGGGAGAGACACAGGGATCAAGAGAGAGACACAGTGACCGAGTGAGACACAGAGACCGAGAGAGACACAGGGACCGAGAGAGAGACAGTGACCGAGAGAGACACAGGGACTGGGAGAGAGAGAGACACAGGGACCGAGAGAGAGACACAAGGACCGAGAGAGACACAGGCACCGAGTAAGGCACAGGGACTGAGAGATACACAGGGACCGAGAGAGACATAGGGACCGAGAGAGACATAGGCACCGAGTGAGACACAGGGACCGAGAGAGACACAGGGACCGAGAGAGAGACACAGGGACCGAGAGAGACAGTGACCGAGAGAGAGACACAAGGACCGAGAGAGACACAGGGACAGAAAGGGATACACAGGGACCGAGCAGACACAGGGACCGAGAGAGAGACACAAGGACCGAGAGAGACACAGGGACAGAAAGGGATACACAGGGACCGAGCAGACACAGGGACCGAGAGAGAGACACAGAGACCGAGAGAGAGGCACAGGGACCGAGAGAGACAGAGGGACTGAGCGAGTCACAGGGACCGAGAGAGACACAGGGACCGAGAGGGAGACAGAGGGACATAGCAGACACAGGGACCGAGAGACAGACACAGGGAACAATAGAGACACAGGTACTGAGTGAGAGACACAAGGACCGAGAGAGACACAGGGACCGACTGAGAAACAGGGTGAGAGGGAGACACAGGGACCGAGAGAGACACAGGGACCGAGAGAGAGAGACACAGGCAACGAGAGAGAGATACAGGGACTGAGAGAGAGACACAGGGACTGAGAGAGAGAGACACAGGGACCAAGAGAGACACCAGGACCGAGAGAGACACAGGGGTGAGAGAGAGATACAGGGACCGAGAGAGACACAGGGACCGAGAGAGACACAGTGACCGAGTGAGAGACACAATCGTCCGAGAGAGAAAGACAGGGAGCGAGAGAGAGACACAGGACCGAGAGAGACACAGGGACCGAGAGTGAGACAGTGACTGAGAGAGACACAGGGACCGAGAGAGAGAGACACAGGGAACGAGAGAGAGACACAAGGACCGAGAGAGACACAGGGACTGAGAGGGATACACAGGGACCGAGCAGACACAGGGACCGAGAGAGAGACACAGAGACCGAGAGAGAGACACAGGGACCGAGAGAGGGACACAGGGAACAAGAGAGAGAGAGAGGGATTGAGCGAGTCACAGGGACCGAGAGAGACACAGGACCGAGAGGGAGACAGTGATCGAGAGAGAGAAACAAGGACCGAGAGAAACACAGGGACCGAGATGGAGACACAGGGACCGAGCTGACACAGGGACCGAGAGAGAGACTGAGGGACCGAGAGAGACACAGGGACCGAGAGAGACACAGGGACCGAGAGAGAGACAGTGATCGAGTGAGACACAGGACTGAAAGAGAGAGACACACGGACCGAGAGAGAGACACAAGGAACGAGAGAGACACAGGGTCCGAGAAAGACACAGGGAGCAAGAGAGAGACACAGGGACCGAGAAGGGAAACAGGGACAAAGAGAGACACAGGGACCGAGTGAGACACAGGGGTGAGAGGGAGACACAGGGACCGAGAGAGACACAGGGACCGAGTGAGACACAGGGACCGAGGGAGAGAGACACAGGGACCGAGAGAGAGACACAGGGACCGAGAGAGTCACAGGGACCGAGAGAGAGACACAGTGACCGAGAGAGAGACACCGGGACAGAGAGAGAGAGAGACAGGCACCGGGGAGACACAGGGACCGAGGGAGAGAGACACAAGGACCGAGAAAGAGACACAGGGACCGAGTGAGAGACTCAGGGACCGAGTGAGAAACACAGGGACAGAGAGAGAGACACAGGGACCGAGTGAGACACAGGGATCGAGAAAGACACAGGGACCGAGAAAGACACAGGGAGCAAGAGACAGACACAGGGACCGAGACAGAGACAGGTACCGAGTGAGAGACACAGGGACCGAGTGAGACACAGGGACCGAGAGAGACACAGGGACTGAGAGAGACACAGGGACGGAGAGAGAGACAGTGACCGAGAGAGACACAGGGACTGAGATAGACACATGGACTGAGAGAGAGACACAAGGACCGAGAGAGACACAGGGACCGAGTGAGACATAGGGGTGAGAGGGAGACACAGGGACCGAGCGAGACACAGGGACCGAGTGAGACACAGCGTCCGAGAGAGACACAGGGACCGAGAGAGGGATACACAGGGACCGAGAGAGAAACAGGGACCGGGGGAGAGTGACACAGGGACCGAGAGAGAGACACAGGGACCGAGTGAGAGACACAGGGACTGAGCGTGTCACAGGGACCGAGAGAGACACAGGGACCGAGAGAGAGACACAGGGACCGAGAGAGAGACACAGGGACCGAGAGAGACACAGGGACTGAGAGAGACACAGGGACCGAGAGAGATACACAGGCACCGAGAGAGAGACACAGGGACTGAGAGAGAGACACAGGGACCGAGAGAGAGACACCGGTACAGAGAGAGAGATAGGGACCGAGAGAGAGACACAGGGACCGAGAGAGAGACACAGGGACCGAGAGAGAGACACAGGGACCGAGTGAGAGACACAGGGACTGAGCGAGTCACAGGGACCGAGAGAGACACAGGGACCGAGTGAGAGACACAGGGACCAAGTGAGAGACACAGGGACCGAGAGAGAGAGACAGGGATCGAGAGAGAGACACAGGGACCGATTGAGACAGAGGGACCGAGAGAGTGACAGGGACCGAGAGAGAGAGACACAGGGACCGAGAGAGAAACTGGGACATGGGGAGAGAGACACAGGGACCGAGAGAGAGACACAGGGACCGAGTGAGAGACACAGGGACTGAGCGTGTCACAGGGACCGAGAGAGACACAGGGACCGAGAGATCGAGACACAGGGACCGAGAGAGAGACACAGGGACCGAGAGAGGCACAGGGACTGAGAGAGACACAGGGTCCGAGAGAAAGACACAGGGACTGAGAGAGTGACACAGGGACCAAGAGAGACACCAGGACCGAGAGAGACACAGGGGTGAGAGAGAGATACAGGGACCGAGAGAGACACAGGGACCGAGTGAGACACAGGGACCGAGGGAGAGAGACAGGGTCCGAGAGAGAGAGACACAGGGACTGAATGAGACACAGGAACCGAGAGAGAGAGACACAGGGACTGAGAGACTCACAGGGAGCGAGATAGAGACACAGGCACTGAGAGAGAGACACAGGGACTGAGAGAGAGACACAGGGACTGAGAGAGTCACAGGGAGCGAGAGAGAGATACAGGCACTGAGAGAGAGACACAGGGACTGAGAGAGAGACACAGGGACTGAGAGAGAGACACAGGGACCAAGAGAGACACCAGGACCGAGAGAGACACAGGGACCGAGTGAGAGACACAGGGACCCAGAGTGAGACACAGGGATCGAGAGAGACACAGGGACCCAGAGAGAGACACAGGGACCGAGAGAGACACAAGGACCTAGAGAGAGACACAGGGAACGAGAGAGTCACAGGGACCGAGAGAGAGACACAGTGACCGAGAGAGAGACACCGGGACTGAGAGAGTGAGAGACAGGCACCGGGGGAGACACAGGGACTGAGTGAGACACCGGGACCGAGAAAGACACAGGGAGCAAGAGACAGACACAGGGACCGAGACAGAGACAGGTACCGAGTGAGATACACAGGGACCGAGTGAGAGACACAGGGACTGAGACAAAGACAGGTACCGAGTGAGAGACACATGGAACGAGTGAGAGACACAGGAAGCGGGAGAGAGAGACAGGGCCGAGAGAGAGACACAGGGACCGAGTGAGACACAGGGACCGAGAGAGTGACAGGGACCGAGTGAGACACAGAGACCCAGAGAGAGACACAGGGACCGAGAGAGACACAAGGACCTAGAGAGAGACACAAGGACCGAGAGAGTCACAGGGACCGACAGAGACACTGAAACAGAGAGAGATACAGGGACCGAGTGAGACACAGGGACCGAGAGAGAGACAGGGACTGAGTGAGAGACACAGGGACCGAGTGAGACACAGAGACCGAGAGAGACACAGGTACCGAGTGAGAGACACATGGACCGAGTGAGAGACACAGGGACCGACAGAGAGATACAGGGACCGAGTGAGACACAGGGACCGAGAGAGAGACAGGGACTGAGTGAGAGACACAGGGACCGAGTGAGACACAGGGACCGAGAGAGAGACTCAGGGACCGAGAGAGACACAGGGACCGAGAGAGACACAGGGACCGAGAGAGAGACAGTGATCGAGAGAGACACAGGGACTGAAAGAGAGAGACACACAGACCGAGAGAGAGACACAAGGACCGAGAGAGACACAGGGACCGAGTGAGACACAGGGACCGAGAGAGACACAGGGACTGAGAGAGACACAGGGACCGAGAGAGAGACAGGGACCGAGAGAGAGCCACAGGGATCGATTGAGACACAGCGACCGAGAGAGACACAGGGACCGAGACAGAGAGACACAGGGACCGAGAGAGACACAGGGACCGAGAGAGAGAGACACAGGGACCGAGAGAGACACAGGGACTGAGAGAGCGACACAGGGACCGAGAGAGAGACACAGGGACCGATTGAGACACAGCGACCGAGAGAGACACAGGGACCGAGACAGAGAGACACAGGGACCGAGAGAGACACAGGGACCGAGAGAGAGACACAGGGACCGAGAGAGAGACACAAGGAGCGAGAGATACACAGGGACCGAGATGGAGACACAGGGACCGAGAGAGACACAGGGACCGAGAGAGAGACAGTGATCGAGAGAGACACAGGGACTGAAAGAGAGAGACACACGGACCGAGAGAAAGACACAAGGAACGAGAGAGACACAGGGACCAAGAGAGAGACAGTGACCGAGAGGGACACAGGGACTGAGAGAGAGACACAGGGACCGATTGAGACACAGCGACCGAGAGAGACACAGGGACTGAGACAGAGGGACACAGGGACCGAGAGAGAGAGACACAGGGACCGAGTGAGAGACACAAGGACTGAGCGAGTCACAGGGACCGAGAGAGAGAGACAGGGAACGAGTGAGAGACAAAGGGACTGAGCGAGTCACAGGGACCGAGAGAGACACAGGGACCGAGCGAGAGACACAGGGACCGAGAGAGAGACACAAGGACCTAGAGAGAGACACAGGGACCGAGAGAGTCACAGGGACCGAGAGAGAGACACAGGAACCGACAGAGACACTGAATCTGAGAGAGAGAGAGACGGGATCGAGTGAGACACAGGGACCAAGAGAGAGACAGGGACCGAGTGAGAGACAAAGGGACCGAGTGAGACGCAGGGACCGAGAGAGAGACACAATCGTCCGAGAGAGAAGGACAGGGAGCGAGAGAGAGACACAGGGACCGAGAGAGACACAGGGACCGATAGAGAGACAGGGACCGAGTGAGACACAGCGTCCGAGAGAGACACAGGGACCGAGAGAGAGACACAGGGAACGAGAGAGACACACAGGGACCGAGTGAGAGACACAGGGACTGAGCGAGAGACACAGGGACCGATAGAGAGACAGGGACCGAGTGAGACACAGCGTCCGAGAGAGACACAGGGACCGAGAGAGAGACACAGGGAACGAGAGAGACACACAGGGACCGAGTGAGAGACACAGGGACTGAGCGAGTCACAGGGACCGAGAGAGACACAGGGACCGAGAGAGAGACACAGGGACCGAGAGAGAGAGACAAAGGGACCGAGAGAGACACAGGGACCGAGTGAGACACAGAGACCGAGAGAGACACAGGGACTGGAGAGAGAGACACAGGGACCGAGAGAGAGACACAAGGACCGAGAGAATCACAGGGCTCGAGTGAGACACAGGGACTGAGAGAGACACAGGGACCGAGAGAGACACAGGGACCGAGAGAGACACAGGGACCTAGAGAGAGACAGTGACCAAGAGAGACACAGGGACTGAGAGAGAGAGAGACACAGCGACCGAGAGAGAGACACAAGGACCGAGAGAGACACAGGGACCGAGAGGAGACACAGGGACCGAGCAGACACAGAGACCGAGAGAGAGACACAGAGACCGAGAGAGAGACACAGGGACCGAGAGAGAGACACAGGGAACAAGAGAGACACAGGTACTGAGTGAGAGACACAGGGACCGAGAGAGAGACACAGGGACTGAGAGAGTGACACAGGGACCGAGAGAGACACAGGGACCGAGAGGGGACAGAGGGACATATCAGACACAGGGACCGAGAGACAGACACAGAGACCGAGAGAGAGAAACAGGGGTGACAGGGAGACACAGGGACCGAGAGAGACACAGGGACCGAGTGAGACACAGGGACTGAGAGAGAGACACAGGGACTGAGAGAGAGAGACACAGGCAACGAGAGAGAGACACAGGGACTGAGAGAGAGACACAGGGACCGAGAGAGAGACACAGGGACCGAGTGAGAGACACAGGGACTGAGCGAGTCACAGGGACCGAGAGAGACACAGGGACCGAGTGAGAGACACAGGGACCAAGTGAGAGACACAGGGACCGAGAGAGAGAGACAGGGATCGAGAGAGAGACACAGGGACCGATTGAGACAGAGGGACCGAGAGAGTGACAGGGACCGAGAGAGAGAGACACAGGGACCGAGAGAGAAACTGGGACATGGGGAGAGAGACACAGGGACCGAGAGAGAGACACAGGGACCGAGTGAGAGACACAGGGACTGAGCGTGTCACAGGGACCGAGAGAGACACAGGGACCGAGAGATCGAGACACAGGGACCGAGAGAGAGACACAGGGACCGAGAGAGGCACAGGGACTGAGAGAGACACAGGATCCGAGAGAAAGACACAGGGACTGAGAGAGTGACACAGGGACCAAGAGAGACACCAGGACCGAGAGAGACACAGGGACCGAGAGAGAGATACAGGGACCGAGAGAGACACAGGGACCGAGTGAGACACAGGGACCGAGGGAGAGAGACAGGGTCCGAGAGAGAGAGACACAGGGACTGAATGAGACACAGGAACCGAGAGAGAGAGACACAGGGACTGAGAGACTCACAGGGAGCGAGAGAGAGACACAGGCACTGAGAGAGAGACACAGGGACTGAGAGAGAGACACAGGGACTGAGAGAGTCACAGGGACTGAGAGAGAGACACAGGGACCAAGAGAGACACCAGGACCGAGAGAGACACAGGGACCGAGTGAGAGACACAGGGACCCAGAGTGAGACACAGGGATCGAGAGAGACACAGGGACCCAGAGAGAGACACAGGGACCGAGAGAGACACAAGGACCTAGAGAGAGACACAGGGAACGAGAGAGTCACAGGGACCGAGAGAGAGACACAGTGACCGAGAGAGAGACACCGGGACTGAGAGAGTGAGAGACAGGCACCGGGGGAGACACAGGGACTGAGTGAGACACCGGGACCGAGAAAGACACAGGGAGCAAGAGACAGACACAGGGACCGAGACAGAGACAGGTACCGAGTGAGATACACAGGGACCGAGTGAGAGACACAGGGACTGAGACAAAGACAGGTACCGAGTGAGAGACACATGGAACGAGTGAGAGACACAGGAAGCGGGAGAGAGAGAGACAGGGCCGAGAGAGAGACACAGGGACCGAGTGAGACACAGGGACCGAGAGAGTGACAGGGACCGAGTGAGACACAGAGACCCAGAGAGAGACACAGGGACCGAGAGAGACACAAGGACCTAGAGAGAGACACAAGGACCGAGAGAGTCACAGGGACCGACAGAGACACTGAAACAGAGAGAGATACAGGGACCGAGTGAGACACAGGGACCGAGAGAGAGACAGGGACTGAGTGAGAGACACAGGGACCGAGTGAGACACAGAGACCGAGAGAGACACAAGTACCGAGTGAGAGACACATGGACCGAGTGAGAGACACAGGGACCGACAGAGAGATACAGGGACCGAGTGAGACACAGGGACCGAGAGAGAGACAGGGACTGAGTGAGAGACACAGGGACCGAGTGAGACACAGGGACCGAGAGAGAGACTCAGGGACCGAGAGAGACACAGGGACCGAGAGAGACACAGGGACCGAGAGAGAGACAGTGATCGAGAGAGACACAGGGACTGAAAGAGAGAGACACACAGACCGAGAGAGAGACACAAGGACCGAGAGAGACACAGGGACCGAGTGAGACACAGGGACCGAGAGAGACACAGGGACTGAGAGAGACACAGGGACCGAGAGAGAGACAGGGACCGAGAGAGAGCCACAGGGATCGATTGAGACACAGCGACCGAGAGAGACACAGGGACCGAGACAGAGAGACACAGGGACCGAGAGAGACACAGGGACCGAGAGAGAGAGACACAGGGACCGAGAGAGACACAGGGACTGAGAGAGCGACACAGGGACCGAGAGAGAGACACAGGGACCGATTGAGACACAGCGACCGAGAGAGACACAGGGACCGAGACAGAGAGACACAGGGACCGAGAGAGACACAGGGACCGAGAGAGAGACACAGGGACCGAGAGAGAGACACAAGGAGCGAGAGATACACAGGGACCGAGATGGAGACACAGGGACCGAGAGAGACACAGGGACCGAGAGAGAGACAGTGATCGAGAGAGACACAGGGACTGAAAGAGAGAGACACACGGACCGAGAGAAAGACACAAGGAACGAGAGAGACACAGGGACCAAGAGAGAGACAGTGACCGAGAGGGACACAGGGACTGAGAGAGAGACACAGGGACCGATTGAGACACAGCGACCGAGAGAGACACAGGGACTGAGACAGAGGGACACAGGGACCGAGAGAGAGAGACACAGGGACTGAGTGAGAGACACAAGGACTGAGCGAGTCACAGGGACCGAGAGAGAGAGACAGTGACCGAGAGAGAGACACAGGGAACGAGTGAGAGACAAAGGGACTGAGCGAGTCACAGGGACCGAGAGAGACACAGGGACCGAGCGAGAGACACAGGGACCGAGAGAGAGACACAAGGACCTAGAGAGAGACACAGGGACCGAGAGAGTCACAGGGACCGAGAGAGAGACACAGGAACCGACAGAGACACTGAATCTGAGAGAGAGAGAGACGGGATCGAGTGAGACACAGGGACCAAGAGAGAGACAGGGACCGAGTGAGAGACAAAGGGACCGAGTGAGACACAGGGACCGAGAGAGAGACACAATCGTCCGAGAGAGAAAGACAGGGAGCGAGAGAGAGACACAGGGACCGAGAGAGACACAGGGACCGATAGAGAGACAGGGACCGAGTGAGACACAGCGTCCGAGAGAGACACAGGGACCGAGAGAGAGACACAGGGAACGAGAGAGACACACAGGGACCGAGTGAGAGACACAGGGACTGAGCGAGAGACACAGGGACCGATAGAGAGACAGGGACCGAGTGAGACACAGCGTCCGAGAGAGACACAGGGACCGAGAGAGAGACACAGGGAACGAGAGAGACACACAGGGACCGAGTGAGAGACACAGGGACTGAGCGAGTCACAGGGACCGAGAGAGACACAGGGACCGAGAGAGAGACACAGGGACCGAGAGAGAGAGACAAAGGGACCGAGAGAGACACAGGGACCGAGTGAGACACAGAGACCGAGAGAGACACAGGGACTGGAGAGAGAGACACAGGGACCGAGAGAGAGACACAAGGACCGAGAGAATCACAGGGCTCGAGTGAGACACAGGGACTGAGAGAGACACAGGGACCGAGAGAGACACAGGGACCGAGAGAGACACAGGGACCTAGAGAGAGACAGTGACCAAGAGAGACACAGGGACTGAGAGAGAGAGAGAGACACAGCGACCGAGAGAGAGACACAAGGACCGAGAGAGACACAGGGACCGAGAGGGAGACACAGGGACCGAGCAGACACAGAGACCGAGAGAGAGACACAGAGACCGAGAGAGAGACACAGGGACCGAGAGAGAGACACAGGGAACAAGAGAGACACAGGTACTGAGTGAGAGACACAGGGACCGAGAGAGAGACACAGGGACTGAGAGAGTGACACAGGGACCGAGAGAGACACAGGGACCGAGAGGGGACAGAGGGACATATCAGACACAGGGACCGAGAGACAGACACAGAGACCGAGAGAGAGAAACAGGGGTGACAGAGAGACACAGGGACCGAGAGAGACACAGGGGACCGAGTGAGACACAGGGACTGAGAGAGAGACACAGGGACTGAGAGAGAGAGACACAGGCAACGAGAGAGAGACACAGGGACTGAGAGAGAGACACAGGGACTGAGAGAGAGAGACACAGGGACCAAGAGAGACATCAGGACCGAGAGAGACACAGGGGTGAGAGAGAGATACAGGGACCGAGAGAGACACAGGGAACGAGTGAGACACACGGACCGAGGGAGACACAGGGACCGAGAGAGAGACACAAGGACCGAGAGAGAGACACAGGGACTGAGAGAGAGAGACAGGGACCGGGAGAGACACAGGGATCAAGAGAGAGACACAGTGACCGAGTGAGACACAGAGACCGAGAGAGACACAGGGACCGAGAGAGAGACAGTGACGGAGAGAGACACAGGGACTGGGAGAGAGAGAGACACAGGGACCGAGAGAGAGACACAAGGACCGAGAGAGACACAGGCACCGAGTAAGGCACAGGGACTGAGAGATACACAGGGACCGAGAGAGACATAGGGACCGAGAGAGACATAGGCACCGAGTGAGACACAGGGACTGAGAGAGACACAGGGACCGAGAGAGAGACACAGGGACCGAGAGAGACAGTGACCAAGAGAGACACAGGGACTGAGAGAGAGAGAGACACAGCGACCGAGAGAGAGACACAAGGACCGAGAGGGACACAGGGCAGAGAGGGATACACAGGGACCGAGCAGACACAGGGACCGAGAGAGAGACACAGAGACCGAGAGAGAGACACAGGGAACAAGAGAGAGAGAGAGGGATTGAGCGAGTCACAGGGTCCGAGAGAGACACAGGGACCGAGACAGAGACACATGGACCGAGTGAGAGACACAGGGACCGACAGAGAGACACAGGGACCGAGAGGGACACAGGGACCGAGAGAGTGACAGGGACCGAGTGAGACACAGGGACCGAGAGAGACACAGGGACCGAGAGAGAGACACAGGGACCGACAGAGACACTGAAACTGAGAGAGAGAGAGACAGGGACCGAGTGAGAGAGACACAGGGACCGAGAGAGACACAGGTACCGAGAGAGAGACACAAGGACCGAGAGAGACACAGGTACCGAGTGAGAGACACATGGACCGAGTGAGAGACACAGGGACCGACAGAGAGACACAGGGACCGAGAGGGACACAGGGACCGAGAGAGTGACAGGGACCGAGTGAGACACAGGGACCGAGAGAGACACAGGGACCGAGAGAGAGACACAGGGACCGACAGAGACACTGAAACTGAGAGAGAGAGAGACAGGGACCGAGTGAGAGAGACACAGGGACCGAGAGAGAGAGACACAGGGACCGAGAGAGAGACAAAGGGACCGAAAGAGAGACACAGGGACCGAGTGAGACACAGAGACCGAGAGAGACACAGTGACCGAGAGAGAGACACCGGGACAGAGAGAGACGCAAGGACCGAGAAAGTGACACAGGGACCGAGTGAGAGACTCAGGGACCGAGTGAGAAACACAGGGACAGAGAGAGAGACACAGGGACCGAGTGAGACACAGGGATCGAGAAAGACACAGGGACCGAGAAAGACACAGGGAGCAAGAGACAGACACAGGGACCGAGACAGAGACAGGTACCGAGTGAGAGACACAGGGACCGAGTGAGACACAGGGACCGAGAGAGACACAGGGACTGAGAGAGACACAGGGACGGAGAGAGAGACAGTGACCGAGAGAGACACAGGGACTGAGATAGACACATGGACTGAGAGAGAGACACAAGGACCGAGAGAGACACAGGGACCGAGTGAGACATAGGGGTGAGAGGGAGACACAGGGACCGAGCGAGACACAGGGACCGAGTGAGACACAGCGTCCGAGAGAGACACAGGGACCGAGAGAGGGAGACACAGGGACCGAGAGAGAAACAGGGACCGGGGGAGAGTGACACAGGGACCGAGAGAGAGACACAGGGACCGAGTGAGAGACACAGGGACTGAGCGTGTCACAGGGACCGAGAGAGACACAGGGACCGAGAGAGAGACACAGGGACCGAGAGAGAGACACAGGGACCGAGAGAGACACAGGGACTGAGAGAGACACAGGGACCGAGAGAGATACACAGGCACCGAGAGAGAGACACAGGGACTGAGAGAGAGACACAGGGACCGAGAGAGAGACACCGGTACAGAGAGAGAGATAGGGACCGAGAGAGAGACACAGGGACCGAGAGAGAGACACAGGGACCGAGAGAGAGACACAGGGACCGAGTGAGAGACACAGGGACTGAGCGAGTCACAGGGACCGAGAGAGACACAGGGACCGAGTGAGAGACACAGGGACCAAGCGAGAGACACAGGGACCGAGAGAGAGAGACAGGGATCGAGAGAGAGACACAGGGACCGATTGAGACAGAGGGACCGAGAGAGTGACAGGGACCGAGAGAGAGAGACACAGGGACCGAGAGAGAAACTGGGACATGGGGAGAGAGACACAGGGACCGAGAGAGAGACACAGGGACCGAGTGAGAGACACAGGGACTGAGCGTGTCACAGGGACCGAGAGAGACACAGGGACCGAGAGATCGAGACACAGGGACCGAGAGAGAGACACAGGGACCGAGAGAGGCACAGGGACTGAGAGAGACACAGGGTCCGAGAGAAAGACACAGGGACTGAGAGAGTGACACAGGGACCAAGAGAGACACCAGGACCGAGTGAGACACAGGGACCGAGGGAGAGAGACAGGGTCCGAGAGAGAGAGACACAGGGACTGAATGAGACACAGGAACCGAGAGAGAGAGACACAGGGACTGAGAGAGTCACAGGGAGCGAGAGAGAGACACAGGCACTGAGAGAGAGACACAGGGACTGAGAGAGAGACACAGGGACTGAGAGAGTCACAGGGAGCGAGAGAGAGATACAGGCACTGAGAGAGAGACACAGGGACTGAGAGAGAGACACAGGGACTGAGAGAGAGACACAGGGACCAAGAGAGACACCAGGACCGAGAGAGACACAGGGACCGAGTGAGAGACACAGGGACCCAGAGTGAGACACAGGGATCGAGAGAGACACAGGGACCCAGAGAGAGACACAGGGACCGAGAGAGACACAAGGACCTAGAGAGAGACACAGGGAACGAGAGAGTCACAGGGACCGAGAGAGAGACACAGTGACCGAGAGAGAGACACCGGGACTGAGAGAGTGAGAGACAGGCACCGGGGGAGACACAGGGACTGAGTGAGACACCGGGACCGAGAAAGACACAGGGAGCAAGAGACAGACACAGGGACCGAGACAGAGACAGGTACCGAGTGAGAGACACATGGACCGAGTGAGAGACACAGGGACTGAGACAAAGACAGGTACCGAGTGAGAGACACATGGAACGAGTGAGAGACACAGGAAGCGGGAGAGAGAGACAGGGCCGAGAGAGAGACACAGGGACCGAGAAAGAGACACAGGGACCGAGTGAGACACAGGGACTGAGAGAGTGACAGGGACCGAGTGAGACACAGAGACCCAGAGAGAGACACAGGGACCGAGAGAGACACAAGGACCTAGAGAGAGACACAAGGACCGAGAGAGTCACAGGGACCGACAGAGACACTGAAACAGAGAGAGATACAGGGACCGAGTGAGACACAGGGACCGAGAGAGAGACAGGGACTGAGTGAGAGACACAGGGACCGAGTGAGACACAGGGACCGAGAGAGAGACTCAGGGACCGAGAGAGACACAGGGACGGAGAGAGACACAGGGACCGAGAGAGAGACAGTGATCGAGAGAGACACAGGGACTGAAAGAGAGAGACACACAGACCGAGAGAGAGACACAAGGACCGAGAGAGACACAGGGACCGAGTGAGACACAGGGACCGAGAGAGACACAGGGACTGAGAGAGACACAGTGACCGAGAGAGAGACAGTGACCGAGAGAGACACAGGGACTGAGAGAGAGAGACACAGGGACCGAGAGAGAGACACAAGGACCGAGAGAGACAGAGGGACCGAGTGAGACACAGGTGTGAGAGGGAGACACAGGGACTGAGCGAGACACAGGGACCGAGTGAGACACAGCGTCCGAGAGAGACACAGGGACCGAGAGAGGGAGACACAGGGACCGAGAGAAAAACAGGGACCGGGGGAGAGAGACACAGGGACCGAGAGAGAGACACAGGGACCGAGTGAGAGACACAGGGACAGAGCGAGTCACAGGGACCGAGAGAGACACAGGGACCGAGAGAGACACAGGGACCGAGAGAGAGACACAGGGACCGAGAGAGACACAGGGACTGAGAGAGACACAGGGACCGAGAGAGAGACACAGGCACCGAGAGAGAGACACAGGGACTGAGAGAGAGACACAGTGACCGAGAGAGAGACACCGGGACAGAGAGAGAGATAGGGACCGAGAGAGAGACACAGGGACCGAGAGAGAGACACAGGGACCGAGGGAGACACAGGGACCGAGACAGAGACACAGGGACCGAGTGAGAGACACAGGGACCAAGTAAGAGACACAGGGACCGAGAGAGAGAGACAGGGATCGAGAGAGAGACACAGGGACCGATTGAGACAGAGGGACCGAGAGAGTGACAGGGACCGAGAGAGAGAGACACAGGGACCGAGAGAGTCACAGGGACCGAGAGAGAGACACAGGGACCGACCGAGACTCTGAATCTGAGAGAGAGAGACAGGGACAGAGTGAGACACAGGGACCAAGAGAGAGACGGGACCGAGTGAGAGACATGGGGACCGAGTGAGACACAGGGACCGAGAGAGACACAGGGACCGAGAAAGAGAGACAGTGACCGAGACAGACACAGGGACTGAGAGAGAGAGACACAGGGACCGACAGAGACACAGGGACCGAGTGAGACACAGAGACCGACAGAGTCACAGGGACCGAGAGAGAGACAGTGACCGAGAGAGACACAGGGACTGGGAGAGAGAGACAGAGGGACCGAGAGAGAGACACATGCACCGAGAGAGAGACACAGGGACTGAGAGAGAGATACAGGGACCGAGAGAGACACACGGGCCGAGTGAGACACACGGACCGAGGGAGACACAGGGACCGAGAGAGACACCGGGACCGAGAGAGACACAGGGACCGAGGGAGAGAGACACAGGGACCGAGTGAGACACAGGGAGCGAGGGAGAAAGACAGGGTCCGAGAGAGAGAGACACAGGGACCGAATGAGACACAGGGACCGAGAGAGAGACACAGGGAACAAGAGAGACACAGGGACTGAGTGAGTCACAGGACCGAGAGAGAGACACAGAGACCGAGAGAGAGGCACAGGGGACCGAGAGAGATACAGGGACCGAGAGAGACACAGGGACCGAGTGAGACACAGGGACTGAGCGAGTCACAGGGACCGAGAGAGAGACACAGAGAACGAGAGAGAGACACAGAGACCGAGAGAGAGACACAGGGAACAGGAGAGACACAGGGACCGAGAGAGAGAGGGGTGAGAGAGAGATACAGGGACCGAGAGAGACAGAGGGACCGAGTGAGACACACGGACCGAGGGAGACACAGGGACCGAGAGAGAGACACAGTGACCGAGAGAGAGACACCGGGACAGAGAGAGAGACACAGGGACCGAGAGACAGACACAGGGACTGAGAGAGAGAGAGACACCGGGACCGAGAGAGACACAGGGACCGAGTCAGAGACAGGTACCGAGTGAGAGACACAGGGACCGAGTGAGAGACACAGGGACCTAGAGAGAGACACAGGGATGGAGAGAAACACAGTGACCGAGAGAGAGAGACAGGGGGTGAGAGAGAGAGAGAGGGACCGAGAGAGTGACAGAGGGACCGGGAGAGACACAGGGACCGAGAAAGAGACAGGGAGCAAGAGAGAGACACAGGGACCGAGAGGGAAACAGGGACCGAGAGAGAGAGACACAGGGACCGAGAGAAACACAGTGACCGAGAGAGAGAGACAGGGACCGAGAGAGAGAGACAGGGACCGAGAGAGTGACACAGGGACCGAGTGAGACACAGGGACCGAGTGAGACACAGGGACCGAGAGGGACACAGGGACTGAGAGAGAGACACGGGGCGGAGAGAAACACAGGGACAGAGGGAGAGAGACACAGGGACCGAGAGAGAGACACAGGGACCGGTAGAGACACAGGGTCCGAGAAAGACACAGGGAGCAAGAGAGAGACACAGGGACCGAGAGGGAAACAGGGACAAAGAGAGACACAGGGACCGAGTGAGACACAGGGGTGAGAGGGAGACACAGGGACCGAGAGAGACACAGGGACCGAGTGAGACACAGGGACCGAGGGAGAGAGATACAGGGACCGAGAGAGAGACACAGGGACCGAGAGAGTCACAGGGACCGAGAGAGAGACACAGTGACCGAGAGAGAGACACCGGGACAGAGAGAGAGAGAGACAGGCACCGGGGGAGACACAGGGACCGAGGGAGAGAGACACAAGGACCGAGAAAGAGACACAGGGACCGAGTGAGAGACTCAGGGACCGGGTGAGTAACACAGGGACAGAGAGAGAGAGACACAGGGACCGAGTGAGACACAGGGACCGAGAAAGTGACAGGGACCGAGTGAGACACAGGGACCCAGAGAGAGACACAGGGACCGAGAGAGACGCAAGGACCGAGAAAGTGACACAGGGACCGAGTGAGAGACTCAGGGACCGAGTGAGAAACACAGGGACAGAGAGAGAGACACAGGGACCGAGTGAGACACAGGGATCGAGAAAGACACAGGGAGCAAGAGACAGACACAGGGACCGAGACAGAGACAGGTACCGAGTGAGAGACACATGGACCGAGTGAGAGACGCAGGGACCGAGAGAGAGAGACAGGGACCGAGTGAGAGACACAGGGACCGAGTGAGACACAGGGACCGAGAGAGACACAGGGACTGAGAGAGACACAGGGACGGAGAGAGATACAGTGACCGAGAGAGACACAGGGACTGAGATAGACACATGGACTGAGAGAGAGACACAAGGACCGAGAGAGACACAGGGACCGAGTGAGACATAGGGGTGAGAGGGAGACACAGGGACCGAGCGAGACAAAGGGACCGAGTGAGACACAGCGTCCGAGAGAGACACAGGGACCGAGAGAGGGAGACACAGGGACCGAGAGAGAAACAGGGACCGGGGGAGAGTGACACAGGGACCGAGAGAGAGACACAGGGACCGAGTGAGAGACACAGGGACTGAGCGAGTCACAGGGACCGAGAGAGACACAGGGACCGAGAGAGAGACACAGGGACCGAGAGAGAGACACAGGGACCGAGAGAGACACAGGGACTGAGAGAGACACAGGGACCGAGAGAGATACACAGGCACCGAGAGAGAGACACAGGGACTGAGAGAGAGACACAGGGACCGAGAGAGAGACACCGGTACAGAGAGAGAGATAGGGACCGAGAGAGAGACACAGGGACCGAGAGAGAGACACAGGGACCGAGTGAGAGACACAGGGACTGAGCGAGTCACAGGGACCGAGAGAGACACAGGGACCGAGTGAGAGACACAGGGACCAAGTGAGAGACACAGGGACCGAGAGAGAGAGACAGAGATCGAGAGAGAGACACAGGGACTGATTGAGACAGAGGGACTGAGAGAGTGACAGGGACCGAGAGAGAGAGACACAGGGACCGAGAGAGAAACTGGGACATGGGGAGAGAGACACAGGGACCGAGAGAGAGACACAGGGACCGAGTGAGAGACACAGGGACTGAGCGTGTCACAGGGACCGAGAGAGACACAGGGACCGAGAGATCGAGACACAGGGACCGAGAGAGAGACACAGGGACCGAGAGAGACACAGGGGTGAGAGAGAGATACAGGGACCGAGAGAGACACAGGGACCGAGTGAGACACAGGGACCGAGGGAGAGAGACAGGGTCCGAGAGAGAGAGACACAGGGACTGAATGAGACACAGGGACCGAGAGATAGAGACACAGGGACTGAGAGAGTCACAGGGAGCGAGAGAGAGACACAGGCACTGAGAGAGAGACACAGGGACTGAGAGAGAGACACAGGGACTGAGAGAGAGACACAGGGACTGAGAGAGAGACACAGGGACCAAGAGAGACACCAGGACCGAGAGAGACACAGGGACCGAGTGAGAGACACAGGGACCCAGAGTGAGACACAGGGATCGAGAGAGACACAGGGATCCAGAGAGAGACACAGGGACCGAGAGAGACACAAGGACCTAGAGACAGACACAGGGACCGAGAGAGTCACAGGGACCGAGAGAGAGACACAGTGACCGAGAGAGAGACACCGGGACAGAGAGAGAGAGAGACAGGCACCGGGGGAGACACAGGGACCGAGGGAGAGAGACACAAGGACCGAGAAAGAGACACAGGGACCGAGTGAGAAACACAGGGACAGAGAGAGAGAGACACAGGGACCGAGTGAGACACAGGGACCGAGAAAGTGACAGGGACCGAGTGAGACACAGGGACCCAGAGAGAGACACAGGGACCGAGAGAGACGCAAGGACCGAGAAAGTGACACAGGGACCGAGTGAGAGACTCAGGGACCGAGTGAGAAACACAGGGACAGAGAGAGAGACACAGGGACCGAGTGAGACACAGGGATCGAGAAAGACACAGGGAGCAAGAGACAGACACAGGGACCGAGACAGAGACAGGTACCGAGTGAGAGACACATGGACCGAGTGAGAGACGCAGGGACCGAGAGAGAGAGACAGGGACCGAGTGAGAGACACAGGGACCGAGTGAGACACAGGGACCGAGAGAGACACAGGGACTGAGAGAGACACAGGGACGGAGAGAGAGACAGTGACCGAGAGAGACACAGGGACTGAGATAGACACATGGACTGAGAGAGAGACACAAGGACCGAGAGAGACACAGGGACCGAGTGAGACATAGGGGTGAGAGGGAGACACAGGGACCGAGCGAGACAAAGGGACCGAGTGAGACACAGCGTCCGAGAGAGACACAGGGACCGAGAGAGGGAGACACAGGGACCGAGAGAGAAACAGGGACCGGGGGAGAGTGACACAGGGACCGAGAGAGAGACACAGGGACCGAGTGAGAGACACAGGGACTGAGCGAGTCACAGGGACCGAGAGAGACACAGGGACCGAGAGAGAGACACAGGGACCGAGAGAGAGACACAGGGACCGAGAGAGACACAGGGACTGAGAGAGACACAGGGACCGAGAGAGATACACAGGCACCGAGAGAGAGACACAGGGACTGAGAGAGAGACACAGGGACCGAGAGAGAGACACCGGTACAGAGAGAGAGATAGGGACCGAGAGAGAGACACAGGGACCGAGAGAGAGACACAGGGACCGAGTGAGAGACACAGGGACTGAGCGAGTCACAGGGACCGAGAGAGACACAGGGACCGAGTGAGAGACACAGGGACCAAGTGAGAGACACAGGGACCGAGAGAGAGAGACAGGGATCGAGAGAGAGACACAGGGACTGATTGAGACAGAGGGACCGAGAGAGTGACAGGGACCGAGAGAGAGAGACACAGGGACCGAGAGAGAAACTGGGACATGGGGAGAGAGACACAGGGACCGAGAGAGAGACACAGGGACCGAGTGAGAGACACAGGGACTGAGCGTGTCACAGGGACCGAGAGAGACACAGGGACCGAGAGATCGAGACACAGGGACCGAGAGAGAGACACAGGGACCGAGAGAGACACAGGGGTGAGAGAGAGATACAGGGACCGAGAGAGACACAGGGACCGAGTGAGACACAGGGACCGAGGGAGAGAGACAGGGTCCGAGAGAGAGAGACACAGGGACTGAATGAGACACAGGGACCGAGAGAGAGAGACACAGGGACTGAGAGAGTCACAGGGAGCGAGAGAGAGACACAGGCACTGAGAGAGAGACACAGGGACTGAGAGAGAGACACAGGGACTGAGAGAGTCAGAGGGAGCGAGAGAGAGATACAGGCACTGAGAGAGAGACACAGGGACTGAGAGAGAGACACAGGGACTGAGAGAGAGACACAGGGACCAAGAGAGACACCAGGACCGAGAGAGACACAGGGACCGAGTGAGAGACACAGGGACCCAGAGTGAGACACAGGGATCGAGAGAGACACAGGGACCCAGAGAGAGACACAGGGACCGAGAGAGACACAAGGACCTAGAGACAGACACAGGGACCGAGAGAGTCACAGGGACCGAGAGAGAGACACAGTGACCGAGAGAGAGACACCGGGACAGAGAGAGAGAGAGACAGGCACCGGGGGAGACACAGGGACCGAGGGAGAGAGACACAAGGACCGAGAAAGAGACACAGGGACCGAGTGAGAGACTCAGGGACCGAGTGAGAAACACAGGGACAGAGAGAGAGAGACACAGGGACCGAGTGAGACACAGGGACCGAGAAAGTGACAGGGACCGAGTGAGACACAGGGACCCAGAGAGAGACACAGGGACCGAGAGAGACGCAAGGACCGAGAAAGTGACACAGGGACCGAGTGAGAGACTCAGGGACCGAGTGAGAAACACAGGGACAGAGAGAGAGACACAGGGACCGAGTGAGACATAGGGGTGAGAG
Source organism: Prionace glauca (assembly GCA_037974335.1). Taxonomy (NCBI): domain Eukaryota; kingdom Metazoa; phylum Chordata; class Chondrichthyes; order Carcharhiniformes; family Carcharhinidae; genus Prionace; species Prionace glauca. The sequence goes on from JBBMRE010000114.1 coordinate 938,202, forward strand.
GGAGACACAGGGACCGAGCGAGACACAGGGACCGAGTGAGACACAGCGTCCGAGAGAGACACAGGGACCGAGAGAGGGAGACACAGGGACCGAGAGAGAAACAGGGACCGGGGGAGAGTGACACAGGGACCGAGAGAGAGACACAGGGACCGAGTGAGAGACACAGGGACCGAGAGAGAGACACAGGGACCGAGAGAGTCACAGGGACCGAGAGAGAGACACAGTGACCGAGAGTGAGACACCGGGACAGAGAGAGAGAGAGACAGGCACCGGGGGAGACACAGGGACCGAGGGAGAGAGACACAAGGACCGAGAAAGAGACACAGGGACCGAGTGAGAGACTCAGGGACCGAGTGAGAAACACAGGGACAGAGAGAGAGACACAGGGACCGAGTGAGACACAGGGATCGAGAAAGACACAGGGACCGAGAAAGACACAGGGAGCAAGAGACAGACACAGGGACCGAGACAGAGACAGGTACCGAGTGAGAGACACATGGACCGAGTGAGAGACGCAGGGACCGAGAGAGAGAGACAGGGACCGAGTGAGAGACACAGGGACCGAGTGAGACACAGGGACCGAGAGAGACACAGGGACTGAGAGAGACACAGGGACGGAGAGAGAGACACAGGGACCGAGAGAGACACAGGGACTGAGATAGACACATGGACTGAGAGAGAGACACAAGGACCGAGAGAGACACAGGGACCGAGTGAGACATAGGGGTGAGAGGGAGACACAGGGACCGAGCGAGACACAGGGACCGAGTGAGACACAGCGTCCGAGAGAGACACAGGGACCGAGAGAGGGAGACACAGGGACCGAGAGAGAGACACAGGGACCGAGTGAGAGACACAGGGACTGAGCGTGTCACAGGGACCGAGAGAGACACAGGGACCGAGAGAGAGACACAGGGACCGAGAGAGAGACACAGGGACCGAGAGAGACACAGGGACTGAGAGAGACACAGGGACCGAGAGAGATACACAGGCACCGAGAGAGAGACACAGGGACTGAGAGAGAGACACAGGGACCGAGAGAGAGACACCGGTACAGAGAGAGAGATAGGGACCGAGAGAGAGACACAGGGACCGAGAGAGAGACACAGGGACCGAGAGAGAGACACAGGGACCGAGTGAGAGACACAGGGACTGAGCGAGTCACAGGGACCGAGAGAGACACAGGGACCGAGTGAGAGACACAGGGACCAAGTGAGAGACACAGGGACCGAGAGAGAGAGACAGGGATCGAGAGAGAGACACAGGGACCGATTGAGACAGAGGGACCGAGAGAGTGACAGGGACCGAGAGAGAGAGACACAGGGACCGAGAGAGAAACTGGGACATGGGGAGAGAGACACAGGGACCGAGAGAGAGACACAGGGACCGAGTGAGAGACACAGGGACTGAGCGTGTCACAGGGACCGAGAGAGACACAGGGACCGAGAGATCGAGACACAGGGACCGAGAGAGAGACACAGGGACCGAGAGAGGCACAGGGACTGAGAGAGACACAGGGTCCGAGAGAAAGACACAGGGACTGAGAGAGTGACACAGGGACCAAGAGAGACACCAGGACCGAGAGAGACACAGGGACCGAGAGAGAGATACAGGGACCGAGAGAGACACAGGGACCGAGTGAGACACAGGGACCGAGGGAGAGAGACAGGGTCCGAGAGAGAGAGACACAGGGACTGAGAGACTCACAGGGAGCGAGAGAGAGACACAGGCACTGAGAGAGAGACACAGGGACTGAGAGAGAGACACAGGGACTGAGAGAGAGACACAGGGACCAAGAGAGACACCAGGACCGAGAGAGACACAGGGACCGAGTGAGAGACACAGGGACCCAGAGTGAGACACAGGGATCGAGAGAGACACAGGGACCCAGAGAGAGACACAGGGACCGAGAGAGACACAAGGACCTAGAGAGAGACACAGGGAACGAGAGAGTCACAGGGACCGAGAGAGAGACACAGTGACCGAGAGAGAGACACCGGGACTGAGAGAGTGAGAGACAGGCACCGGGGGAGACACAGGGACTGAGTGAGACACCGGGACCGAGAAAGACACAGGGAGCAAGAGACAGACACAGGGACCGAGACAGAGACAGGTACCGAGTGAGATACACAGGGACCGAGTGAGAGACACAGGGACTGAGACAAAGACAGGTACCGAGTGAGAGACACATGGAACGAGTGAGAGACACAGGAAGCGGGAGAGAGAGACAGGGCCGAGAGAGAGACACAGGGACCGAGAAAGAGACACAGGGACCGAGTGAGACACAGGGACCGAGAGAGTGACAGGGACCGAGTGAGACACAGAGACCCAGAGAGAGACACAGGGACCGAGAGAGACACAAGGACCTAGAGAGAGACACAAGGACCGAGAGAGTCACAGGGACCGACAGAGACACTGAAACAGAGAGAGATACAGGGACCGAGTGAGACACAGGGACCGAGAGAGAGACAGGGACTGAGTGAGAGACACAGGGACCGAGTGAGACACAGGGACCGAGAGAGAGACTCAGGGACCGAGAGAGACACAGGGACGGAGAGAGACACAGGGACCGAGAGAGAGACAGTGATCGAGAGAGACACAGGGACTGAAAGAGAGAGACACACAGACCGAGAGAGAGACACAAGGACCGAGAGAGACACAGGGACCGAGTGAGACACAGGGACCGAGAGAGACACAGGGACTGAGAGAGACACAGGGACCGAGAGAGAGACAGTGACCGAGAGAGACACAGGGACTGGGAGAGAGAGACAGAGGGACCGAGAGAGAGACACAGGCACCGAGAGAGAGACACTGGGACTGAGAGAGACACAGGGACCGAGAGAGACACAGGGACCGAGAGAGAGACAGGGGCCGAGTGAGACACACGGACCGAGGGAGACACAGGGACCGAGAGAGACACCGGGACCGAGAGAGACACAGGGACCGAGGGAGAGAGACAGGGACCGAGAGAGAGACACAGGGACCGAGAGAGACACAGGGACCGAGAGAGAGACACAGGGACCGAGAGAGACACAGGGACCGAGACAGAGACACAGGGACCGAGTGAGAGACACAGGGACCAAGTGAGAGACACAGGGACCGAGAGAGAGAGACAGGGATCGAGAGAGAGACACAGGGACCGATTGAGACAGAGGGACCGAGAGAGTGACAGGGACCGAGAGAGAGAGACACAGGGACCGAGAGAGTCACAGGGACCGAGAGAGAGACACAGGGACCGACCGAGACTCTGAATCTGAGAGAGAGAGACAGGGACAGAGTGAGACACAGGGACCAAGAGAGAGACGGGACCGAGTGAGAGACATGGGGACCGAGTGAGACACAGGGACCGAGAGAGACACAGGGACCGAGAAAGAGAGACAGTGACCGAGACAGACACAGGGACTGAGAGAGAGAGACACAGGGACCGACAGAGACACAGGGACCGAGTGAGACACAGAGACCGACAGAGTCACAGGGACCGAGAGAGAGACAGTGACCGAGAGAGACACAGGGACTGGGAGAGAGAGACAGAGGGACCGAGAGAGAGACACAGGCACCGAGAGAGAGACACTGGGACTGAGAGAGACACAGGGACCGAGAGAGACACAGGGACCGAGAGAGAGACAGGGGCCGAGTGAGACACACGGACCGAGGGAGACACAGGGACCGAGAGAGACACCGGGACCGAGAGAGACACAGGGACCGAGGGAGAGAGACAGGGACCGAGAGAGAGACACAGGGACCGAGAGAGACACAGGGACTGAGAGAGACACAGGGACCGAGAGAGATACACAGGCACCGAGAGAGAGACACAGGGACTGAGAGAGAGACACAGGGACCGAGAGAGAGACACCGGTACAGAGAGAGAGATAGGGACCGAGAGAGAGACACAGGGACCGAGAGAGACACAGGGACCGAGTGAGAGACACAGGGACCAAGTGAGAGACACAGGGACCGAGAGAGAGAGACAGGGATCGAGAGAGAGACACAGGGACCGATTGAGACAGAGGGACCGAGAGAGTGACAGGGACCGAGAGAGAGAGACACAGGGACCGAGAGAGAAACTGGGACATGGGGAGAGAGACACAGGGACCGAGAGAGAGACACAGGGACCGAGTGAGAGACACAGGGACTGAGCGTGTCACAGGGACCGAGAGAGACACAGGGACCGAGAGATCGAGACACAGGGACCGAGAGAGAGACACAGGGACCGAGAGAGGCACAGGGACTGAGAGAGACACAGGGTCCGAGAGAAAGACACAGGGACTGAGAGAGTGACACAGGGACCAAGAGAGACACCAGGACCGAGAGAGACACAGGGACCGAGAGAGAGATACAGGGACCGAGAGAGACACAGGGACCGAGTGAGACACAGGGACCGAGGGAGAGAGACAGGGTCCGAGAGAGAGAGACACAGGGACTGAATGAGACACAGGAACCGAGAGAGAGAGACACAGGGACTGAGAGACTCACAGGGAGCGAGAGAGAGACACAGGCACTGAGAGAGAGACACAGGGACTGAGAGAGAGACACAGGGACTGAGAGAGAGACACAGGGACCAAGAGAGACACCAGGACCGAGAGAGACACAGGGACCGAGTGAGAGATACAGGGACCCAGAGTGAGACACAGGGATCGAGAGAGACACAGGGACCCAGAGAGAGACACAGGGACCGAGAGAGACACAAGGACCTAGAGAGAGACACAGGGAACGAGAGAGTCACAGGGACCGAGAGAGAGACACAGTGACCGAGAGAGAGACACCGGGACTGAGAGAGTGAGAGACAGGCACCGGGGGAGACACAGGGACTGAGTGAGACACCGGGACCGAGAAAGACACAGGGAGCAAGAGACAGACACAGGGACCGAGACAGAGACAGGTACCGAGTGAGATACACAGGGACCGAGTGAGAGACACAGGGACTGAGACAAAGACAGGTACCGAGTGAGAGACACATGGAACGAGTGAGAGACACAGGAAGCGGGAGAGAGAGACAGGGCCGAGAGAGAGACACAGGGACCGAGAAAGAGACACAGGGACCGAGTGAGACACAGGGACCGAGAGAGTGACAGGGACCGAGTGAGACACAGAGACCCAGAGAGAGACACAGGGACCGAGAGAGACACAAGGACCTAGAGAGAGATACAAGGACCGAGAGAGTCACAGGGACAGACAGAGACACTGAAACAGAGAGAGATACAGGGACCGAGTGAGACACAGGGACCGAGAGAGAGACAGGGACTGAGTGAGAGACACAGGGACCGAGTGAGACACAGGGACCGAGAGAGAGACTCAGGGACCGAGAGAGACACAGGGACGGAGAGAGACACAGGGACCGAGAGAGAGACAGTGATCGAGAGAGACACAGGGACTGAAAGAGAGAGACACACAGACCGAGAGAGAGACACAAGGACCGAGAGAGACACAGGGACCGAGTGAGACACAGGGACCGAGAGAGACACAGGGACTGAGAGAGACACAGGGACCGAGAGAGAGACAGTGACCGAGAGAGACACAGGGACTGAGAGAGAGAGACACAGGGACCGAGAGAGAGACACAAGGACCGAGAGAGACAGAGGGACCGAGTGAGACACAGGTGTGAGAGGGAGACACAGGGACTGAGCGAGACACAGGGACCGAGTGAGACACAGCGTCCGAGAGAGACACAGGGACCGAGAGAGGGAGACACAGGGACCGAGAGAAAAACAGGGACCGGGGGAGAGAGACACAGGGACCGAGAGAGAGACACAGGGACCGAGTGAGAGACACAGGGACAGAGCGAGTCACAGGGACCGAGAGAGACACAGGGACCGAGAGAGACACAGGGACTGAGAGAGACACAGGGACCGAGAGAGAGACACAGGCACCGAGAGAGAGACACAGGGACTGAGAGAGAGACACAGTGACCGAGAGAGAGACACCGGGACAGAGAGAGAGATAGGGACCGAGAGAGAGACACAGGGACCGAGAGAGAGACACAGGGACCGAGAGAGACACAGGGACCGAGACAGAGACACAGGGACCGAGTGAGAGACACAGGGACCAAGTGAGAGACACAGGGACCGAGAGAGAGAGACAGGGATCGAGAGAGAGACACAGGGACCGATTGAGACAGAGGGACCGAGAGAGTGACAGGGACCGAGAGAGAGAGACACAGGGACCGAGAGAGTCACAGGGACCGAGAGAGAGACACAGGGACCGACCGAGACTCTGAATCTGAGAGAGAGAGACAGGGACAGAGTGAGACACAGGGACCAAGAGAGAGACGGGACCGAGTGAGAGACATGGGGACCGAGTGAGACACAGGGACCGAGAGAGACACAGGGACCGAGAAAGAGAGACAGTGACCGAGACAGACACAGGGACTGAGAGAGAGAGACACAGGGACCGACAGAGACACAGGGACCGAGTGAGACACAGAGACCGACAGAGTCACAGGGACCGAGAGAGAGACAGTGACCGAGAGAGACACAGGGACTGGGAGAGAGAGACAGAGGGACCGAGAGAGAGACACAGGCACCGAGAGAGAGACACTGGGACTGAGAGAGACACAGGGACCGAGAGAGAGACAGGGGCCGAGTGAGACACACGGACCGAGGGAGACACAGGGACCGAGAGAGACACCGGGACCGAGAGAGACACAGGGACCGAGGGAGAGAGACACAGGGACCGAGTGAGACACAGGGAGCGAGGGAGAGAGACAGGGTCCGAGAGAGAGAGACAGAGGGACCGAATGAGACACAGGGACCGAGAGAGAGACACAGGGAACAAGAGAGACACAGGGACTGAGTGAGTCACAGGGACCGAGAGAGAGACACAGAGACCGAGAGAGAGGCACAGGGACCGAGAGAGATACAGGGACCGAGAGAGACACAGGGACCGAGTGAGACACAGGGACTGAGCGAGTCACAGGGACCGAGAGAGAGACACAGAGAACGAGAGAGAGACACAGAGACCGAGAGAGAGACACAGGGAACAGGAGAGACACAGGGACCGAGAGAGAGAGGGGTGAGAGAGAGATACAGGGACCGAGAGAGACAGAGGGACCGAGTGAGACACACGGACCGAGGGAGACACAGGGACCGAGAGAGAGACACAGTGACCGAGAGAGAGACACCGGGACAGAGAGAGAGACACAGGGACCGAGAGACAGACACAGGGACTGAGAGAGAGAGAGACACCGGGACCGAGAGAGACACAGGGACCGAGTCAGAGACAGGTACCGAGTGAGAGACACAGGGACCGAGTGAGAGACACAGGGACCTAGAGAGAGACACAGGGATGGAGAGAAACACAGTGACCGAGAGAGAGAGACAGGGACCGAGAGAGTGACAGAGGGACCGGGAGAGACACAGGGACCGAGAAAGAGACAGGGAGCAAGAGAGAGACACAGGGACCGAGAGGGAAACAGGGACCGAGAGAGAGAGACACAGGGACCGAGAGAGAGACACAGTGACCGAGAGAGAGACACCGGGACAGAGAGAGAGAGAGACAGGCACCGGGGGAGACACAGGGACCGAGGGAGAGAGACACAAGGACCGAGAAAGAGACACAGGGACCGAGTGAGAGACTCAGGGACCGAGTGAGAAACACAGGGACAGAGAGAGAGAGACACAGGGACCGAGTGAGACACAGGGACCGAGAAAGTGACAGGGACCGAGTGAGACACAGGGACCCAGAGAGAGACACAGGGACCGAGAGAGACGCAAGGACCGAGAAAGTGACACAGGGACCGAGTGAGAGACTCAGGGACCGAGTGAGAAACACAGGGACAGAGAGAGAGACACAGGGACCGAGTGAGACATAGGGGTGAGAGGGAGACACAGGGACCGAGCGAGACACAGGGACCGAGAGAGTCACAGGGACCGAGAGAGAGACACAGTGACCGAGAGAGAGACACCGGGACAGAGAGAGAGAGAGACAGGCACCGGGGGAGTCACAGGGACCGAGGGAGAGAGACACAAGGACCGAGAAAGAGACACAGGGACCGAGTGAGAGACTCAGGGACCGAGTGAGAAACACAGGGACAGAGAGAGAGACACAGGGACCGAGTGAGACACAGGGATCGAGAAAGACACAGGGACCGAGAAAGACACAGGGAGCAAGAGACAGACACAGGGACCGAGACAGAGACAGGTACCGAGTGAGAGACACATGGACCGAGTGAGAGACGCAGGGACCGAGAGAGAGAGACAGGGACCGAGTGAGAGACACAGGGACCGAGTGAGACACAGGGACCGAGAGAGACACAGGGACTGAGAGAGACACAGGGACGGAGAGAGAGACACAGGGACCGAGAGAGACACAGGGACTGAGATAGACACATGGACTGAGAGAGAGACACAAGGACCGAGAGAGACACAGGGACCGAGTGAGACATAGGGGTGAGAGGGAGACACAGGGACCGAGCGAGACACAGGGACCGAGTGAGACACAGCGTCCGAGAGAGACACAGGGACCGAGAGAGGGAGACACAGGGACCGAGAGAGAGACACAGGGACCGAGTGAGAGACACAGGGACTGAGCGTGTCACAGGGACCGAGAGAGACACAGGGACCGAGAGAGAGACACAGGGACCGAGAGAGAGACACAGGGACCGAGAGAGACACAGGGACTGAGAGAGACACAGGGACCGAGAGAGATACACAGGCACCGAGAGAGAGACACAGGGACTGAGAGAGAGACACAGGGACCGAGAGAGAGACACCGGTACAGAGAGAGAGATAGGGACCGAGAGAGAGACACAGGGACCGAGAGAGACACAGGGACCGAGTGAGAGACACAGGGACCAAGTGAGAGACACAGGGACCGAGAGAGAGAGACAGGGATCGAGAGAGAGACACAGGGACCGATTGAGACAGAGGGACCGAGAGAGTGACAGGGACCGAGAGAGAGAGACACAGGGACCGAGAGAGAAACTGGGACATGGGGAGAGAGACACAGGGACCGAGAGAGAGACACAGGGACCGAGTGAGAGACACAGGGACTGAGCGTGTCACAGGGACCGAGAGAGACACAGGGACCGAGAGATCGAGACACAGGGACCGAGAGAGAGACACAGGGACCGAGAGAGGCACAGGGACTGAGAGAGACACAGGGTCCGAGAGAAAGACACAGGGACTGAGAGAGTGACACAGGGACCAAGAGAGACACCAGGACCGAGAGAGACACAGGGACCGAGAGAGAGATACAGGGACCGAGAGAGACACAGGGACCGAGTGAGACACAGGGACCGAGGGAGAGAGACAGGGTCCGAGAGAGAGAGACACAGGGACTGAATGAGACACAGGAACCGAGAGAGAGAGACACAGGGACTGAGAGACTCACAGGGAGCGAGAGAGAGACACAGGCACTGAGAGAGAGACACAGGGACTGAGAGAGAGACACAGGGACTGAGAGAGAGACACAGGGACCAAGAGAGACACCAGGACCGAGAGAGACACAGGGACCGAGTGAGAGACACAGGGACCCAGAGTGAGACACAGGGATCGAGAGAGACACAGGGACCCAGAGAGAGACACAGGGACCGAGAGAGACACAAGGACCTAGAGAGAGACACAGGGAACGAGAGAGTCACAGGGACCGAGAGAGAGACACAGTGACCGAGAGAGAGACACCGGGACTGAGAGAGTGAGAGACAGGCACCGGGGGAGACACAGGGACTGAGTGAGACACCGGGACCGAGAAAGACACAGGGAGCAAGAGACAGACACAGGGACCGAGACAGAGACAGGTACCGAGTGAGATACACAGGGACCGAGTGAGAGACACAGGGACTGAGACAAAGACAGGTACCGAGTGAGAGACACATGGAACGAGTGAGAGACACAGGAAGCGGGAGAGAGAGACAGGGCCGAGAGAGAGACACAGGGACCGAGAAAGAGACACAGGGACCGAGTGAGACACAGGGACCGAGAGAGTGACAGGGACCGAGTGAGACACAGAGACCCAGAGAGAGACACAGGGACCGAGAGAGACACAAGGACCTAGAGAGAGACACAAGGACCGAGAGAGTCACAGGGACCGACAGAGACACTGAAACAGAGAGAGATACAGGGACCGAGTGAGACACAGGGACCGAGAGAGAGACAGGGACTGAGTGAGAGACACAGGGACCGAGTGAGACACAGGGACCGAGAGAGAGACTCAGGGACCGAGAGAGACACAGGGACGGAGAGAGACACAGGGACCGAGAGAGAGACAGTGATCGAGAGAGACACAGGGACTGAAAGAGAGAGACACACAGACCGAGAGAGAGACACAAGGACCGAGAGAGACACAGGGACCGAGTGAGACACAGGGACCGAGAGAGACACAGGGACTGAGAGAGACACAGGGACCGAGAGAGAGACAGTGACCGAGAGAGACACAGGGACTGAGAGAGAGAGACACAGGGACCGAGAGAGAGACACAAGGACCGAGAGAGACAGAGGGACCGAGTGAGACACAGGTGTGAGAGGGAGACACAGGGACTGAGCGAGACACAGGGACCGAGTGAGACACAGCGTCCGAGAGAGACACAGGGACCGAGAGAGGGAGACACAGGGACCGAGAGAAAAACAGGGACCGGGGGAGAGAGACACAGGGACCGAGAGAGAGACACAGGGACCGAGTGAGAGACACAGGGACAGAGCGAGTCACAGGGACCGAGAGAGACACAGGGACCGAGAGAGACACAGGGACTGAGAGAGACACAGGGACCGAGAGAGAGACACAGGCACCGAGAGAGAGACACAGGGACTGAGAGAGAGACACAGTGACCGAGAGAGAGACACCGGGACAGAGAGAGAGATAGGGACCGAGAGAGAGACACAGGGACCGAGAGAGAGACACAGGGACCGAGAGAGACACAGGGACCGAGACAGAGACACAGGGACCGAGTGAGAGACACAGGGACCAAGTGAGAGACACAGGGACCGAGAGAGAGAGACAGGGATCGAGAGAGAGACACAGGGACCGATTGAGACAGAGGGACCGAGAGAGTGACAGGGACCGAGAGAGAGAGACACAGGGACCGAGAGAGTCACAGGGACCGAGAGAGAGACACAGGGACCGACCGAGACTCTGAATCTGAGAGAGAGAGACAGGGACAGAGTGAGACACAGGGACCAAGAGAGAGACGGGACCGAGTGAGAGACATGGGGACCGAGTGAGACACAGGGACCGAGAGAGACACAGGGACCGAGAAAGAGAGACAGTGACCGAGACAGACACAGGGACTGAGAGAGAGAGACACAGGGACCGACAGAGACACAGGGACCGAGTGAGACACAGAGACCGACAGAGTCACAGGGACCGAGAGAGAGACAGTGACCGAGAGAGACACAGGGACTGGGAGAGAGAGACAGAGGGACCGAGAGAGAGACACAGGCACCGAGAGAGAGACACTGGGACTGAGAGAGACACAGGGACCGAGAGAGACACAGGGACCGAGAGAGAGACAGGGGCCGAGTGAGACACACGGACCGAGGGAGACACAGGGACCGAGAGAGACACTGGGACCGAGAGAGACACAGGGACCGAGGGAGAGAGACACAGGGACCGAGTGAGACACAGGGAGCGAGGGAGAGAGACAGGGTCCGAGAGAGAGAGACAGAGGGACCGAATGAGACACAGGGACCGAGAGAGAGACACAGGGAACAAGAGAGACACAGGGACCGAGTGAGACACAGGGACCGAGGGAGAGAGACAGGGTCCGAGAGAGAGAGACACAGGGACTGAATGAGACACAGGAACCGAGAGAGAGAGACACAGGGACTGAGAGACTCACAGGGAGCGAGAGAGAGACACAGGCACTGAGAGAGAGACACAGGGACTGAGAGAGAGACACAGGGACTGAGAGAGAGACACAGGGACCAAGAGAGACACCAGGACCGAGAGAGACACAGGGACCGAGTGAGAGACACAGGGACCCAGAGTGAGACACAGGGATCGAGAGAGACACAGGGACCCAGAGAGAGACACAGGGACCGAGAGAGACACAAGGACCTAGAGAGAGACACAGGGAACGAGAGAGTCACAGGGACCGAGAGAGAGACACAGTGACCGAGAGAGAGACACCGGGACTGAGAGAGTGAGAGACAGGCACCGGGGGAGACACAGGGACTGAGTGAGACACCGGGACCGAGAAAGACACAGGGAGCAAGAGACAGACACAGGGACCGAGACAGAGACAGGTACCGAGTGAGATACACAGGGACCGAGTGAGAGACACAGGGACTGAGACAAAGACAGGTACCGAGTGAGAGACACATGGAACGAGTGAGAGACACAGGAAGCGGGAGAGAGAGACAGGGCCGAGAGAGAGACACAGGGACCGAGAAAGAGACACAGGGACCGAGTGAGACACAGGGACCGAGAGAGTGACAGGGACCGAGTGAGACACAGAGACCCAGAGAGAGACACAGGGACCGAGAGAGACACAAGGACCTAGAGAGAGACACAAGGACCGAGAGAGTCACAGGGACAGACAGAGACACTGAAACAGAGAGAGATACAGGGACCGAGTGAGACACAGGGACCGAGAGAGAGACAGGGACTGAGTGAGAGACACAGGGACCGAGTGAGACACAGGGACCGAGAGAGAGACTCAGGGACCGAGAGAGACACAGGGACGGAGAGAGACACAGGGACCGAGAGAGAGACAGTGATCGAGAGAGACACAGGGACTGAAAGAGAGAGACACACAGACCGAGAGAGAGACACAAGGACCGAGAGAGACACAGGGACCGAGTGAGACACAGGGACCGAGAGAGACACAGGGACTGAGAGAGACACAGGGACCGAGAGAGAGACAGTGACCGAGAGAGACACAGGGACTGAGAGAGAGAGACACAGGGACCGAGAGAGAGACACAAGGACCGAGAGAGACAGAGGGACCGAGTGAGACACAGGTGTGAGAGGGAGACACAGGGACTGAGCGAGACACAGGGACCGAGTGAGACACAGCGTCCGAGAGAGACACAGGGACCGAGAGAGGGAGACACAGGGACCGAGAGAAAAACAGGGACCGGGGGAGAGAGACACAGGGACCGAGAGAGAGACACAGGGACCGAGTGAGAGACACAGGGACAGAGCGAGTCACAGGGACCGAGAGAGACACAGGGACCGAGAGAGACACAGGGACTGAGAGAGACACAGGGACCGAGAGAGAGACACAGGCACCGAGAGAGAGACACAGGGACTGAGAGAGAGACACAGTGACCGAGAGAGAGACACCGGGACAGAGAGAGAGATAGGGACCGAGAGAGAGACACAGGGACCGAGAGAGAGACACAGGGACCGAGAGAGACACAGGGACCGAGACAGAGACACAGGGACCGAGTGAGAGACACAGGGACCAAGTGAGAGACACAGGGACCGAGAGAGAGAGACAGGGATCGAGAGAGAGACACAGGGACCGATTGAGACAGAGGGACCGAGAGAGTGACAGGGACCGAGAGAGAGAGACACAGGGACCGAGAGAGTCACAGGGACCGAGAGAGAGACACAGGGACCGACCGAGACTCTGAATCTGAGAGAGAGAGACAGGGACAGAGTGAGACACAGGGACCAAGAGAGAGACGGGACCGAGTGAGAGACATGGGGACCGAGTGAGACACAGGGACCGAGAGAGACACAGGGACCGAGAAAGAGAGACAGTGACCGAGACAGACACAGGGACTGAGAGAGAGAGACACAGGGACCGACAGAGACACAGGGACCGAGTGAGACACAGAGACCGACAGAGTCACAGGGACCGAGAGAGAGACAGTGACCGAGAGAGACACAGGGACTGGGAGAGAGAGACAGAGGGACCGAGAGAGAGACACAGGCACCGAGAGAGAGACACTGGGACTGAGAGAGACACAGGGACCGAGAGAGAGACAGGGGCCGAGTGAGACACACGGACCGAGGGAGACACAGGGACCGAGAGAGACACCGGGACCGAGAGAGACACAGGGACCGAGGGAGAGAGACACAGGGACCGAGTGAGACACAGGGAGCGAGGGAGAGAGACAGGGTCCGAGAGAGAGAGACAGAGGGACCGAATGAGACACAGGGACCGAGAGAGAGACACAGGGAACAAGAGAGACACAGGGACTGAGTGAGTCACAGGGACCGAGAGAGAGACACAGAGACCGAGAGAGAGGCACAGGGACCGAGAGAGATACAGGGACCGAGAGAGACACAGGGACCGAGTGAGACACAGGGACTGAGCGAGTCACAGGGACCGAGAGAGAGACACAGAGAACGAGAGAGAGACACAGAGACCGAGAGAGAGACACAGGGAACAGGAGAGACACAGGGACCGAGAGAGAGAGGGGTGAGAGAGAGATACAGGGACCGAGAGAGACAGAGGGACCGAGTGAGACACACGGACCGAGGGAGACACAGGGACCGAGAGAGAGACACAGTGACCGAGAGAGAGACACCGGGACAGAGAGAGAGACACAGGGACCGAGAGACAGACACAGGGACTGAGAGAGAGAGAGACACCGGGACCGAGAGAGACACAGGGACCGAGTCAGAGACAGGTACCGAGTGAGAGACACAGGGACCGAGTGAGAGACACAGGGACCTAGAGAGAGACACAGGGATGGAGAGAAACACAGTGACCGAGAGAGAGAGACAGGGACCGAGAGAGTGACAGAGGGACCGGGAGAGACACAGGGACCGAGAAAGAGACAGGGAGCAAGAGAGAGACACAGGGACCGAGAGGGAAACAGGGACCGAGAGAGAGAGACACAGGGACCGAGAGAGAGACACAGTGACCGAGAGAGAGACACCGGGACAGAGAGAGAGAGAGACAGGCACCGGGGGAGACACAGGGACCGAGGGAGAGAGACACAAGGACCGAGAAAGAGACACAGGGACCGAGTGAGAGACTCAGGGACCGAGTGAGAAACACAGGGACAGAGAGAGAGAGACACAGGGACCGAGTGAGACACAGGGACCGAGAAAGTGACAGGGACCGAGTGAGACACAGGGACCCAGAGAGAGACACAGGGACCGAGAGAGACGCAAGGACCGAGAAAGTGACACAGGGACCGAGTGAGAGACTCAGGGACCGAGTGAGAAACACAGGGACAGAGAGAGAGACACAGGGACCGAGTGAGACATAGGGGTGAGAGGGAGACACAGGGACCGAGCGAGACACAGGGACCGAGAGAGTCACAGGGACCGAGAGAGAGACACAGTGACCGAGAGAGAGACACCGGGACAGAGAGAGAGAGAGACAGGCACCGGGGGAGACACAGGGACCGAGGGAGAGAGACACAAGGACCGAGAAAGAGACACAGGGACCGAGTGAGAGACTCAGGGACCGAGTGAGAAACACAGGGACAGAGAGAGAGACACAGGGACCGAGTGAGACACAGGGATCGAGAAAGACACAGGGACCGAGAAAGACACAGGGAGCAAGAGACAGACACAGGGACCGAGACAGAGACAGGTACCGAGTGAGAGACACATGGACCGAGTGAGAGACGCAGGGACCGAGAGAGAGAGACAGGGACCGAGTGAGAGACACAGGGACCGAGTGAGACACAGGGACCGAGAGAGACACAGGGACTGAGAGAGACACAGGGACGGAGAGAGAGACACAGGGACCGAGAGAGACACAGGGACTGAGATAGACACATGGACTGAGAGAGAGACACAAGGACCGAGAGAGACACAGGGACCGAGTGAGACATAGGGGTGAGAGGGAGACACAGGGACCGAGCGAGACACAGGGACCGAGTGAGACACAGCGTCCGAGAGAGACACAGGGACCGAGAGAGGGAGACACAGGGACCGAGAGAGAGACACAGGGACCGAGTGAGAGACACAGGGACTGAGCGTGTCACAGGGACCGAGAGAGACACAGGGACCGAGAGAGAGACACAGGGACCGAGAGAGAGACACAGGGACCGAGAGAGACACAGGGACTGAGAGAGACACAGGGACCGAGAGAGATACACAGGCACCGAGAGAGAGACACAGGGACTGAGAGAGAGACACAGGGACCGAGAGAGAGACACCGGTACAGAGAGAGAGATAGGGACCGAGAGAGAGACACAGGGACCGAGAGAGACACAGGGACCGAGTGAGAGACACAGGGACCAAGTGAGAGACACAGGGACCGAGAGAGAGAGACAGGGATCGAGAGAGAGACACAGGGACCGATTGAGACAGAGGGACCGAGAGAGTGACAGGGACCGAGAGAGAGAGACACAGGGACCGAGAGAGAAACTGGGACATGGGGAGAGAGACACAGGGACCGAGAGAGAGACACAGGGACCGAGTGAGAGACACAGGGACTGAGCGTGTCACAGGGACCGAGAGAGACACAGGGACCGAGAGATCGAGACACAGGGACCGAGAGAGAGACACAGGGACCGAGAGAGGCACAGGGACTGAGAGAGACACAGGGTCCGAGAGAAAGACACAGGGACTGAGAGAGTGACACAGGGACCAAGAGAGACACCAGGACCGAGAGAGACACAGGGACCGAGAGAGAGATACAGGGACCGAGAGAGACACAGGGACCGAGTGAGACACAGGGACCGAGGGAGAGAGACAGGGTCCGAGAGAGAGAGACACAGGGACTGAATGAGACACAGGAACCGAGAGAGAGAGACACAGGGACTGAGAGACTCACAGGGAGCGAGAGAGAGACACAGGCACTGAGAGAGAGACACAGGGACTGAGAGAGAGACACAGGGACTGAGAGAGAGACACAGGGACCAAGAGAGACACCAGGACCGAGAGAGACACAGGGACCGAGTGAGAGACACAGGGACCCAGAGTGAGACACAGGGATCGAGAGAGACACAGGGACCCAGAGAGAGACACAGGGACCGAGAGAGACACAAGGACCTAGAGAGAGACACAGGGAACGAGAGAGTCACAGGGACCGAGAGAGAGACACAGTGACCGAGAGAGAGACACCGGGACTGAGAGAGTGAGAGACAGGCACCGGGGGAGACACAGGGACTGAGTGAGACACCGGGACCGAGAAAGACACAGGGAGCAAGAGACAGACACAGGGACCGAGACAGAGACAGGTACCGAGTGAGATACACAGGGACCGAGTGAGAGACACAGGGACTGAGACAAAGACAGGTACCGAGTGAGAGACACATGGAACGAGTGAGAGACACAGGAAGCGGGAGAGAGAGACAGGGCCGAGAGAGAGACACAGGGACCGAGAAAGAGACACAGGGACCGAGTGAGACACAGGGACCGAGAGAGTGACAGGGACCGAGTGAGACACAGAGACCCAGAGAGAGACACAGGGACCGAGAGAGACACAAGGACCTAGAGAGAGACACAAGGACCGAGAGAGTCACAGGGACCGACAGAGACACTGAAACAGAGAGAGATACAGGGACCGAGTGAGACACAGGGACCGAGAGAGAGACAGGGACTGAGTGAGAGACACAGGGACCGAGTGAGACACAGGGACCGAGAGAGAGACTCAGGGACCGAGAGAGACACAGGGACGGAGAGAGACACAGGGACCGAGAGAGAGACAGTGATCGAGAGAGACACAGGGACTGAAAGAGAGAGACACACAGACCGAGAGAGAGACACAAGGACCGAGAGAGACACAGGGACCGAGTGAGACACAGGGACCGAGAGAGACACAGGGACTGAGAGAGACACAGGGACCGAGAGAGAGACAGTGACCGAGAGAGACACAGGGACCGAGAGAGAGACACAAGGACCGAGAGAGACAGAGGGACCGAGTGAGACACAGGTGTGAGAGGGAGACACAGGGACTGAGCGAGACACAGGGACCGAGTGAGACACAGCGTCCGAGAGAGACACAGGGACCGAGAGAGGGAGACACAGGGACCGAGAGAAAAACAGGGACCGGGGGAGAGAGACACAGGGACCGAGAGAGAGACACAGGGACCGAGTGAGAGACACAGGGACAGAGCGAGTCACAGGGACCGAGAGAGACACAGGGACCGAGAGAGACACAGGGACTGAGAGAGACACAGGGACCGAGAGAGAGACACAGGCACCGAGAGAGAGACACAGGGACTGAGAGAGAGACACAGTGACCGAGAGAGAGACACCGGGACAGAGAGAGAGATAGGGACCGAGAGAGAGACACAGGGACCGAGAGAGAGACACAGGGACCGAGAGAGACACAGGGACCGAGACAGAGACACAGGGACCGAGTGAGAGACACAGGGACCAAGTGAGAGACACAGGGACCGAGAGAGAGAGACAGGGATCGAGAGAGAGACACAGGGACCGATTGAGACAGAGGGACCGAGAGAGTGACAGGGACCGAGAGAGAGAGACACAGGGACCGAGAGAGTCACAGGGACCGAGAGAGAGACACAGGGACCGACCGAGACTCTGAATCTGAGAGAGAGAGACAGGGACAGAGTGAGACACAGGGACCAAGAGAGAGACGGGACCGAGTGAGAGACATGGGGACCGAGTGAGACACAGGGACCGAGAGAGACACAGGGACCGAGAAAGAGAGACAGTGACCGAGACAGACACAGGGACTGAGAGAGAGAGACACAGGGACCGACAGAGACACAGGGACCGAGTGAGACACAGAGACCGACAGAGTCACAGGGACCGAGAGAGAGACAGTGACCGAGAGAGACACAGGGACTGGGAGAGAGAGACAGAGGGACCGAGAGAGAGACACAGGCACCGAGAGAGAGACACTGGGACTGAGAGAGACACAGGGACCGAGAGAGACACAGGGACCGAGAGAGAGACAGGGGCCGAGTGAGACACACGGACCGAGGGAGACACAGGGACCGAGAGAGACACTGGGACCGAGAGAGACACAGGGACCGAGGGAGAGAGACACAGGGACCGAGTGAGACACAGGGAGCGAGGGAGAGAGACAGGGTCCGAGAGAGAGAGACAGAGGGACCGAATGAGACACAGGGACCGAGAGAGAGACACAGGGAACAAGAGAGACACAGGGACTGAGTGAGTCACAGGGACCGAGAGAGAGACACAGAGACCGAGAGAGAGGCACAGGGACCGAGAGAGATACAGGGACCGAGAGAGACACAGGGACCGAGTGAGACACAGGGACTGAGCGAGTCACAGGGACCGAGAGAGAGACACAGAGAACGAGAGAGAGACACAGAGACCGAGAGAGAGACACAGGGAACAGGAGAGACACAGGGACCGAGAGAGAGAGGGGTGAGAGAGAGATACAGGGACCGAGAGAGACAGAGGGACCGAGTGAGACACACGGACCGAGGGAGACACAGGGACCGAGAGAGAGACACAGTGACCGAGAGAGAGACACCGGGACAGAGAGAGAGACACAGGGACCGAGAGACAGACACAGGGACTGAGAGAGAGAGAGACACCGGGACCGAGAGAGACACAGGGACCGAGTCAGAGACAGGTACCGAGTGAGAGACACAGGGACCGAGTGAGAGACACAGGGACCTAGAGAGAGACACAGGGATGGAGAGAAACACAGTGACCGAGAGAGAGAGACAGGGACCGAGAGAGTGACAGAGGGACCGGGAGAGACACAGGGACCGAGAAAGAGACAGGGAGCAAGAGAGAGACACAGGGACCGAGAGGGAAACAGGGACCGAGAGAGAGAGACACAGGGACCGAGAGAGAGACACAGTGACCGAGAGAGAGACACCGGGACAGAGAGAGAGAGAGACAGGCACCGGGGGAGACACAGGGACCGAGGGAGAGAGACACAAGGACCGAGAAAGAGACACAGGGACCGAGTGAGAGACTCAGGGACCGAGTGAGAAACACAGGGACAGAGAGAGAGAGACACAGGGACCGAGTGAGACACAGGGACCGAGAAAGTGACAGGGACCGAGTGAGACACAGGGACCCAGAGAGAGACACAGGGACCGAGAGAGACGCAAGGACCGAGAAAGTGACACAGGGACCGAGTGAGAGACTCAGGGACCGAGTGAGAAACACAGGGACAGAGAGAGAGACACAGGGACCGAGTGAGACATAGGGGTGAGAGGGAGACACAGGGACCGAGCGAGACACAGGGACCGAGTGAGACACAGCGTCCGAGAGAGACACAGGGACCGAGAGAGGGAGACACAGGGACCGAGAGAGAAACAGGGACCGGGGGAGAGTGACACAGGGACCGAGAGAGAGACACAGGGACCGAGTGAGAGACACAGGGACCGAGAGAGAGACACAGGGACCGAGAGAGTCACAGGGACCGAGAGAGAGACACAGTGACCGAGAGAGAGACACCGGGACAGAGAGAGAGAGAGACAGGCACCGGGGGAGACACAGGGACCGAGGGAGAGAGACACAAGGACCGAGAAAGAGACACAGGGACCGAGTGAGAGACTCAGGGACCGAGTGAGAAACACAGGGACAGAGAGAGAGACACAGGGACCGAGTGAGACACAGGGATCGAGAAAGACACAGGGACCGAGAAAGACACAGGGAGCAAGAGACAGACACAGGGACCGAGACAGAGACAGGTACCGAGTGAGAGACACATGGACCGAGTGAGAGACGCAGGGACCGAGAGAGAGAGACAGGGACCGAGTGAGAGACACAGGGACCGAGTGAGACACAGGGACCGAGAGAGACACAGGGACTGAGAGAGACACAGGGACGGAGAGAGAGACAGTGACCGAGAGAGACACAGGGACTGAGATAGACACATGGACTGAGAGAGAGACACAAGGACCGAGAGAGACACAGGGACCGAGTGAGACATAGGGGTGAGAGGGAGACACAGGGACCGAGCGAGACACAGGGACCGAGTGAGACACAGCGTCCGAGAGAGACACAGGGACCGAGAGAGGGAGACACAGGGACCGAGAGAGAAACAGGGACCGGGGGAGAGTGACACAGGGACCGAGAGAGAGACACAGGGACCGAGTGAGAGACACAGGGACTGAGCGTGTCACAGGGACCGAGAGAGACACAGGGACCGAGAGAGAGACACAGGGACCGAGAGAGAGACACAGGGACCGAGAGAGACACAGGGACTGAGAGAGACACAGGGACCGAGAGAGATACACAGGCACCGAGAGAGAGACACAGGGACTGAGAGAGAGACACAGGGACCGAGAGAGAGACACCGGTACAGAGAGAGAGATAGGGACCGAGAGAGAGACACAGGGACCGAGAGAGAGACACAGGGACCGAGAGAGAGACACAGGGACCGAGTGAGAGACACAGGGACTGAGCGAGTCACAGGGACCGAGAGAGACACAGGGACCGAGTGAGAGACACAGGGACCAAGTGAGAGACACAGGGACCGAGAGAGAGAGACAGGGATCGAGAGAGAGACACAGGGACCGATTGAGACAGAGGGACCGAGAGAGTGACAGGGACCGAGAGAGAGAGACACAGGGACCGAGAGAGAAACTGGGACATGGGGAGAGAGACACAGGGACCGAGAGAGAGACACAGGGACCGAGTGAGAGACACAGGGACTGAGCGTGTCACAGGGACCGAGAGAGACACAGGGACCGAGAGATCGAGACACAGGGACCGAGAGAGAGACACAGGGACCGAGAGAGGCACAGGGACTGAGAGAGACACAGGGTCCGAGAGAAAGACACAGGGACTGAGAGAGTGACACAGGGACCAAGAGAGACACCAGGACCGAGAGAGACACAGGGACCGAGAGAGAGATACAGGGACCGAGAGAGACACAGGGACCGAGTGAGACACAGGGACCGAGGGAGAGAGACAGGGTCCGAGAGAGAGAGACACAGGGACGGAATGAGACACAGGAACCGAGAGAGAGAGACACAGGGACTGAGAGACTCACAGGGAGCGAGAGAGAGACACAGGCACTGAGAGAGAGACACAGGGACTGAGAGAGAGACACAGGGACTGAGAGAGTCACAGGGAGCGAGAGAGAGATACAGGCACTGAGAGAGAGACACAGGGACTGAGAGAGAGACACAGGGACTGAGAGAGAGACACAGGGACCAAGAGAGACACCAGGACCGAGAGAGACACAGGGACCGAGTGAGAGACACAGGGACCCAGAGTGAGACACAGGGATCGAGAGAGACACAGGGACCCAGAGAGAGACACAGGGACCGAGAGAGACACAAGGACCTAGAGAGAGACACAGGGAACGAGAGAGTCACAGGGACCGAGAGAGAGACACAGTGACCGAGAGAGAGACACCGGGACGGAGAGAGTGAGAGACAGGCACCGGGGGAGACACAGGGACTGAGTGAGACACCGGGACCGAGAAAGACACAGGGAGCAAGAGACAGACACAGGGACCGAGACAGAGACAGGTACCGAGTGAGATACACAGGGACCGAGTGAGAGACACAGGGACTGAGACAAAGACAGGTACCGAGTGAGAGACAAATGGAACGAGTGAGAGACACAGGAAGCGGGAGAGAGAGACAGGGCCGAGAGAGAGACACAGGGACCAGAAAGAGACACAGGGACCGAGTGAGACACAGGGACCGAGAGAGTGACAGGGACCGAGTGAGACACAGAGACCCAGAGAGAGACACAGGGACCGAGAGAGACACAAGGACCTAGAGAGAGACACAAGGACCGAGAGAGTCACAGGGACCGACAGAGACACTGAAACAGAGAGAGATACAGGGACCGAGTGAGACACAGGGACCGAGAGAGAGACAGGGACTGAGTGAGAGACACAGGGACCGAGTGTGACACAGGGACCGAGAGAGAGACTCAGGGACCGAGAGAGACACAGGGACGGAGAGAGACACAGGGACCGAGAGAGAGACAGTGATCGAGAGAGACACAGGGACTGGAAGAGAGAGACACACAGACCGAGAGAGAGACACAAGGACCGAGAGAGACACAGGGACCGAGTGAGACACAGGGACCGAGAGAGACACAGGGACTGAGAGAGACACAGGGACCGAGAGAGAGACAGTGACCGAGAGAGACACAGGGACTGAGAGAGAGAGACACAGGGACCGAGAGAGAGACACAAGGACCGAGAGAGACAGAGGGACCGAGTGAGACACAGGTGTGAGAGGGAGACACAGGGACTGAGCGAGACACAGGGACCGAGTGAGACACAGCGTCCGAGAGAGACACAGGGACCGAGAGAGGGAGACACAGGGACCGAGAGAAAAACAGGGACCGGGGGAGAGAGACACAGGGACCGAGAGAGAGACACAGGGACCGAGTGAGAGACACAGGGACAGAGCGAGTCACAGGGACCGAGAGAGACACAGGGACCGAGAGAGACACAGGGACCGAGAGAGAGACACAGGGACCGAGAGAGACACAGGGACTGAGAGAGACACAGGGACCGAGAGAGAGACACAGGGACCGAGAGAGAGACACAGGGACCGAGAGAGACACAGGGACCGAGACAGAGACACAGGGACCGAGTGAGAGACACAGGGACCAAGTGAGAGACACAGGGACCGAGAGAGAGAGACAGGGACCGAGAGAGAGACACAGGGACCGATTGAGACAGAGGGACCGAGAGAGTGACAGGGACCGAGAGAGAGAGACACAGGGACCGAGAGAGTCACAGGGACCGAGAGAGAGACACAGGGACCGACCGAGACTCTGAATCTGAGAGAGAGAGACAGGGACAGAGTGAGACACAGGGACCAAGAGAGAGACGGGACCGAGTGAGAGACATGGGGACCGAGTGAGACACAGGGACCGAGAGAGACACAGGGACCGAGAAAGAGAGACAGTGACCGAGACAGACACAGGGACTGAGAGAGAGAGACACAGGGACCGACAGAGACACAGGGACCGAGTGAGACACAGAGACCGAGAAAGAGAGACAGTGACCGAGAGAGACACAGGGACTGGGAGAGAGAGACAGAGGGACCGAGAGAGACACAGGGGCCGAGTGAGACACACGGACCGAGGGAGACACAGGGACCGAGAGAGACACCGGGACCGAGAGAGAGACACAGGGACTGAGAGAGAGATACAGGGACCGAGAGAGACACAGGGGCCGAGTGAGACACACGGACCGAGGGAGACACAGGGACCGAGAGAGACACCGGGACCGAGAGAGACACAGGGACCGAGGGAGAGAGACACAGGGACCGAGTGAGACACAGGGAGCGAGGGAGAGAGACAGGGTCCGAGAGAGAGAGACACAGGGACCGAATGAGACACAGGGACCGAGAGAGAGACACAGGGAACAAGAGAGACACAGGGACTGAGTGAGTCACAGGGACCGAGAGAGAGACACAGAGACCGAGAGAGAGGCACAGGGACCGAGAGAGATACAGGGACCGAGAGAGACACAGGGACCGAGTGAGACACAGGGACCGAGAGAGAGACACAGTGACCGAGAGAGAGACACCGGGACAGAGAGAGAGAGAGACAGGCACCGGGGGAGACACAGGGACCGAGGGAGAGAGACACAAGGACCGAGAAAGAGACACAGGGACCGAGTGAGAGACTCAGGGACCGAGTGAGAAACACAGGGACAGAGAGAGAGAGACACAGGGACCGAGTGAGACACAGGGACCGAGAAAGTGACAGGGACCGAGTGAGACACAGGGACCCAGAGAGAGACACAGGGACCGAGAGAGACGCAAGGACCGAGAAAGTGACACAGGGACCGAGTGAGAGACTCAGGGACCGAGTGAGACATAGGGGTGAGAGGGAGACACAGGGACCGAGCGAGACACAGGGACCGAGTGAGACACAGCGTCCGAGAGAGACACAGGGACCGAGAGAGGGAGACACAGGGACCGAGAGAAAAACAGGGACCGGGGGAGAGTGACACAGGGACCGAGAGAGAGACACAGGGACCGAGTGAGAGATACAGGGACCGAGAGAGAGACACAGGGACCGAGAGAGTCACAGGGACCGAGAGAGAGACACAGTGACCGAGAGAGAGACACCGGGACAGAGAGAGAGAGAGACAGGCACCGGGGGAGACACAGGGACCGAGGGAGAGAGACACAAGGACCGAGAAAGAGACACAGGGACCGAGTGAGAGACTCAGGGACCGAGTGAGAAACACAGGGACAGAGAGAGAGACACAGGGACCGAGTGAGACACAGGGATCGAGAAAGACACATGGACCGAGAAAGACACAGGGAGCAAGAGACAGACACAGGGACCGAGACAGAGACAGGTACGGAGTGAGAGACACATGGACCGAGTGAGAGACGCAGGGACCGAGAGAGAGAGACAGGGACCGAGTGAGAGACACAGGGACCGAGTGAGACACAGGGACCGAGAGAGACACAGGGACTGAGAGAGACACAGGGACGGAGAGAGAGACAGTGACCGAGAGAGACACAGGGACTGAGATAGACACATGGACTGAGAGAGAGACACAAGGACCGAGAGAGACACAGGGACCGAGTGAGACATAGGGGTGAGAGGGAGACACAGGGACCGAGCGAGACACAGGGACCGAGTGAGACACAGCGTCCGAGAGAGACACAGGGACCGAGAGAGGGAGACACAGGGACCGAGAGAGAAACAGGGACCGGGGGAGAGTGACACAGGGACCGAGAGAGAGACACAGGGACCGAGTGAGAGACACAGGGACTGAGCGTGTCACAGGGACCGAGAGAGACACAGGGACCGAGAGAGAGACACAGGGATCGAGAGAGAGACACAGGGACCGAGAGAGACACAGGGACTGAGAGAGACATAGGGACCGAGAGAGATACACAGGCACCGAGAGAGAGACACAGGGACTGAGAGAGAGACACAGGGACCGAGAGAGAGACACCGGTACAGAGAGAGAGATAGGGACCGAGAGAGAGACACAGGGACCGAGAGAGAGACACAGGGACCGAGAGAGAGACACAGGGACCGAGTGAGAGACACAGGGACTGAGCGAGTCACAGGGACCGAGAGAGACACAGGGACCGAGTGAGAGACACAGGGACCAAGTGAGAGACACAGGGACCGAGAGAGAGAGACAGGGATCGAGAGAGAGACACAGGGACCGATTGAGACAGAGGGACCGAGAGAGTGACAGGGACCGAGAGAGAGAGACACAGGGACCGAGAGAGAAACTGGGACATGGGGAGAGAGACACAGGGACCGAGAGAGAGACACAGGGACCGAGTGAGAGACACAGGGACTGAGCGTGTCACAGGGACCGAGAGAGACACAGGGACCGAGAGATCGAGACACAGGGACCGAGAGAGAGACACAGGGACCGAGAGAGGCACAGGGACTGAGAGAGACACAGGGTCCGAGAGAAAGACACAGGGACTGAGAGAGTGACACAGGGACCAAGAGAGACACCAGGACCGAGAGAGACACAGGGACCGAGAGAGAGATACAGGGACCGAGAGAGACACAGGGACCGAGTGAGACACAGGGACCGAGGGAGAGAGACAGGGTCCGAGAGAGAGAGACACAGGGACTGAATGAGACACAGGAACCGAGAGAGAGAGACACAGGGACTGAGAGACTCACAGGGAGCGAGAGAGAGACACAGGCACTGAGAGAGAGACACAGGGACTGAGAGAGAGACACAGGGACTGAGAGAGTCACAGGGAGCGAGAGAGAGATACAGGCACTGAGAGAGAGACACAGGGACTGAGAGAGAGACACAGGGACTGAGAGAGAGACACAGGGACCAAGAGAGACACCAGGACCGAGAGAGACACAGGGACCGAGTGAGAGACACAGGGACCCAGAGTGAGACACAGGGATCGAGAGAGACACAGGGACCCAGAGAGAGACACAGGGACCGAGAGAGACACAAGGACCTAGAGAGAGACACAGGGAACGAGAGAGTCACAGGGACCGAGAGAGAGACACAGTGACCGAGAGAGAGACACCGGGACTGAGAGAGTGAGAGACAGGCACCGGGGGAGACACAGGGACTGAGTGAGACACCGGGACCGAGAAAGACACAGGGAGCAAGAGACAGACACAGGGACCGAGACAGAGACAGGTACCGAGTGAGATACACAGGGACCGAGTGAGAGACACAGGGACTGAGACAAAGACAGGTACCGAGTGAGAGACACATGGAACGAGTGAGAGACACAGGAAGCGGGAGAGAGAGACAGGGCCGAGAGAGAGACACAGGGACCGAGAAAGAGACACAGGGACCGAGTGAGACACAGGGACCGAGAGAGTGACAGGGACCGAGTGAGACACAGAGACCCAGAGAGAGACACAGGGACCGAGAGAGACACAAGGACCTAGAGAGAGACACAAGGACCGAGAGAGTCACAGGGACCGACAGAGACACTGAAACAGAGAGAGATACAGGGACCGAGTGAGACACAGGGACCGAGAGAGAGACAGGGACTGAGTGAGAGACACAGGGACCGAGTGAGACACAGGGACCGAGAGAGAGACTCAGGGACCGAGAGAGACACAGGGACGGAGAGAGACACAGGGACCGAGAGAGAGACAGTGATCGAGAGAGACACAGGGACTGAAAGAGAGAGACACACAGACCGAGAGAGAGACACAAGGACCGAGAGAGACACAGGGACCGAGTGAGACACAGGGACCGAGAGAGACACAGGGACTGAGAGAGACACAGGGACCGAGAGAGAGACAGTGACCGAGAGAGACACAGGGACTGAGAGAGAGAGACACAGGGACCGAGAGAGAGACACAAGGACCGAGAGAGACAGAGGGACCGAGTGAGACACAGGTGTGAGAGGGAGACACAGGGACTGAGCGAGACACAGGGACCGAGTGAGACATAGCGTCCGAGAGAGACACAGGGACCGAGAGAGGGAGACACAGGGACCGAGAGAAAAACAGGGACCGGGGGAGAGAGACACAGGGACCGAGAGAGAGACACAGGGACCGAGTGAGAGACACAGGGACAGAGCGAGTCACAGGGACCGAGAGAGACACAGGGACCGAGAGAGACACAGGGACCGAGAGAGAGACACAGGGACCGAGAGAGACACAGGGACTGAGAGAGACACAGGGACCGAGAGAGAGACACAGGCACCGAGAGAGAGACACAGGGACTGAGAGAGAGACACAGTGACCGAGAGAGAGACACCGGGACAGAGAGAGAGATAGGGACCGAGAGAGAGACACAGGGACCGAGAGAGAGACACAGGGACCGAGAGAGACACAGGGACCGAGACAGAGACACAGGGACCGAGTGAGAGACACAGGGACCAAGTAAGAGACACAGGGACCGAGAGAGAGAGACAGGGATCGAGAGAGAGACACAGGGACCGATTGAGACAGAGGGACCGAGAGAGTGACAGGGACCGAGAGAGAGAGACACAGGGACCGAGAGAGTCACAGGGACCGAGAGAGAGACACAGGGACCGACCGAGACTCTGAATCTGAGAGAGAGAGACAGGGACAGAGTGAGACACAGGGACCAAGAGAGAGACGGGACCGAGTGAGAGACATGGGGACCGAGTGAGACACAGGGACCGAGAGAGACACAGGGACCGAGAAAGAGAGACAGTGACCGAGACAGACACAGGGACTGAGAGAGAGAGACACAGGGACCGACAGAGACACAGGGACCGAGTGAGACACAGAGACCGACAGAGTCACAGGGACCGAGAGAGAGACAGTGACCGAGAGAGACACAGGGACTGGGAGAGAGAGACAGAGGGACCGAGAGAGAGACACATGCACCGAGAGAGAGACACAGGGACTGAGAGAGAGATACAGGGACCGAGAGAGACACAGGGGCCGAGTGAGACACACGGACCGAGGGAGACACAGGGACCGAGAGAGACACCGGGACCGAGAGAGACACAGGGACCGAGGGAGAGAGACACAGGGACCGAGTGAGACACAGGGAGCGAGGGAGAAAGACAGGGTCCGAGAGAGAGACACAGGGACCGAGAGAGTCACAGGGACCGAGAGAGAGACACAGTGACCGAGAGAGAGACACCGGGACAGAGAGAGAGAGAGACAGGCACCGGGGGAGACACAGGGACCGAGGGAGAGAGACACAAGGACCGAGAAAGAGACACAGGGACCGAGTGAGAGACTCAGGGACCGAGTGAGAAACACAGGGACAGAGAGAGAGAGACACAGGGACCGAGTGAGACACAGGGACCGAGAAAGTGACAGGGACCGAGTGAGACACAGGGACCCAGAGAGAGACACAGGGACCGAGAGAGACGCAAGGACCGAGAAAGTGACACAGGGACCGAGTGAGAGACTCAGGGACCGAGTGAGAAACACAGGGACAGAGAGAGAGACACAGGGACCGAGTGAGACACAGGGATCGAGAAAGACACAGGGACCGAGAAAGACACAGGAAGCAAGAGACAGACACAGGGACCGAGACAGAGACAGGTACCGAGTGAGAGACACATGGACCGAGTGAGAGACGCAGGGACCGAGAGAGAGAGACAGGGACCGAGTGAGAGACACAGGGACCGAGTGAGACACAGGGACCGAGAGAGACACAGGGACTGAGAGAGACACAGGGACGGAGAGAGAGACAGTGACCGAGAGAGACACAGGGACTGAGATAGACACATGGACTGAGAGAGAGACACAAGGACCGAGAGAGACACAGGGACCGAGTGAGACATAGGGGTGAGAGGGAGACACAGGGACCGAGCGAGACAAAGGGACCGAGTGAGACACAGCGTCCGAGAGAGACACAGGGACCGAGAGAGGGAGACACAGGGACCGAGAGAGAAACAGGGACCGGGGGAGAGTGACACAGGGACCGAGAGAGAGACACAGGGACCGAGTGAGAGACACAGGGACTGAGCGAGTCACAGGGACCGAGAGAGACACAGGGACCGAGAGAGAGACACAGGGACTGAGAGAGAGACACAGGGACCGAGAGAGACACAGGGACTGAGAGAGACACAGGGACCGAGAGAGATACACAGGCACCGAGAGAGAGACACAGGGACTGAGAGAGAGACACAGGGACCGAGAGAGAGACACCGGTACAGAGAGAGAGATAGGGACCGAGAGAGAGACACAGGGACCGAGAGAGAGACACAGGGACCGAGTGAGAGACACAGGGACTGAGCGAGTCACAGGGACCGAGAGAGACACAGGGACCGAGTGAGAGACACAGGGACCAAGTGAGAGACACAGGGACCGAGAGAGAGAGACAGGGATCGAGAGAGAGACACAGGGACTGATTGAGACAGAGGGACCGAGAGAGTGACAGGGACCGAGAGAGAGAGACAGAGGGACCGAGAGAGAAACTGGGACATGGGGAGAGAGACACAGGGACCGAGAGAGAGACACAGGGACCGAGTGAGAGACACAGGGACTGAGCGTGTCACAGTGACCGAGAGAGACACAGGGACTGAGAGAGAGAGACACAGGGACCGAGAGAGAGACACAAGGACCGAGAGAGACACAGGGACCGAGTGAGACACAGGTGTGAGAGGGAGACACAGGGACTGAGCGAGACACAGGGACCGAGTGAGACACAGCGTCCGAGAGAGACACAGGGACCGAGAGAGGGAGACACAGGGACCGAGAGAAAAACAGGGACCGGGGGAGAGAGACACAGGGACCAAGAGAGAGACACAGGGACCGAGTGAGAGACACAGGGACAGATCGAGTCACAGGGACCGAGAGAGACAGAGGGACCGAGAGAGACACAGGGACCGAGAGAGAGACACAGGGTCCGAGAGAGACACAGGGACTGAGAGAGACACAGGGACCGAGAGAGAGACACAGGCACCGAGAGAGAGACACAGGGACGGAGAGAGAGACACAGTGACCGAGAGAGAGACACCGGGACAGAGAGAGAGATAGGGACCGAGAGAGAGACACAGGGACCGAGAGAGAGACACAGGGACCGAGAGGGAAACAGGGACCGAGAGAGAGACACAGGGACCGAGAGAAACACAGTGACCGAGAGAGAGAGACAGGGACCGAGAGAGAGAGACAGGGACCGAGAGAGGGAAACAGGGACAAAGAGAGACACAGAGACCGAGTGAGACACAGGGGTGAGAGGGAGACACAGGGACCGAGAGAGACACAGGGACCGAATGAGACACAGGGACCGAGGGAGAGAGACACAGGGACCGAGAGAGAGACACAGGGTCCGAGAGAGTCACAGGGACCGAGAGAGAGACACAGTGACCGAGAGAGAGACACCGGGACAGAGAGAGAGAGAGACAGGCACCGGGGGAGACACAGGGACCGAGGGAGAGAGACACAAGGACCGAGAAAGAGACACAGGGACCGAGTGAGAGACTCAGGGACCGAGTGAGAAACACAGGGACAGAGAGAGAGAGACACAGGGACCGAGTGAGACATAGGGACCGAGAAAGTGACAGGGACCGAGTGAGACACAGGGACCCAGAGAGAGACACAGGGACCGAGAGAGACGCAAGGACCGAGAAAGTGACACAGGGACCGAGTGAGAGACTCAGGGACCGAGTGAGAAACACAGGGACAGAGAGAGAGACACAGGGACCGAGTGAGACACAGGGATCGAGAAAGACACAGGGACCGAGAAAGACACAGGGAGCAAGAGACAGACACAGGGACCGAGACAGAGACAGGTACCGAGTGAGAGACACATGGACCGAGTGAGAGACGCAGGGACCGAGAGAGAGAGACAGGGACCGAGTGAGAGACACAGGGACCGAGTGAGACACAGGGACCGAGAGAGACACAGGGACTGAGAGAGACACAGGGACGGAGAGAGAGACAGTGACCGAGAGAGACACAGGGACTGAGATAGACACATGGACTGAGAGAGAGACACAAGGACCGAGAGAGACACAGGGACCGAGTGAGACATAGGGGTGAGAGGGAGACACAGGGACCGAGCGAGACAAAGGGACCGATTGAGACACAGCGTCCGAGAGAGACACAGGGACCGAGAGAGGGAGACACAGGGACCGAGAGAGAAACAGGGACCGGGGGAAAGTGACACAGGGACCGAGAGAGAGACACAGGGACCGAGTGAGAGACACAGGGACTGAGCGAGTCACAGGGACCGAGAGAGACACAGGGACCGAGAGAGAGACACAGGGACCGAGAGAGAGACACAGGGACCGAGAGAGACACAGGGACTGAGAGAGACACAGGGACCGAGAAAGATACACAGGCACTGAGAGAGAGACACAGGGACTGAGAGAGAGACACAGGGACCGAGAGAGAGACACCGGTACAGAGAGAGAGATAGGGACCGAGAGAGAGACACAGGGACCGAGAGAGAGACACAGGGACCGAGTGAGAGACACAGGGACTGAGCGAGTCACAGGGACCGAGAGAGACACAGGGACCGAGTGAGAGACACAGGGACCAAGTGAGAGACACAGGGACCGAGAGAGAGAGACAGGGATCGAGAGAGAGACACAGGGACTGATTGAGACAGAGGGACCGAGAGAGTGACAGGGACCGAGAGAGATAGACACAGGGACCGAGAGAGAAACTGGGACATGGGGAGAGAGACACAGGGACCGAGAGAGAGACACAGGGACCGAGTGAGAGACACAGGGACTGAGCGTGTCACAGGGACCGAGAGAGACACAGGGACCGAGAGATCGAGACACAGGGACCGAGAGAGAGACACAGGGACCGAGAGAGACACAGGGACCGAGAGATCGAGACACAGGGACCGAGAGAGAGACACAGGGACCGAGAGAGACACAGGGGTGAGAGAGAGATACAGGGACCGAGAGAGACACAGGGACCGAGTGAGACACAGGGACCGAGGGAGAGAGACAGGGTCCGAGAGAGAGAGACACAGGGACTGAATGAGACACAGGGACCGAGAGAGAGAGACACAGGGACTGAGAGAGTCACAGGGAGCGAGAGAGAGACACAGGCACTGAGAGAGAGACACAGGGACTGAGAGAGAGACACAGGGACTGAGAGAGTCACAGGGAGCGAGAGAGAGATACAGGCACTGAGAGAGAGACACAGGGACTGAGAGAGAGACACAGGGACTGAGAGAGAGACACAGGGACCAAGAGAGACACCAGGACCGAGAGAGACACAGGGACCGAGTGAGAGACACAGGGACCCAGAGTGAGACACAGGGATCGAGAGAGACACAGGGACCCAGAGAGAGACACAGGGACCGAGAGAGTCACAGGGACCGAGAGAGAGACACAGTGACCGAGAGAGAGACACCGGGACTGAGAGAGTGAGAGACAGGCACCGGGGGAGACACAGGGACTGAGTGAGACACCGGGACCGAGAAAGACACAGGGAGCAAGAGACAGACACAGGGACCGAGACAGAGACAGGTACCGAGTGAGATACACAGGGACCGAGTGAGAGACACAGGGACTGAGACAGAGACAGGTACCGAGTGAGAGACACATGGAACGAGTGAGAGACACAGGAAGCGGGAGAGAGAGACAGGGCCGAGAGAGAGACACAGGGACCGAGAAAGAGACACAGGGACCGAGTGAGACACAGGGAACGAGAGAGTGACAGGGACCGAGTGAGACACAGAGACCCAGAGAGAGACACAGGGACCGAGAGAGACACAAGGACCTAGAGAGAGACGCAAGGACCGAGAGAGTCACAGGGACCGACAGAGACACTGAAACAGAGAGAGATACAGGGACCGAGTGAGACACAGGGACCGAGAGAGAGACAGGGACTGAGTGAGAGACACAGGGACCGAGTGAGACACAGGGACCGAGAGAGAGACTCAGGGACCGAGAGAGACACAGGGACCGAGAGAGACACAGGGACCGAGAGAGAGACAGTGATCGAGAGAGACACAGGGACTGAAAGAGAGAGACACACAGACCGAGAGAGAGACACAAGGACCGAGAGAGACACAGGGACCGAGTGAGACACAGGGACCGAGAGAGACACAGGGACTGAGAGAGACACAGGGACCGAGAGAGAGACAGTGACCGAGAGAGACACAGGGACTGAGAGAGAGAGACACAGGGACCGAGAGAGAGACACAAGGACCGAGAGAGACACAGGGACCGAGTGAGACACAGGTGTGAGAGGGAGACACAGGGACTGAGCGAGACACAGGGACCGAGTGAGACACAGCGTCCGAGAGAGACACAGGGACCGAGAGAGGGAGACACAGGGACCGAGAGAAAAACAGGGACCGGGGGAGAGAGACACAGGGACCAAGAGAGAGACACAGGGACCGAGTGAGAGACACAGGGACAGATCGAGTCACAGGGACCGAGAGAGACACAGGGACCGAGAGAGACACAGGGACCGAGAGAGAGACACAGGGTCCGAGAGAGACACAGGGACTTAGAGAGACACAGGGACCGAGAGAGAGACACAGGCACCGAGAGAGAGACACAGGGACTGAGAGAGAGACACAGTGACCGAGAGAGAGACACCGGGACAGAGAGAGAGATAGGGACCGAGAGAGAGACACAGGGACCGAGAGAGAGACACAGGGACCGAGAGGGAAACAGGGACCGAGAGAGAGACACAGGGACCGAGAGAAACACAGTGACCGAGAGAGAGAGACAGGGACCGAGAGAGAGACACAGGGACCGAGAAAGAGACACAGGGACCGAGAGGGAAACAGGGACAAAGAGAGACACAGGGACCGAGTGAGACACAGGGGTGAGAGGGAGACACGGGGACCGAGAGAGACACAGGGACCGAGTGAGACACAGGGACCGAGGGAGAGAGACACAGGGACCGAGAGAGAGACACAGGGTCCGAGAGAGTCACAGGGACCGAGAGAGAGACACAGTGACCGAGAGAGAGACACCGGGACAGAGAGAGAGAGAGACAGGCACCGGGGGAGACACAGGGACCGAGGGAGAGAGACACAAGGACCGAGAAAGAGACACAGGGACCGAGTGAGAGACTCAGGGACCGAGTGAGAAACACAGGGACAGAGAGAGAGAGACACAGGGACCGAGTGAGACATAGGGACCGAGAAAGTGACAGGGACCGAGTGAGACACAGGGACCCAGAGAGAGACACAGGGACCGAGAGAGACGCAAGGACCGAGAAAGTGACACAGGGACCGAGTGAGAGACTCAGGGACCGAGTGAGAAACACAGGGACAGAGAGAGAGACACAGGGACCGAGTGAGACACAGGGATCGAGAAAGACACAGGGACCGAGAAAGACACAGGGAGCAAGAGACAGACACAGGGACCGAGACAGAGACAGGTACCGAGTGAGAGACACATGGACCGAGTGAGAGACGCAGGGACCGAGAGAGAGAGACAGGGACCGAGTGAGAGACACAGGGACCGAGTGAGACACAGGGACCGAGAGAGACACAGGGACTGAGAGAGACACAGGGACGGAGAGAGAGACAGTGACCGAGAGAGACACAGGGACTGAGATAGACACATGGACTGAGAGAGAGACACAAGGACCGAGAGAGACCCAGGGACCGAGTGAGACATAGGGGTGAGAGGGAGACACAGGGACCGAGCGAGACACAGGGACCGAGTGAGACACAGCGTCCGAGAGAGACACAGGGACCGAGAGAGGGAGACACAGGGACCGAGAGAGAAACAGGGACCGGGGGAGAGTGACACAGGGACCGAGAGAGAGACACAGGGACCGAGTGAGAGACACAGGGACTGAGCGAGTCACAGGGACCGAGAGAGACACAGGGACCGAGAGAGAGACACAGGGACCGAGAGAGAGACACAGGGACCGAGAGAGACACATTGACTGAGAGAGACACAGGGACCGAGAGAGATACACAGGCACCGAGAGAGAGACACAGGGACTGAGAGAGAGACACAGGGACCGAGAGAGAGACACCGGTACAGAGAGAGAGATAGGGACCGAGAGAGAGACACAGGGACCGAGAGAGAGACACAGGGACCGAGTGAGAGACACAGGGACTGAGCGAGTCACAGGGACCGAGAGAGACACAGGGACCGAGTGAGAGACACAGGGACCAAGTGAGAGACACAGGGACCGAGAGAGAGAGACAGGGATCGAGAGAGAGACACAGGGACCGATTGAGACAGAGGGACCGAGAGAGTGTCAGGGACCGAGAGAGAGAGACACAGGGACCGAGAGAGAAACTGGGACATGGGGAGAGAGACACAGGGACCGAGAGAGAGACACAGGGACCGAGTGAGAGACACAGGGACTGAGCGTGTCACAGGGACCGAGAGAGACACAGGGACCGAGAGATCGAGACACAGGGACCGAGAGAGAGACACAGGGACCGAGAGAGACACAGGGACTGAGAGAGACACAGGGTCCGAGAGAAAGACACAGGGACTGAGAGAGTGACACAGGGACCAAGAGAGACACCAGGACCGAGAGAGACACAGGGGTGAGAGAGAGATACAGGGACCGAGAGAGACACAGGGACCGAGTGAGACACAGGGACCGAGGGAGAGAGACAGGGTCCGAGAGAGAGAGACACAGGGACTGAATGAGACTCAGGGACCGAGAGAGAGAGACACAGGGACTGAGAGAGTCACAGGGAGCGAGAGAGAGACACAGGCACTGAGAGAGAGACACAGGGACTGAGAGAGAGACACAGGGACTGAGAGAGTCACAGGGAGCGAGAGAGAGATACAGGCACTGAGAGAGAGACACAGGGACTGAGAGAGAGACACAGGGACTGAGAGAGAGACACAGGGACTGAGAGAGAGACACAGGGACCAAGAGAGACACCAGGACCGAGAGAGACACAGGGACCCAGAGAGAGACACAGGGACCGAGAGAGACACAAGGACCTAGAGAGAGACACAGGGACCGAGAGAGTCACAGGGACCGAGAGAGAGACACAGTGACCGAGAGAGAGACACCGGGACTGAGAGAGTGAGAGACAGGCACCGGGGGAGACACAGGGACTGAGTGAGACACCGGGACCGAGAAAGACACAGGGAGCAAGAGACAGACACAGGGACCGAGACAGAGACAGGTACCGAGTGAGATACACAGGGACCGAGTGAGAGACACAGGGACTGAGACAGAGACAGGTACCGAGTGAGAGACACATG
Source organism: Prionace glauca (assembly GCA_037974335.1). Lineage (NCBI taxonomy): Eukaryota > Metazoa > Chordata > Chondrichthyes > Carcharhiniformes > Carcharhinidae > Prionace > Prionace glauca. The sequence continues at coordinate 974,966 of JBBMRE010000114.1, forward strand.
GAACGAGTGAGAGACACAGGAAGCGGGAGAGAGAGACAGGGCCGAGAGAGAGACACAGGGACCGAGAAAGAGACACAGGGACCGAGTGAGACACAGAGACCCAGAGAGAGACACAGGGACCGAGAGAGACACAAGGACCTAGAGAGAGACACAAGGACCGAGAGAGTCACAGGGACCGACAGAGACACTGAAACAGAGAGAGATACAGGGACCGAGTGAGACACAGGGACCGAGAGAGAGACAGGGACTGAGTGAGAGACACAGGGACCGAGTGAGACACAGGGACCGAGAGAGAGACTCAGGGACCGAGAGAGACACAGGGACGGAGAGAGACACAGGGACCGAGAGAGAGACAGTGATCGAGAGAGACACAGGGACTGAAAGAGAGAGACACACAGACCGAGAGAGAGACACAAGGACCGAGAGAGACACAGGGACCGAGTGAGACACAGGGACCGAGAGAGACACAGGGACTGAGAGAGACACAGGGACCGAGAGAGAGACAGTGACCGAGAGAGACACAGGGACTGAGAGAGAGAGACACAGGGACCGAGAGAGAGACACAAGGACCGAGAGAGACACAGGGACCGAGTGAGACACAGGTGTGAGAGGGAGACACAGGGACTGAGCGAGACACAGGGACCGAGTGAGACACAGCGTCCGAGAGAGACACAGGGACCGAGAGAGGGAGACACAGGGACCGAGAGAAAAACAGGGACCGGGGGAGAGAGACACAGGGACCAAGAGAGAGACACAGGGACCGAGTGAGAGACACAGGGACAGAGCGAGTCACAGGGACCGAGAGAGACACAGGGACCGAGAGAGACACAGGGACCGAGAGAGACACAGGGACTGAGAGAGACACAGGGACCGAGAGAGAGACACAGGCACCGAGAGAGAGACACAGGGACTGAGAGAGAGACACAGTGACCGAGAGAGAGACACCGGGACAGAGAGAGAGATAGGGACCGAGAGAGAGACACAGGGACCGAGAGAGAGACACAGGGACCGAGAGAGACACAGGGACCGAGACAGAGACAGGTACCGAGTGAGAGACACAGGGACCAAGTGAGAGACACAGGGACCGAGAGAGAGAGACAGGGATCGAGAGAGAGACACAGGGACCGATTGAGACAGAGGGACCGAGAGAGTGACAGGGACCGAGAGAGAGAGACACAGGGACCGAGAGAGAAACAAGGACCTAGAGAGAGATACAGGGACCGAGAGAGTCACAGGGACCGAGAGAGAGACACAGGGACCGACCGAGACTCTGAATCTGAGAGAGAGAGACAGGGACAGAGTGAGACACAGGGACCAAGAGAGAGACTGGACCGAGTGAGAGACATGGGGACCGAGTGAGACACAGGGACCGAGAGAGACACAGGGACCGAGAGAGAGAGACAGTGACCGAGACAGACACAGGGACTGAGAGAGAGAGACACAGGGACCGAGAGAGACACAGGGACCGAGTGAGACACAGAGACCGACAGAGTCACAGGGACCGAGAGAGAGACAGTGACCGAGAGAGACACAGGGACTGGGAGAGAGAGACAGAGGGACCGAGAGAGAGACACAGGCACCGAGAGAGAGACACAGGGACTGAGAGAGAGATACAGGGACCGAGAGAGACACAGGGGCCGAGTGAGACACACGGACCGAGGGAGACACAGGGACCGAGAGAGACACCGGGACCGAGAGAGACACAGGGACCGAGGGAGAGAGACACAGGGACCGAGTGAGACACAGGGAGCGAGGGAGAGAGACAGGGTCCGAGAGAGAGAGACACAGGGACCGAATGAGACACAGGGACCGAGAGAGAGACACAGGGAACAAGAGAGACACAGGGACTGAGTGAGTCACAGGGACCGAGAGAGAGACACAGAGACCGAGAGAGAGGCACAGGGACCGAGAGAGATACAGGGACCGAGAGAGACACAGGGACCGAGTGAGACACAGGGACTGAGCGAGTCACAGGGACCGAGAGAGAGACACAGAGAACGAGAGAGAGACACAGAGACCGAGAGAGAGACACAGGGAACAGGAGAGACACAGGGACCGAGAGAGAGAGGGGTGAGAGAGAGATACAGGGACCGAGAGAGACAGAGGGACCGAGTGAGACACACGGACCGAGGGAGACACAGGGACCGAGAGAGAGACACAGTGACCGAGAGAGAGACACCGGGACAGAGAGAGAGACACAGGGACCGAGTGAGAGACACAGGGACTGAGAGAGAGAGAGACAGGGACCGGGAGAGACACAGGGACCGAGAAAGACACAGGGAGCAAGAGAGAGACACAGGGACCGAGAGAGACACCGGGACCGAGAGAGACACAGGGACCGAGACAGAGACAGGTACCGAGTGAGAGACACAGGGACCGAGTGAGAGACACAGGGACCTAGAGAGAGATACAGGGACGGAGAGAAACACAGTGACCGAGAGACAGAGACAGGGAGTGAGAGAGAGAGACAGGGACCGAGAGAGTGACAGAGGGACCGGGAGAGACACAGGGACCGAGAAAGACACAGGGAGCAAGAGAGAGACACAGGGACCGAGAGGGAAACAGGGACAAAGAGAGACACAGGGACCGAGTGAGACACAGGGGTGAGAGGGAGACACAGGGACCGAGAGAGACACAGGGACCGAGTGAGACACAGGGACCGAGGGAGAGAGACACAGGGACCGAGAGAGAGACACAGGGACCGAGAGAGTCACAGGGACCGAGAGAGAGACACAGTGACCGCGAGAGAGACACCGGGACAGAGAGAGAGAGAGACAGGCACCGGGGGAGACACAGGGACCGAGGGAGAGAGACACAAGGACCGAGAAAGAGACACAGGGACCGAGTGAGAGACTCAGGGACCGAGTGAGAAACACAGGGACAGAGAGAGAGAGACACAGGGACCGAGTGAGACACAGGGACCGAGAAAGTGACAGGGACCGAGTGAGACACAGGGACCCAGAGAGAGACACAGGGACCGAGAGAGACGCAAGGACCGAGAAAGTGACACAGGGACCGAGTGAGAGACTCAGGGACCGAGTGAGAAACACAGGGACAGAGAGAGAGACACAGGGACCGAGTGAGACACAGGGATCGAGAAAGACACATGGACCGAGAAAGACACAGGGAGCAAGAGACAGACACAGGGACCGAGACAGAGACAGGTACCGAGTGAGAGACACATGGACTGAGTGAGAGACGCAGGGACCGAGAGAGAGAGACAGGGACCGAGTGAGAGACACAGGGACCGAGTGAGACACAGGGACCGAGAGAGACACAGGGACTGAGAGAGACACAGGGACGGAGAGAGAGACAGTGACCGAGAGAGACACAGGGACTGAGATAGACACATGGTCTGAGAGAGAGACACAAGGACCGAGAGAGACACAGGGACCGAGTGAGACATAGGGGTGAGAGGGAGACACAGGGACCGAGCGAGACACAGGGACCGAGTGAGACACAGCGTCCGAGAGAGACACAGGGACCGAGAGAGGGAGACACAGGGACCGAGAGAGAAACAGGGACCGGGGGAGAGTGACACAGGGACCGAGAGAGAGACACAGGGACCGAGTGAGAGACACAGGGACTGAGCGAGTCACAGGGACCGAGAGAGACACAGGGACCGAGAGAGAGACACAGGGACCGAGAGAGAGACACAGTGACCGAGAGAGACACATTGACTGAGAGAGACACAGGGACCGAGAGAGATACACAGGCACCGAGAGAGAGACACAGGGACTGAGAGAGAGACACAGGGACCGAGAGAGAGACACCGGTACAGAGAGAGAGATAGGGACCGAGAGAGAGACGCAGGGACCGAGAGAGAGACACAGGGACCGAGTGAGAGACACAGGGACTGAGCGAGTCACAGGGACCGAGAGAGACACAGGGACCGAGTGAGAGACACAGGGACCAAGTGAGAGACACAGGGACCGAGAGAGAGAGACAGGGATCGAGAGAGAGACACAGGGACCGATTGAGACAGAGGGACCGAGAGAGTGTCAGGGACCGAGAGTGAGAGACACAGGGACCGAGAGAGAAACTGGGACATGGGGAGAGAGACACAGGGACCGAGAGAGAGACACAGGGACCGAGTGAGAGACACAGGGACTGAGCGTGTCACAGGGACCGAGAGAGACACAGGGACCGAGAGATCGAGACACAGGGACCGAGAGAGAGACACAGGGACCGAGAGAGACACAGGGACTGAGAGAGACACAGGGACCGAGAGAGAGACACAGGCACCGAGAGAGAGACACAGGGACTGAGAGAGAGACACAGTGACCGAGAGAGAGACACCGGGACAGAGAGAGAGATAGGGACCGAGAGAGAGACACAGGGACCGAGAGAGAGACACAGGGACCGAGAGAGACACAGGGACCGAGACAGAGACACAGGGACCGAGTGAGAGACACAGGGACCAAGTAAGAGACACAGGGACCGAGAGAGAGAGACAGGGATCGAGAGAGAGACACAGGGACCGATTGAGACAGAGGGACCGAGAGAGTGACAGGGACCGAGAGAGAGAGACACAGGGACCGAGAGAGTCACAGGGACCGAGAGAGAGACACAGGGACCGACCGAGACTCTGAATCTGAGAGAGAGAGACAGGGACAGAGTGAGACACAGGGACCAAGAGAGAGACGGGACCGAGTGAGAGACATGGGGACCGAGTGAGACACAGGGACCGAGAGAGACACAGGGACCGAGAAAGAGAGACAGTGACCGAGACAGACACAGGGACTGAGAGAGAGAGACACAGGGACCGACAGAGACACAGGGACCGAGTGAGACACAGGGACCGAGAGAGACACAGGGACCGAGAAAGAGAGACAGTGACCGAGACAGACACAGGGACTGAGAGAGAGAGACACAGGGACCGACAGAGACACAGGGACCGAGTGAGACACAGAGACCGACAGAGTCACAGGGACCGAGAGAGAGACAGTGACCGAGAGAGACACAGGGACTGGGAGAGAGAGACAGAGGGACCGAGAGAGAGACACATGCACCGAGAGAGAGACACAGGGACTGAGAGAGAGATACAGGGACCGAGAGAGACACAGGGGCCGAGTGAGACACACGGACCGAGGGAGACACAGGGACCGAGAGAGACACCGGGACCGAGAGAGACACAGGGACCGAGGGAGAGAGACACAGGGACCGAGTGAGACACAGGGAGCGAGGGAGAAAGACAGGGTCCGAGAGAGAGACACAGGGACCGAGAGAGTCACAGGGACCGAGAGAGAGACACAGTGACCGAGAGAGAGACACCGGGACAGAGAGAGAGAGAGACAGGCACCGGGGGAGACACAGGGACCGAGGGAGAGAGACACAAGGACCGAGAAAGAGACACAGGGACCGAGTGAGAGACTCAGGGACCGAGTGAGAAACACAGGGACAGAGAGAGAGAGACACAGGGACCGAGTGAGACACAGGGACCGAGAAAGTGACAGGGACCGAGTGAGACACAGGGACCCAGAGAGAGACACAGGGACCGAGAGAGACGCAAGGACCGAGAAAGTGACACAGGGACCGAGTGAGAGACTCAGGGACCGAGTGAGAAACACAGGGACAGAGAGAGAGACACAGGGACCGAGTGAGACACAGGGATCGAGAAAGACACAGGGACCGAGAAAGACACAGGAAGCAAGAGACAGACACAGGGACCGAGACAGAGACAGGTACCGAGTGAGAGACACATGGACCGAGTGAGAGACGCAGGGACCGAGAGAGAGAGACAGGGACCGAGTGAGAGACACAGGGACCGAGTGAGACACAGGGACCGAGAGAGACACAGGGACTGAGAGAGACACAGGGACGGAGAGAGAGACAGTGACCGAGAGAGACACAGGGACTGAGATAGACACATGGACTGAGAGAGAGACACAAGGACCGAGAGAGACACAGGGACCGAGTGAGACATAGGGGTGAGAGGGAGACACAGGGACCGAGCGAGACAAAGGGACCGAGTGAGACACAGCGTCCGAGAGAGACACAGGGACCGAGAGAGGGAGACACAGGGACCGAGAGAGAAACAGGGACCGGGGGAGAGTGACACAGGGACCGAGAGAGAGACACAGGGACCGAGTGAGAGACACAGGGACTGAGCGAGTCACAGGGACCGAGAGAGACACAGGGACCGAGAGAGAGACACAGGGACTGAGAGAGAGACACAGGGACCGAGAGAGACACAGGGACTGAGAGAGACACAGGGACCGAGAGAGATACACAGGCACCGAGAGAGAGACACAGGGACTGAGAGAGAGACACAGGGACCGAGAGAGAGACACCGGTACAGAGAGAGAGATAGGGACCGAGAGAGAGACACAGGGACCGAGAGAGAGACACAGGGACCGAGTGAGAGACACAGGGACTGAGCGAGTCACAGGGACCGAGAGAGACACAGGGACCGAGTGAGAGACACAGGGACCAAGTGAGAGACACAGGGACCGAGAGAGAGAGACAGGGATCGAGAGAGAGACACAGGGACTGATTGAGACAGAGGGACCGAGAGAGTGACAGGGACCGAGAGAGAGAGACAGAGGGACCGAGAGAGAAACTGGGACATGGGGAGAGAGACACAGGGACCGAGAGAGAGACACAGGGACCGAGTGAGAGACACAGGGACTGAGCGTGTCACAGTGACCGAGAGAGACACAGGGACTGAGAGAGAGAGACACAGGGACCGAGAGAGAGACACAAGGACCGAGAGAGACACAGGGACCGAGTGAGACACAGGTGTGAGAGGGAGACACAGGGACTGAGCGAGACACAGGGACCGAGTGAGACACAGCGTCCGAGAGAGACACAGGGACCGAGAGAGGGAGACACAGGGACCGAGAGAAAAACAGGGACCGGGGGAGAGAGACACAGGGACCAAGAGAGAGACACAGGGACCGAGTGAGAGACACAGGGACAGATCGAGTCACAGGGACCGAGAGAGACAGAGGGACCGAGAGAGACACAGGGACCGAGAGAGAGACACAGGGTCCGAGAGAGACACAGGGACTGAGAGAGACACAGGGACCGAGAGAGAGACACAGGCACCGAGAGAGAGACACAGGGACGGAGAGAGAGACACAGTGACCGAGAGAGAGACACCGGGACAGAGAGAGAGATAGGGACCGAGAGAGAGACACAGGGACCGAGAGAGAGACACAGGGACCGAGAGGGAAACAGGGACCGAGAGAGAGACACAGGGACCGAGAGAAACACAGTGACCGAGAGAGAGAGACAGGGACCGAGAGAGAGAGACAGGGACCGAGAGAGGGAAACAGGGACAAAGAGAGACACAGAGACCGAGTGAGACACAGGGGTGAGAGGGAGACACAGGGACCGAGAGAGACACAGGGACCGAATGAGACACAGGGACCGAGGGAGAGAGACACAGGGACCGAGAGAGAGACACAGGGTCCGAGAGAGTCACAGGGACCGAGAGAGAGACACAGTGACCGAGAGAGAGACACCGGGACAGAGAGAGAGAGAGACAGGCACCGGGGGAGACACAGGGACCGAGGGAGAGAGACACAAGGACCGAGAAAGAGACACAGGGACCGAGTGAGAGACTCAGGGACCGAGTGAGAAACACAGGGACAGAGAGAGAGAGACACAGGGACCGAGTGAGACATAGGGACCGAGAAAGTGACAGGGACCGAGTGAGACACAGGGACCCAGAGAGAGACACAGGGACCGAGAGAGACGCAAGGACCGAGAAAGTGACACAGGGACCGAGTGAGAGACTCAGGGACCGAGTGAGAAACACAGGGACAGAGAGAGAGACACAGGGACCGAGTGAGACACAGGGATCGAGAAAGACACAGGGACCGAGAAAGACACAGGGAGCAAGAGACAGACACAGGGACCGAGACAGAGACAGGTACCGAGTGAGAGACACATGGACCGAGTGAGAGACGCAGGGACCGAGAGAGAGAGACAGGGACCGAGTGAGAGACACAGGGACCGAGTGAGACACAGGGACCGAGAGAGACACAGGGACTGAGAGAGACACAGGGACGGAGAGAGAGACAGTGACCGAGAGAGACACAGGGACTGAGATAGACACATGGACTGAGAGAGAGACACAAGGACCGAGAGAGACACAGGGACCGAGAGAGAGACACCGGTACAGAGAGAGAGATAGGGACCGAGAGAGAGACACAGGGACCGAGAGAGAGACACAGGGACCGAGTGAGAGACACAGGGACTGAGCGAGTCACAGGGACCGAGAGAGACACAGGGACCGAGTGAGAGACACAGGGACCAAGTGAGAGACACAGGGACCGAGAGAGAGAGACAGGGATCGAGAGAGAGACACAGGGACTGATTGAGACAGAGGGACCGAGAGAGTGACAGGGACCGAGAGAGAGAGACAGAGGGACCGAGAGAGAAACTGGGACATGGGGAGAGAGACACAGGGACCGAGAGAGAGACACAGGGACCGAGTGAGAGACACAGGGACTGAGCGTGTCACAGTGACCGAGAGAGACACAGGGACTGAGAGAGAGAGACACAGGGACCGAGAGAGAGACACAAGGACCGAGAGAGACACAGGGACCGAGTGAGACACAGGTGTGAGAGGGAGACACAGGGACTGAGCGAGACACAGGGACCGAGTGAGACACAGCGTCCGAGAGAGACACAGGGACCGAGAGAGGGAGACACAGGGACCGAGAGAAAAACAGGGACCGGGGGAGAGAGACACAGGGACCAAGAGAGAGACACAGGGACCGAGTGAGAGACACAGGGACAGATCGAGTCACAGGGACCGAGAGAGACAGAGGGACCGAGAGAGACACAGGGACCGAGAGAGAGACACAGGGTCCGAGAGAGACACAGGGACTGAGAGAGACACAGGGACCGAGAGAGAGACACAGGCACCGAGAGAGAGACACAGGGACGGAGAGAGAGACACAGTGACCGAGAGAGAGACACCGGGACAGAGAGAGAGATAGGGACCGAGAGAGAGACACAGGGACCGAGAGAGAGACACAGGGACCGAGAGGGAAACAGGGACCGAGAGAGAGACACAGGGACCGAGAGAAACACAGTGACCGAGAGAGAGAGACAGGGACCGAGAGAGAGAGACAGGGACCGAGAGAGGGAAACAGGGACAAAGAGAGACACAGAGACCGAGTGAGACACAGGGGTGAGAGGGAGACACAGGGACCGAGAGAGACACAGGGACCGAATGAGACACAGGGACCGAGGGAGAGAGACACAGGGACCGAGAGAGAGACACAGGGTCCGAGAGAGTCACAGGGACCGAGAGAGAGACACAGTGACCGAGAGAGAGACACCGGGACAGAGAGAGAGAGAGACAGGCACCGGGGGAGACACAGGGACCGAGGGAGAGAGACACAAGGACCGAGAAAGAGACACAGGGACCGAGTGAGAGACTCAGGGACCGAGTGAGAAACACAGGGACAGAGAGAGAGAGACACAGGGACCGAGTGAGACATAGGGACCGAGAAAGTGACAGGGACCGAGTGAGACACAGGGACCCAGAGAGAGACACAGGGACCGAGAGAGACGCAAGGACCGAGAAAGTGACACAGGGACCGAGTGAGAGACTCAGGGACCGAGTGAGAAACACAGGGACAGAGAGAGAGACACAGGGACCGAGTGAGACACAGGGATCGAGAAAGACACAGGGACCGAGAAAGACACAGGGAGCAAGAGACAGACACAGGGACCGAGACAGAGACAGGTACCGAGTGAGAGACACATGGACCGAGTGAGAGACGCAGGGACCGTGAGAGAGAGACAGGGACCGAGTGAGAGACACAGGGACCGAGTGAGACACAGGGACCGAGAGAGACACAGGGACTGAGAGAGACACAGGGACGGAGAGAGAGACAGTGACCGAGAGAGACACAGGGACTGAGATAGACACATGGACTGAGAGAGAGACACAAGGACCGAGAGAGACACAGGGACCGAGTGAGACATAGGGGTGAGAGGGAGACACAGGGACCGAGCGAGACAAAGGGACCGATTGAGACACAGCGTCCGAGAGAGACACAGGGACCGAGAGAGGGAGACACAGGGACCGAGAGAGAAACAGGGACCGGGGGAAAGTGACACAGGGACCGAGAGAGAGACACAGGGACCGAGTGAGAGACACAGGGACTGAGCGAGTCACAGGGACCGAGAGAGACACAGGGACCGAGAGAGAGACACAGGGACCGAGAGAGAGACACAGGGACCGAGAGAGACACAGGGACTGAGAGAGACACAGGGACCGAGAAAGATACACAGGCACTGAGAGAGAGACACAGGGACTGAGAGAGAGACACAGGGACCGAGAGAGAGACACCGGTACAGAGAGAGAGATAGGGACCGAGAGAGAGACACAGGGACCGAGAGAGAGACACAGGGACCGAGTGAGAGACACAGGGACTGAGCGAGTCACAGGGACCGAGAGAGACACAGGGACCGAGTGAGAGACACAGGGACCAAGTGAGAGACACAGGGACCGAGAGAGAGAGACAGGGATCGAGAGAGAGACACAGGGACTGATTGAGACAGAGGGACCGAGAGAGTGACAGGGACCGAGAGAGATAGACACAGGGACCGAGAGAGAAACTGGGACATGGGGAGAGAGACACAGGGACCGAGAGAGAGACACAGGGACCGAGTGAGAGACACAGGGACTGAGCGTGTCACAGGGACCGAGAGAGACACAGGGACCGAGAGATCGAGACACAGGGACCGAGAGAGAGACACAGGGACCGAGAGAGACACAGGGACCGAGAGATCGAGACACAGGGACCGAGAGAGAGACACAGGGACCGAGAGAGACACAGGGGTGAGAGAGAGATACAGGGACCGAGAGAGACACAGGGACCGAGTGAGACACAGGGACCGAGGGAGAGAGACAGGGTCCGAGAGAGAGAGACACAGGGACTGAATGAGACACAGGGACCGAGAGAGAGAGACACAGGGACTGAGAGAGTCACAGGGAGCGAGAGAGAGACACAGGCACTGAGAGAGAGACACAGGGACTGAGAGAGAGACACAGGGACTGAGAGAGTCACAGGGAGCGAGAGAGAGATACAGGCACTGAGAGAGAGACACAGGGACTGAGAGAGAGACACAGGGACTGAGAGAGAGACACAGGGACCAAGAGAGACACCAGGACCGAAAGAGACACAGGGACCGAGTGAGAGACACAGGGACCCAGAGTGAGACACAGGGATCGAGAGAGACACAGGGACCCAGAGAGAGACACAGGGACCGAGAGAGTCACAGGGACCGAGAGAGAGACACAGTGACCGAGAGAGAGACACCGGGACTGAGAGAGTGAGAGACAGGCACCGGGGGAGACACAGGGACTGAGTGAGACACCGGGACCGAGAAAGACACAGGGAGCAAGAGACAGACACAGGGACCGAGACAGAGACAGGTACCGAGTGAGATACACAGGGACCGAGTGAGAGACACAGGGACTGAGACAGAGACAGGTACCGAGTGAGAGACACATGGAACGAGTGAGAGACACAGGAAGCGGGAGAGAGAGACACAGGGACCGAGAAAGAGACACAGGGACCGAGTGAGACACAGGGAACGAGAGAGTGACAGGGACCGAGTGAGACACAGAGACCCAGAGAGAGACACAGGGACCGAGAGAGACACAAGGACCTAGAGAGAGACGCAAGGACCGAGAGAGTCACAGGGACCGACAGAGACACTGAAACAGAGAGAGATACAGGGACCGAGTGAGACACAGGGACCGAGAGAGAGACAGGGACTGAGTGAGAGACACAGGGACCGAGTGAGACACAGGGACCGAGAGAGAGACTCAGGGACCGAGAGAGACACAGGGACCGAGAGAGACACAGGGACCGAGAGAGAGACAGTGATCGAGAGAGACACAGGGACTGAAAGAGAGAGACACACAGACCGAGAGAGAGACACAAGGACCGAGAGAGACACAGGGACCGAGTGAGACACAGGGACCGAGAGAGACACAGGGACTGAGCGAGACACAGGGACCGAGAGAGAGACAGTGACCGAGAGAGACACAGGGACTGAGAGAGAGAGACACAGGGACCGAGAGAGAGACACAAGGACCGAGAGAGACACAGGGACCGAGTGAGACACAGGTGTGAGAGGGAGACACAGGGACTGAGCGAGACACAGGGACCGAGTGAGACACAGCGTCCGAGAGAGACACAGGGACCGAGAGAGGGAGACACAGGGACCGAGAGAAAAACAGGGACCGGGGGAGAGAGACACAGGGACCAAGAGAGAGACACAGGGACCGAGTGAGAGACACAGGGACAGATCGAGTCACAGGGACCGAGAGAGACACAGGGACCGAGAGAGACACAGGGACCGAGAGAGAGACACAGGGTCCGAGAGAGACACAGGGACTTAGAGAGACACAGGGACCGAGAGAGAGACACAGGCACCGAGAGAGAGACACAGGGACTGAGAGAGAGACACAGTGACCGAGAGAGAGACACCGGGACAGAGAGAGAGATAGGGACCGAGAGAGAGACACAGGGACCGAGAGAGAGACACAGGGACCGAGAGGGAAACAGGGACCGAGAGAGAGACACAGGGACCGAGAGAAACACAGTGACCGAGAGAGAGAGACAGGGACCGAGAGAGAGACACAGGGACCGAGAAAGAGACACAGGGACCGAGAGGGAAACAGGGACAAAGAGAGACACAGGGACCGAGTGAGACACAGGGGTGAGAGGGAGACACGGGGACCGAGAGAGACACAGGGACCGAGTGAGACACAGGGACCGAGGGAGAGAGACACAGGGACCGAGAGAGAGACACAGGGTCCGAGAGAGTCACAGGGACCGAGAGAGAGACACAGTGACCGAGAGAGAGACACCGGGACAGAGAGAGAGAGAGACAGGCACCGGGGGAGACACAGGGACCGAGGGAGAGAGACACAAGGACCGAGAAAGAGACACAGGGACCGAGTGAGAGACTCAGGGACCGAGTGAGAAACACAGGGACAGAGAGAGAGAGACACAGGGACCGAGTGAGACATAGGGACCGAGAAAGTGACAGGGACCGAGTGAGACACAGGGACCCAGAGAGAGACACAGGGACCGAGAGAGACGCAAGGACCGAGAAAGTGACACAGGGACCGAGTGAGAGACTCAGGGACCGAGTGAGAAACACAGGGACAGAGAGAGAGACACAGGGACCGAGTGAGACACAGGGATCGAGAAAGACACAGGGACCGAGAAAGACACAGGGAGCAAGAGACAGACACAGGGACCGAGACAGAGACAGGTATCGAGTGAGAGACACATGGACCGAGTGAGAGACGCAGGGACCGAGAGAGAGAGACAGGGACCGAGTGAGAGACACAGGGACCGAGTGAGACACAGGGACCGAGAGAGATACAGGGACTGAGAGAGACACAGGGACGGAGAGAGAGACAGTGACCGAGAGAGACACAGGGACTGAGATAGACACATGGACTGAGAGAGAGACACAAGGACCGAGAGAGACCCAGGGACCGAGTGAGACATAGGGGTGAGAGGGAGACACAGGGACCGAGCGAGACACAGGGACCGAGTGAGACACAGCGTCCGAGAGAGACACAGGGACCGAGAGAGGGAGACACAGGGACCGAGAGAGAAACAGGGACCGGGGGAGAGTGACACAGGGACCGAGAGAGAGACACAGGGACCGAGTGAGAGACACAGGGACTGAGCGAGTCACAGGGACCGAGAGAGACACAGGGACCGAGAGAGAGACACAGGGACCGAGAGAGAGACACAGGGACCGAGAGAGACACATTGACTGAGAGAGACACAGGGACCGAGAGAGATACACAGGCACCGAGAGAGAGACACAGGGACTGAGAGAGAGACACAGGGACCGAGAGAGAGACACCGGTACAGAGAGAGAGATAGGGACCGAGAGAGAGACACAGGGACCGAGAGAGAGACACAGGGACCGAGTGAGAGACACAGGGACTGAGCGAGTCACAGGGACCGAGAGAGACACAGGGACCGAGTGAGAGACACAGGGACCAAGTGAGAGACACAGGGACCGAGAGAGAGAGACAGGGATCGAGAGAGAGACACAGGGACCGATTGAGACAGAGGGACCGAGAGAGTGTCAGGGACCGAGAGAGAGAGACACAGGGACCGAGAGAGAAACTGGGACATGGGGAGAGAGACACAGGGACCGAGAGAGAGACACAGGGACCGAGTGAGAGACACAGGGACTGAGCGTGTCACAGGGACCGAGAGAGACACAGGGACCGAGAGATCGAGACACAGGGACCGAGAGAGAGACACAGGGACCGAGAGAGACACAGGGACTGAGAGAGACACAGGGTCCGAGAGAAAGACACAGGGACTGAGAGAGTGACACAGGGACCAAGAGAGACACCAGGACCGAGAGAGACACAGGGGTGAGAGAGAGATACAGGGACCGAGAGAGACACAGGGACCGAGTGAGACACAGGGACCGAGGGAGAGAGACAGGGTCCGAGAGAGAGAGACACAGGGACTGAATGAGACTCAGGGACCGAGAGAGAGAGACACAGGGACTGAGAGAGTCACAGGGAGCGAGAGAGAGACACAGGCACTGAGAGAGAGACACAGGGACTGAGAGAGAGACACAGGGACTGAGAGAGTCACAGGGAGCGAGAGAGAGATACAGGCACTGAGAGAGAGACACAGGGACTGAGAGAGAGACACAGGGACTGAGAGAGAGACACAGGGACTGAGAGAGAGACACAGGGACCAAGAGAGACACCAGGACCGAGAGAGACACAGGGACCCAGAGAGAGACACAGGGACCGAGAGAGACACAAGGACCTAGAGAGAGACACAGGGACCGAGAGAGTCACAGGGACCGAGAGAGAGACACAGTGACCGAGAGAGAGACACCGGGACTGAGAGAGTGAGAGACAGGCACCGGGGGAGACACAGGGACTGAGTGAGACACCGGGACCGAGAAAGACACAGGGAGCAAGAGACAGACACAGGGACCGAGACAGAGACAGGTACCGAGTGAGATACACAGGGACCGAGTGAGAGACACAGGGACTGAGACAGAGACAGGTACCGAGTGAGAGACACATGGAACGAGTGAGAGACACAGGAAGCGGGAGAGAGAGACAGGGCCGAGAGAGAGACACAGGGACCGAGAAAGAGACACAGGGACCGAGTGAGACACAGAGACCCAGAGAGAGACACAGGGACCGAGAGAGACACAAGGACCTAGAGAGAGACACAAGGACCGAGAGAGTCACAGGGACCGACAGAGACACTGAAACAGAGAGAGATACAGGGACCGAGTGAGACACAGGGACCGAGAGAGAGACAGGGACTGAGTGAGAGACACAGGGACCGAGTGAGACACAGGGACCGAGAGAGAGACTCAGGGACCGAGAGAGACACAGGGACGGAGAGAGACACAGGGACCGAGAGAGAGACAGTGATCGAGAGAGACACAGGGACTGAAAGA
This sequence comes from Prionace glauca, assembly GCA_037974335.1. Lineage (NCBI taxonomy): Eukaryota > Metazoa > Chordata > Chondrichthyes > Carcharhiniformes > Carcharhinidae > Prionace > Prionace glauca. The sequence continues at coordinate 990,425 of JBBMRE010000114.1, forward strand.
GAGAGACACAGGGACCGAGAGAGACACAGGGACCGAGTGAGACACAGGGACCGAGAGAGACACAGGGACTGAGAGAGACACAGGGACCGAGAGAGACACAGGGACTGAGAGAGAGAGACACACAGACCGAGAGAGAGACACAAGGACCGAGAGAGACACAGGGACCGAGTGAGACACAGGGACCGAGAGAGACACAGGGACTGAGAGAGACACAGGGACCGAGAGAGAGACAGTGACCGAGAGAGACACAGGGACTGAGAGAGAGAGACACAGGGACCGAGAGAGAGACACAAGGACCGAGAGAGACACAGGGACCGAGTGAGACACAGGTGTGAGAGGGAGACACAGGGACTGAGCGAGACACAGGGACCGAGTGAGACACAGCGTCCGAGAGAGACACAGGGACCGAGAGAGGGAGACACAGGGACCGAGAGAAAAACAGGGACCGGGGGAGAGAGACACAGGGACCAAGAGAGAGACACAGGGACCGAGTGAGAGACACAGGGACAGAGCGAGTCACAGGGACCGAGAGAGACACAGGGACCGAGAGAGACACAGGGACTGAGAGAGACACAGGGACCGAGAGAGAGACACAGGCACCGAGAGAGAGACACAGGGACTGAGAGAGAGACACAGTGACCGAGAGAGAGACACCGGGACAGAGAGAGAGATAGGGACCGAGAGAGAGACACAGGGACCGAGAGAGAGACACAGGGACCGAGAGAGACACAGGGACCGAGACAGAGACAGGTACCGAGTGAGAGACACAGGGACCAAGTGAGAGACACAGGGACCGAGAGAGAGAGACAGGGATCGAGAGAGAGACACAGGGACCGATTGAGACAGAGGGACCGAGAGAGTGACAGGGACCGAGAGAGAGAGACACAGGGACCGAGAGAGAAACAAGGACCTAGAGAGAGATACAGGGACCGAGAGAGTCACAGGGACCGAGAGAGAGACACAGGGACCGACCGAGACTCTGAATCTGAGAGAGAGAGACAGGGACAGAGTGAGACACAGGGACCAAGAGAGAGACTGGACCGAGTGAGAGACATGGGGACCGAGTGAGACACAGGGACCGAGAGAGACACAGGGACCGAGAGAGAGAGACAGTGACCGAGACAGACACAGGGACTGAGAGAGAGAGACACAGGGACCGAGAGAGACACAGGGACCGAGTGAGACACAGAGACCGACAGAGTCACAGGGACCGAGAGAGAGACAGTGACCGAGAGAGACACAGGGACTGGGAGAGAGAGACAGAGGGACCGAGAGAGAGACACAGGCACCGAGAGAGAGACACAGGGACTGAGAGAGAGATACAGGGACCGAGAGAGACACAGGGGCCGAGTGAGACACACGGACCGAGGGAGACACAGGGACCGAGAGAGACACCGGGACCGAGAGAGACACAGGGACCGAGGGAGAGAGACACAGGGACCGAGTGAGACACAGGGAGCGAGGGAGAGAGACAGGGTCCGAGAGAGAGAGACACAGGGACCGAATGAGACACAGGGACCGAGAGAGAGACACAGGGAACAAGAGAGACACAGGGACTGAGTGAGTCACAGGGACCGAGAGAGAGACACAGAGACCGAGAGAGAGGCACAGGGACCGAGAGAGATACAGGGACCGAGAGAGACACAGGGACCGAGTGAGACACAGGGACTGAGCGAGTCACAGGGACCGAGAGAGAGACACAGAGAACGAGAGAGAGACACAGAGACCGAGAGAGAGACACAGGGAACAGGAGAGACACAGGGACCGAGAGAGAGAGGGGTGAGAGAGAGATACAGGGACCGAGAGAGACAGAGGGACCGAGTGAGACACACGGACCGAGGGAGACACAGGGACCGAGAGAGAGACACAGTGACCGAGAGAGAGACACCGGGACAGAGAGAGAGACACAGGGACCGAGTGAGAGACACAGGGACTGAGAGAGAGAGAGACAGGGACCGGGAGAGACACAGGGACCGAGAAAGACACAGGGAGCAAGAGAGAGACACAGGGACCGAGAGAGACACCGGGACCGAGAGAGACACAGGGACCGAGACAGAGACAGGTACCGAGTGAGAGACACAGGGACCGAGTGAGAGACACAGGGACCTAGAGAGAGATACAGGGACGGAGAGAAACACAGTGACCGAGAGAGAGAGACAGGGAGTGAGAGAGAGAGACAGGGACCGAGAGAGTGACAGAGGGACCGGGAGAGACACAGGGACCGAGAAAGACACAGGGAGCAAGAGAGAGACACAGGGACCGAGAGGGAAACAGGGACAAAGAGAGACACAGGGACCGAGTGAGACACAGGGGTGAGAGGGAGACACAGGGACCGAGAGAGACACAGGGACCGAGTGAGACACAGGGACCGAGGGAGAGAGACACAGGGACCGAGAGAGAGACACAGGGACCGAGAGAGTCACAGGGACCGAGAGAGAGACACAGTGACCGCGAGAGAGACACCGGGACAGAGAGAGAGAGAGACAGGCACCGGGGGAGACACAGGGACCGAGGGAGAGAGACACAAGGACCGAGAAAGAGACACAGGGACCGAGTGAGAGACTCAGGGACCGAGTGAGAAACACAGGGACAGAGAGAGAGAGACACAGGGACCGAGTGAGACACAGGGACCGAGAAAGTGACAGGGACCGAGTGAGACACAGGGACCCAGAGAGAGACACAGGGACCGAGAGAGACGCAAGGACCGAGAAAGTGACACAGGGACCGAGTGAGAGACTCAGGGACCGAGTGAGAAACACAGGGACAGAGAGAGAGACACAGGGACCGAGTGAGACACAGGGATCGAGAAAGACACATGGACCGAGAAAGACACAGGGAGCAAGAGACAGACACAGGGACCGAGACAGAGACAGGTACCGAGTGAGAGACACATGGACCGAGTGAGAGACGCAGGGACCGAGAGAGAGAGACAGGGACCGAGTGAGAGACACAGGGACCGAGTGAGACACAGGGACCGAGAGAGACACAGGGACTGAGAGAGACACAGGGACGGAGAGAGAGACAGTGACCGAGAGAGACACAGGGACTGAGATAGACACATGGTCTGAGAGAGAGACACAAGGACCGAGAGAGACACAGGGACCGAGTGAGACATAGGGGTGAGAGGGAGACACAGGGACCGAGCGAGACACAGGGACCGAGTGAGACACAGCGTCCGAGAGAGACACAGGGACCGAGAGAGGGAGACACAGGGACCGAGAGAGAAACAGGGACCGGGGGAGAGTGACACAGGGACCGAGAGAGAGACACAGGGACCGAGTGAGAGACACAGGGACTGAGCGAGTCACAGGGACCGAGAGAGACACAGGGACCGAGAGAGAGACACAGGGACCGAGAGAGAGACACAGTGACCGAGAGAGACACATTGACTGAGAGAGACACAGGGACCGAGAGAGATACACAGGCACCGAGAGAGAGACACAGGGACTGAGAGAGAGACACAGGGACCGAGAGAGAGACACCGGTACAGAGAGAGAGATAGGGACCGAGAGAGAGACGCAGGGACCGAGAGAGAGACACAGGGACCGAGTGAGAGACACAGGGACTGAGCGAGTCACAGGGACCGAGAGAGACACAGGGACCGAGTGAGAGACACAGGGACCAAGTGAGAGACACAGGGACCGAGAGAGAGAGACAGGGATCGAGAGAGAGACACAGGGACCGATTGAGACAGAGGGACCGAGAGAGTGTCAGGGACCGAGAGTGAGAGACACAGGGACCGAGAGAGAAACTGGGACATGGGGAGAGAGACACAGGGACCGAGAGAGAGACACAGGGACCGAGTGAGAGACACAGGGACTGAGCGTGTCACAGGGACCGAGAGAGACACAGGGACCGAGAGATCGAGACACAGGGACCGAGAGAGAGACACAGGGACCGAGAGAGACACAGGGACTGAGAGAGACACAGGGTCCGAGAGAAAGACACAGGGACTGAGAGAGTGACACAGGGACCAAGAGAGACACCAGGACCGAGAGAGACACAGGGGTGAGAGAGAGATACAGGGACCGAGAGAGACACAGGGACCGAGTGAGACACAGGGACCGAGGGAGAGAGACAGGGTCCGAGAGAGAGAGACACAGGGACTGAATGAGACTCAGGGACCGAGAGAGAGAGACACAGGGACTGAGAGAGTCACAGGGAGCGAGAGAGAGACACAGGCACTGAGAGAGAGACACAGGGACTGAGAGAGAGACACAGGGACTGAGAGAGTCACAGGGAGCGAGAGAGAGATACAGGCACTGAGAGAGAGACACAGGGACTGAGAGAGAGACACAGGGACTGAGAGAGAGACACAGGGACTGAGAGAGAGACACAGGGACCAAGAGAGACACCAGGACCGAGAGAGACACAGGGACCCAGAGTGAGACAAAGGGATCGAGAGAGACACAGGGACCCAGAGAGAGACACAGGGACCGAGAGAGACACAAGGACCTAGAGACAGACACAGGGACCGAGAGAGTCACAGGGACCGAGAGAGAGACACAGTGACCGAGAGAGAGACACCGGGACTGAGAGAGTGAGAGACAGGCACCGGGGGAGACACAGGGACTGAGTGAGACACCGGGACCGAGAAAGACACAGGGAGCAAGAGACAGACACAGGGACCGAGACAGAGACAGGTACCAAGTGAGATACACAGGGACCGAGTGAGAGACACAGGGACTGAGACAGAGACAGGTACCGAGTGAGAGACACATGGAACGAGTGAGAGACACAGGAAGCGGGAGAGAGAGACAGGGCCGAGAGAGAGACACAGGGACCGAGAAAGAGACACAGGGACCGAGTGAGACACAGAGACCCAGAGAGAGACACAGGGACCGAGAGAGACACAAGGACCTAGAGAGAGACACAAGGACCGAGAGAGTCACAGGGACCGACAGAGACACTGAAACAGAGAGAGATACAGGGACCGAGTGAGACACAGGGACCGAGAGAGAGACAGGGACTGAGTGAGAGACACAGGGACCGAGTGAGACACAGGGACCGAGAGAGAGACTCAGGGACCGAGAGAGACACAGGGACCGAGAGAGACACAGGGACCGAGAGAGAGACAGTGATCGAGAGAGACACAGGGACTGAAAGAGAGAGACACACAGACCGAGAGAGAGACACAAGGACCGAGAGAGACACAGGGACCGAGTGAGACACAGGGACCGAGAGAGACACAGGGACTGAGAGAGACACAGGGACCGAGAGAGAGACAGTGACCGAGAGAGACACAGGGACTGAGAGAGAGAGACACAGGGACCGAGAGAGAGACACAAGGACCGAGAGAGACACAGGGACCGAGTGAGACACAGGTGTGAGAGGGAGACACAGGGACTGAGCGAGACACAGGGACCGAGTGAGACACAGCGTCCGAGAGAGACACAGGGACCGAGAGAGGGAGACACAGGGACCGAGAGAAAAACAGGGACCGGGGGAGAGAGACACAGGGACCAAGAGAGAGACACAGGGACCGAGTGAGAGACACAGGGACAGAGCGAGTCACAGGGACCGAGAGAGACACAGGGACCGAGAGAGACACAGGGACCGAGAGAGACACAGGGACTGAGAGAGACACAGGGACCGAGAGAGAGACACAGGCACCGAGAGAGAGACACAGGGACTGAGAGAGAGACACAGTGACCGAGAGAGAGACACCGGGACAGAGAGAGAGATAGGGACCGAGAGAGAGACACAGGGACCGAGAGAGAGACACAGGGACCGAGAGAGACACAGGGACCGAGACAGAGACAGGTACCGAGTGAGAGACACAGGGACCAAGTGAGAGACACAGGGACCGAGAGAGAGAGACAGGGATCGAGAGAGAGACACAGGGACCGATTGAGACAGAGGGACCGAGAGAGTGACAGGGACCGAGAGAGAGAGACACAGGGACCGAGAGAGAAACAAGGACCTAGAGAGAGATACAGGGACCGAGAGAGTCACAGGGACCGAGAGAGAGACACAGGGACCGACCGAGACTCTGAATCTGAGAGAGAGAGACAGGGACAGAGTGAGACACAGGGACCAAGAGAGAGACTGGACCGAGTGAGAGACATGGGGACCGAGTGAGACACAGGGACCGAGAGAGACACAGGGACCGAGAGAGAGAGACAGTGACCGAGACAGACACAGGGACTGAGAGAGAGAGACACAGGGACCGAGAGAGACACAGGGACCGAGTGAGACACAGAGACCGACAGAGTCACAGGGACCGAGAGAGAGACAGTGACCGAGAGAGACACAGGGACTGGGAGAGAGAGACAGAGGGACCGAGAGAGAGACACAGGCACCGAGAGAGAGACACAGGGACTGAGAGAGAGATACAGGGACCGAGAGAGAGACACAAGGACCGAGAGAGACACAGGGACCGAGTGAGACACAGGTGTGAGAGGGAGACACAGGGACTGAGCGAGACACAGGGACCGAGTGAGACACAGCGTCCGAGAGAGACACAGGGACCGAGAGAGGGAGACACAGGGACCGAGAGAAAAACAGGGACCGGGGGAGAGAGACACAGGGACCAAGAGAGAGACACAGGGACCGAGTGAGAGACACAGGGACAGAGCGAGTCACAGGGACCGAGAGAGACACAGGGACCGAGAGAGACACAGGGACCGAGAGAGACACAGGGACTGAGAGAGACACAGGGACCGAGAGAGAGACACAGGCACCGAGAGAGAGACACAGGGACTGAGAGAGAGACACAGTGACCGAGAGAGAGACACCGGGACAGAGAGAGAGATAGGGACCGAGAGAGAGACACAGGGACCGAGAGAGAGACACAGGGACCGAGAGAGACACAGGGACCGAGACAGAGACAGGTACCGAGTGAGAGACACAGGGACCAAGTGAGAGACACAGGGACCGAGAGAGAGAGACAGGGATCGAGAGAGAGACACAGGGACCGATTGAGACAGAGGGACCGAGAGAGTGACAGGGACCGAGAGAGAGAGACACAGGGACCGAGAGAGAAACAAGGACCTAGAGAGAGATACAGGGACCGAGAGAGTCACAGGGACCGAGAGAGAGACACAGGGACCGACCGAGACTCTGAATCTGAGAGAGAGAGACAGGGACAGAGTGAGACACAGGGACCAAGAGAGAGACTGGACCGAGTGAGAGACATGGGGACCGAGTGAGACACAGGGACCGAGAGAGACACAGGGACCGAGAGAGAGAGACAGTGACCGAGACAGACACAGGGACTGAGAGAGAGAGACACAGGGACCGAGAGAGACACAGGGACCGAGTGAGACACAGAGACCGACAGAGTCACAGGGACCGAGAGAGAGACAGTGACCGAGAGAGACACAGGGACTGGGAGAGAGAGACAGAGGGACCGAGAGAGAGACACAGGCACCGAGAGAGAGACACAGGGACTGAGAGAGAGATACAGGGACCGAGAGAGACACAGGGGCCGAGTGAGACACACGGACCGAGGGAGACACAGGGACCGAGAGAGACACCGGGACCGAGAGAGACACAGGGACCGAGGGAGAGAGACACAGGGACCGAGTGAGACACAGGGAGCGAGGGAGAGAGACAGGGTCCGAGAGAGAGAGACACAGGGACCGAATGAGACACAGGGACCGAGAGAGAGACACAGGGAACAAGAGAGACACAGGGACTGAGTGAGTCACAGGGACCGAGAGAGAGACACAGAGACTGAGAGAGAGGCACAGGGACCGAAAGAGATACAGGGACCGAGAGAGACACAGGGACCGAGTGAGACACAGGGACTGAGCGAGTCACAGGGACCGAGAGAGAGACACAGAGAACGAGAGAGAGACACAGAGACCGAGAGAGAGACACAGGGACCGAGAGAGAGAGGGGTGAGAGAGAGATACAGGGACCGAGAGAGACAGAGGGACCGAGTGAGACACACGGACCGAGGGAGACACAGGGACCGAGAGAGAGACACAGTGACCGAGAGAGAGACACCGGGACAGAGAGAGAGACACAGGGACCGAGTGAGAGACACAGGGACTGAGAGAGAGAGAGACAGGGACCGGGAGAGACACAGGGACCGAGAAAGACACAGGGAGCAAGAGAGAGACACAGGGACCGAGAGAGACACCGGGACCGAGAGAGACACAGGGACCGAGACAGAGACAGGTACCGAGTGAGAGACAAAGGGACCGAGTGAGAGACACAGGGACCTAGAGAGAGATACAGGGACGGAGAGAAACACAGTGACCGAGAGAGAGAGACAGGGAGTGAGAGAGAGAGACAGGGACCGAGAGAGTGACAGAGAGACCGGGAGAGACACAGGGACCGAGAAAGACACAGGGAGCAAGAGAGAGACACAGGGACCGAGAGGGAAACAGGGACAAAGAGAGACACAGGGACCGAGTGAGACACAGGGGTGAGAGGGAGACACAGGGACCGAGAGAGACACAGGGACCGAGTGAGACACAGGGACCGAGGGAGTGAGACACAGGGACCGAGAGAGAGACACAGGGACCGAGAGAGTCACAGGGACCGAGAGAGAGACACAGTGACCGCGAGAGAGACACCGGGACAGAGAGAGAGAGAGACAGGCACCGGGGGAGACACAGGGACCGAGGGAGAGAGACACAAGGACCGAGAAACAGACACAGGGACCGAGTGAGAGACTCAGGGACCGAGTGAGAAACACAGGGACAGAGAGAGAGAGACACAGGGACCGAGTGAGACACAGGGACCGAGAAAGTGACAGGGACCGAGTGAGACACAGGGACCCAGAGAGAGACACAGGGACCGAGAGAGACGCAAGGACCGAGAAAGTGACACAGGGACCGAGTGAGAGACTCAGGGACCGAGTGAGAAACACAGGGACAGAGAGAGAGACACAGGGACCGAGTGAGACACAGGGATCGAGAAAGACACATGGACCGAGAAAGACACAGGGAGCAAGAGACAGACACAGGGACCGAGACAGAGACAGGTACCGAGTGAGAGACACATGGACCGAGTGAGAGACGCAGGGACCGAGAGAGAGAGACAGGGACCGAGTGAGAGACACAGGGACCGAGTGAGACACAGGGACCGAGAGAGACACAGGGACTGAGAGAGACACAGGGACGGAGAGAGAGACAGTGACCGAGAGAGACACAGGGACTGAGATAGACACATGGACTGAGAGAGAGACACAAGGACCGAGAGAGACACAGGGACCGAGTGAGACATAGGGGTGAGAGGGAGACACAGGGACCGAGCGAGACACAGGGACCGAGTGAGACACAGCGTCCGAGAGAGACACAGGGACCGAGAGAGGGAGACACAGGGACCGAGAGAGAAACAGGGACCGGGGGAGAGTGACACAGGGACCGAGAGAGAGACACAGGGACTGAGCGAGTCACAGGGACCGAGAGAGACACAGGGACCGAGAGAGAGACACAGGGACCGAGAGAGAGACACAGGGACCGAGAGAGACACAGGGACTGAGAGAGACACAGGGACCGAGAGAGATACACAGGCACCGAGAGAGAGACACAGGGACTGAGAGAGAGACACAGGGACCGAGAGAGAGACACCGGTACAGAGAGAGAGATAGGGACCGAGAGAGAGACACAGGGTCCGAGAGAGAGACACAGGGACCGAGTGAGAGACACAGGGACCGAGAGAGACACAAGGACCTAGAGAGAGACGCAAGGACCGAGAGAGTCACAGGGACCGACAGAGACACTGAAACAGAGAGAGATACAGGGACCGAGTGAGACACAGGGACCGAGAGAGAGACAGGGACTGAGTGAGAGACACAGGGACCGAGTGAGACACAGGGACCGAGAGAGAGACTCAGGGACCGAGAGAGACACAGGGACCGAGAGAGACACAGGGACCGAGAGAGAGACAGTGATCGAGAGAGACACAGGGACTGAAAGAGAGAGACACACAGACCGAGAGAGAGACACAAGGACCGAGAGAGACACAGGGACCGAGTGAGACACAGGGACCGAGAGAGACACAGGGACTGAGAGAGACACAGGGACCGAGAGAGAGACAGTGACCGAGAGAGACACAGGGAGTGAGAGAGAGAGACACAGGGACCGAGAGAGAGACACAAGGACCGAGAGAGACACAGGGACCGAGTGAGACACAGGTGTGAGAGGGAGACACAGGGACTGAGCGAGACACAGGGACCGAGTGAGACACAGCGTCCGAGAGAGACACAGGGACCGAGAGAGGGAGACACAGGGACCGAGAGAAAAACAGGGACCGGGGGAGAGAGACACAGGGACCAAGAGAGAGACACAGGGACCGAGTGAGAGACACAGGGACAGAGCGAGTCACAGGGACCGAGAGAGACACAGGGACCGAGAGAGACACAGGGACCGAGAGAGAGACACAGGGACCGAGAGAGACACAGGGACCGAGAGAGACACAGGGACTGAGAGAGACACAGGGACCGAGAGAGAGACACAGGCACCGAGAGAGAGACACAGGGACTGAGAGAGAGACACAGTGACCGAGAGAGAGACACCGGGACAGAGAGAGAGATAGGGACCGAGAGAGAGACACAGGGACCGAGAGAGAGACACAGGGACCGAGAGGGAAACAGGGACCGAGAGAGAGACACAGGGACCGAGAGAAACACAGTGACCGAGAGAGAGAGACAGGGACCGAGAGAGAGAGACAGGGACCGAGAGAGTGACACAGGGACCGAGTGAGACACAGGGACCGAGTGAGACAGAGGGACCGAGAGGGACACAGGGACTGAGAGAGAGACACAGGGGCGGAGAGAAACACAGGGACAGAGGGAGAGAGACACAGGGACCGAGAGATAGACACAGGGACCGGTAGAGACACAGGGTCCGAGAAAGACACAGGGAGCAAGAGAGAGACACAGGGACCGAGAGGGAAACAGGGACAAAGAGAGACACAGGGACCGAGTGAGACACAGGGGTGAGAGGGAGACACAGGGACCGAGAGAGACACAGGGACCGAGTGAGACACAGGGACCGAGGGAGAGAGACACAGGGACCGAGAGAGAGACACAGGGACCGAGAGAGTCACAGGGACCGAGAGAGAGACACAGTGACCGAGAGAGAGACACCGGGACAGAGAGAGAGAGAGAGACAGGCACCGGGGGAGACACAGGGACCGAGGGAGAGAGACACAAGGACCGAGAAAGAGACACAGGGACCGAGTGAGAGACTCAGGGACCGAGTGAGAAACACAGGGACAGAGAGAGAGAGACACAGGGACCGAGTGCGACACAGGGACCGAGAAAGTGACAGGGACCGAGTGAGACACAGGGACCCAGAGAGAGACACAGGGACCGAGAGAGACGCAAGGACCGAGAAAGTGACACAGGGACCGAGTGAGAGACTCAGGGACCGAGTGAGAAACACAGGGCCAGAGAGAGAGACACAGGGACCGAGTGAGACACAGGGATCGAGAAAGACACAGGGACCGAGAAAGACACAGGGAGCAAGAGACAGACACAGGGACCGAGACAGAGACAGGTACCGAGTGAGAGACACATGGACCGAGTGAGAGACGCAGGGACCGAGAGAGAGAGACAGGGACCGAGTGAGAGACACAGGGACCGAGTGAGACACAGGGACCGAGAGAGACACAGGGACTGAGAGAGACACAGGGACGGAGAGAGAGACAGTGACCGAGAGAGACACAGGGACTGAGATAGACACATGGACTGAGAGAGAGACACAAGGACCGAGAGAGACACAGGGACCGAGTGAGACATAGGGGTGAGAGGGAGACACAGGGACCGAGCGAGACACAGGGTCCGAGTGAGACACAGCGTCCGAGAGAGACACAGGGACCGAGAGAGGGAGACACAGGGACCGAGAGAGAAACAGGGACCGGGGGAGAGTGACACAGGGACCGAGAGAGAGACACAGGGACCGAGTGAGAGACACAGGGACTGAGCGAGTCACAGGGACCGAGAGAGACACAGGGACCGAGAGAGAAACACAGGGACCGAGAGAGAGACACAGGGACCGAGAGAGACACAGGGACTGAGAGAGACACAGGGACCGAGAGAGAGACACAGGCACCGAGAGAGAGACACAGGGACTGAGAGAGAGAGACACAGTGACCGAGAGAGAGACACCGGGACAGAGAGAGAGATAGGGACCGAGAGAGAGACACAGGGACCGAGAGAGAGACACAGGGACCGAGTGAGAGACACAGGGACTGAGCGAGTCACAGGGTCCGAGAGAGACACAGGGACCGAGAGAGAGACACAGGGACCAAGTGAGAGACACAGGGACCGAGAGACAGAGACAGGGATCGAGAGAGAGACACAGGGACCGATTGAGACAGAGGGACCGAGAGAGTGACAGGGACTGAGAGAGAGAGACACAGGGACCGAGAGAGAAACTGGGACATGGGGAGAGAGACACAGGGACCGAGAGAGAGACACAGGGACCGAGTGAGAGACACAGGGACTGAGCGTGTCACAGGGACCGAGAGAGACACAGGGACCGAGAGATCGAGACACAGGGACCGAGAGAGAGACACAGGGACCGAGAGAGACACAGGGACTGAGAGAGACACAGGGTCCGAGAGAAAGGCACAGGGACTGAGAGAGTGACACAGGGACCAAGAGAGACACCAGGACCGAGAGAGACACAGGGGTGAGAGAGAGATACAGGGACCGAGAGAGACACAGGGACCGAGTGAGACACAGGGACCGAGGGAGAGAGACAGGGTCCGAGAGAGAGAGACACAGGGACTGAATGAGACACAGGGACCGAGAGAGAGAGACACAGGGACTGAGAGAGTCTCAGGGAGCGAGAGAGAGACACAGGCACTGAGAGAGAGACACAGGGACTGAGAGAGAGACACAGGGACTGAGAGAGTCACAGGGAGCGAGAGAGAGATACAGGCACTGAGAGAGAGACACAGGGACTGAGAGAGAGACACAGGGACTGAGAGAGAGACACAGGGACCAAGAGAGACACCAGGACCGAGAGAGACACAGGGACCGAGTGAGATACACAGGGACCCAGAGAGAGACACAGGGACCGAGAGAGACACAAGGACCTAGAGACAGACACAGGGACCGAGAGAGTCACAGGGACCGAGAGAGAGACACAGTGACCGAGAGAGAGACACCGGGACTGAGAGAGTGAGAGACAGGCACGGGGGAGACACAGGGACTGAGTGAGACACCGGGACCGAGAAAGACACAGGGAGCAAGAGACAGACACAGGGACCGAGACAGAGACAGGTACCGAGTGAGATACACAGGGACCGAGTGAGAGACACAGGGATTGAGACAGAGACAGGTACCGAGTGAGAGACACATGGAACGAGTGAGAGACACAGGAAGCGGGAGAGAGAGACAGGGCCGAGAGAGAGACACAGGGACCGAGAAAGAGACACAGGGACCGAGTGAGACACAGGGACCGAGAGAGTGACAGGGACCGAGTGAGACACAGAGACCCAGAGAGAGACACAGGGACCGAGAGAGACACAAGGACCTAGAGAGAGACACAAGGACCGAGAGAGTCACAGGGACCGACAGAGACACTGAAACAGAGAGAGATACATGGACCGAGTGAGACACAGGGACCGAGAGAGAGACAGGGACTGAGTGAGAGACACAGGGACCGAGTGAGACAGAGGGACCGAGAGAGAGACTCAGGGACCGAGAGAGACACAGGGACCGAGAGAGACACAGGGACCGAGAGAGAGACAGTGATCGAGAGAGACACAGGGACTGAAAGAGAGAGACACACAGACCGAGAGAGAGACACAAGGACCGAGAGAGACACAGGGACCGAGTGAGACACAGGGACCGAGAGAGACACAGGGACTGAGAGAGACACAGGGACCGAGAGAGAGACAGTGACCGAGAGAGACACAGGGACTGAGAGAGAGAGACACAGGGACCGAGAGAGAGACACAAGGACCGAGAGAGACACAGGGACCGAATGAGACACAGGTGTGAGAGGGAGACACAGGGACTGAGCGAGACACAGGGACCGAGTGAGACACAGCGTCCGAGAGAGACACAGGGACTGAGAGAGGGAGACACAGGGACCGAGAGAAAAACAGGGACCGGGGGAGAGAGACACAGGGACCAAGAGAGAGACACAGGGACCGAGTGAGAGACACAGGGACAGAGCGAGTCACAGGGACCGAGAGAGACACAGGGACCGAGAGAGACACAGGGACCGAGAGAGAGACACAGGGACCGAGAGAGACACAGGGACTGAGAGAGACACAGGGACCGAGAGAGAGACACAGGCACCGAGAGAGAGACACAGGGACTGAGAGAGAGACACAGTGACCGAGAGAGAGACACCGGGACAGAGAGAGAGATAGGGACCGAGAGAGAGACACAGGGACCGAGAGAGAGACACAGGGACCGAGAGAGACACAGGGACCGAGACAGAGACAGGTACAGAGTGAGAGACACAGGGACCAAGTGAGAGACACAGGGACCGAGAGAGAGAGACAGGGATCGAGAGAGAGACACAGGGACCGATTGAGACAGAGGGACCGAGAGAGTGACAGGGACCGAGAGAGAGAGACACAGGGACCGAGAGAGAAACAAGGAACTAGAGAGAGATACAGGGACCGAGAGAGTCACAGGGACCGAGAGAGAGACACAGGGACCGACCGAGACTCTGAATCTGAGAGAGAGAGACAGGGACAGAGTGAGACACAGGGACCAAGAGAGAGACGGGACCGAGTGAGAGACATGGGGACCGAGTGAGACACAGGGACCGAGAGAGACACAGGGACCGAGAGAGAGAGACAGTGACCGAGACAGACACAGGGACTGAGAGAGAGAGACACAGGGACCGACAGAGACACAGGGACCGAGTGAGACACAGAGACCGACAGAGTCACAGGGACCGAGAGAGAGACAGTGACCGAGAGAGACACAGGGACTGGGAGAGAGAGACAGAGGGACCGAGAGAGAGACACAGGCACCGAGAGAGAGACACAGGGACTGAGAGAGAGATACAGGGACCGAGAGAGACACAGGGGCCGAGTGAGACACACGGACCGAGGGAGACACAGGGACCGAGAGAGACACCGGGACCGAGAGAGACACAGGGACCGAGGGAGAGAGACACAGGGACCGAGTGAGACACAGGGAGCGAGGGAGAGAGACAGGGTCCGAGAGAGAGAGACACAGGGACCGAATGAGACACAGGGACCGAGAGAGAGACACAGGGAACAAGAGAGACACAGGGACTGAGTGAGTCACAGGGACCGAGAGAGAGACACAGAGACCGAGAGAGAGGCACAGGGACCGAGAGAGATACAGGGACCGAGAGAGACACAGGGACCGAGTGAGACACAGGGACTGAGCGAGTCACAGGGACCGAGAGAGAGACACAGAGAACGAGAGAGAGACACAGAGACCGAGAGAGAGACACAGGGAACAGGAGAGACACAGAGACCGAGAGAGAGACACAGGGAACAGGAGAGACACAGGGACCGAGAGAGAGAGGGGTGAGAGAGAGATACAGGGACCGAGAGAGACAGAGGGACCGAGTGAGACACACGGACCGAGGGAGACACAGGGACCGAGAGAGAGACACAGTGACCGAGAGAGAGACACCAGGACAGAGAGAGAGACACAGGGACCGAGAGACAGACACAGGGACTGAGAGAGAGAGAGACAGGGACCGGGAGAGACACAGGGACCGAGAAAGACACAGGGAGCAAGAGAGAGACACAGGGACCGAGAGAGACAGCGGGACCGAGAGAGACACAGGGACCGAGACAGAGACAGGTACCGAGTGAGAGATACAGGGACCGAGTGAGAGACACAGGGACCTAGAGAGAGACACAGGGACGGAGAGAAACACAGTGACCGAGAGAGAGAGACAGGGGGTGAGAGAGAGAGACAGGGACCGAGAGAGTGACAGAGGGACCGGGAGAGACACAGGGACCGAGAAAGACACAGGGAGCAAGAGAGAGACACAGGGACCGAGAGGGAAACAGGGACCGAGAGAGAGACACAGGGACCGAGAGAAACACAGTGACCGAGAGAGAGAGACAGGGACCGAGAGAGAGAGACAGGGACCGAGAGAGTGACACAGGGACCGAGTGAGACACAGGGACCGAGTGAGACACAGGGACCGAGAGGGACACAGGGACTGAGAGAGAGACACAGGGGCGGAGAGAAACACAGGGACAGAGGGAGAGAGACACAGGGACCGAGAGAGTGACACAGGGACCGGTAGAGACACAGGGACCGAGAAAGACACAGGGAGCAAGAGAGAGACACAGGGACCGAGAGGGAAACAGGGACAAAGAGAGACACAGGGACCGAGTGAGACACAGGGGTGAGAGGGAGACACAGGGACCGAGAGAGACACAGGGACCGAGTGAGACACAGGGACCGAGGGAGAGAGACACAGGGACCGAGAGAGAGACACAGGGACCGAGAGAGTCACAGGGACCGAGAGAGAGACACAGTGACCGAGAGAGAGACACCGGGACAGAGAGAGAGAGAGACAGGCACCGGGGAAGACACAGGGACCGAGGGAGAGAGACACAAGGACCTAGAAAGAGACACAGGGACCGAGTGAGAGACTCAGGGACCGAGTGAGAAACACAGGGACAGAGAGAGAGACACAGGGACCGAGTGAGACACAGGGACCGAGAAAGTGACAGGGACCGAGTGAGACACAGGGACCCAGAGAGAGACACAGGGACCGAGAGAGACGCAAGGACCTAGAGAGAGACACAGGGACCGAGTGAGACACAGGGACCGAGAGTGAGACAGGGACTGAGGGAGAGACACAGGGACTGAGAGAGAGAGACACAGGGAACAAGAGAGACACAGGGACTGAGTGAGTCACAGGGACCGAGAGAGAGACACAGAGACCGAGAGAGAGGCACAGGGACCGAGAGAGACACAGGGACCGAGTGAGACACAGGGACCGAGAGAGACACAGGGACTGAGAGAGACACAGGGACCGAGAGAGAGACAGTGACCGAGAGAGACACAGGGACTGAGAGAGAGAGACACAGGGACCGAGAGAGAGACACAAGGACCGAGAGAGACACAGGGACCGAGTGAGACACAGGTGTGAGAGGGAGACACAGGGACTGAGCGAGACACAGGGACCGAGTGAGACACAGCGTCCGAGAGAGACACAGGGACTGAGAGAGGGAGACACAGGGACCGAGAGAAAAACAGGGACCGGGGGAGAGAGACACAGGGACCAAGAGAGAGACACAGGGACCGAGTGAGAGACACAGGGACAGAGCGAGTCACAGGGACCGAGAGAGACACAGGGACCGAGAGAGACACAGGGACCGAGAGAGAGACACAGGGACCGAGAGAGACACAGGGACTGAGAGAGACACAGGGACCGAGAGAGAGACACAGGGACCGAGAGAGAGACACAGGGACTGAGAGAGAGACACCGGGACAGAGAGAGAGATAGGGACCGAGAGAGAGACACAGGGACCGAGAGAGAGACACAGGGACCGAGAGAGAGACACAGGGACCGAGAGAGACACAGGGACCGAGACAGAGACAGGTACAGAGTGAGAGACACAGGGACCAAGTGAGAGACACAGGGACCGAGAGAGAGAGACAGGGATCGAGAGAGAGACACAGGGACCGATTGAGACAGAGGGACCGAGAGAGTGACAGGGACCGAGAGAGAGAGACACAGGGACCGAGAGAGAAACAAGGACCTAGAGAGAGATACAGGGACCGAGAGAGTCACAGGGACCGAGAGAGAGACACAGGGACCGACCGAGACTCTGAATCTGAGAGAGAGAGACAGGGACAGAGTGAGACACAGGGACCAAGAGAGAGACGGGACCGAGTGAGAGACATGGGGACCGAGTGAGACACAGGGACCGAGAGAGACACAGGGACCGAGAGAGAGAGACAGTGACCGAGACAGACACAGGGACTGAGAGAGAGAGACACAGGGACCGACAGAGACACAGGGACCGAGTGAGACACCGAGACCGACAGAGTCACAGGGACCGAGAGAGAGACAGTGACCGAGAGAGACACAGGGACTGGGAGAGAGAGACAGAGGGACCGAGAGAGAGACACAGGCACCGAGAGAGAGACACAGGGACTGAGAGAGAGATACAGGGACCGAGAGAGACACAGGGGCCGAGTGAGACACACGGACCGAGGGAGACACAGGGACCGAGAGAGACACCGGGACCGAGAGAGACACAGGGACCGAGTGAGACACAGGGAGCGAGGGAGAGAGACAGGGTCCGAGAGAGAGAGACACAGGGACCGAATGAGACACAGGGACCGAGAGAGAGACACAGGGAACAAGAGAGACACAGGGACTGAGTGAGTCACAGGGACCGAGAGAGAGACACAGAGACCGAGAGAGAGGCACAGGGACCGAGAGAGATACAGGGACCGAGAGAGACACAGGGACCGAGTGAGACACAGGGACTGAGCGAGTCACAGGGACCGAGAGAGAGACACAGAGAACGAGAGAGAGACACAGAGACCGAGAGAGAGACACAGGGAACAGGAGAGACAGAGGGACCGAGAGAGAGAGGGGAGAGAGAGAGATACAGGGACCGAGAGAGACAGAGGGACCGAGTGAGACACACGGACCGAGGGAGACACAGGGACCGAGAGAGAGACACAGTGACCGAGAGAGAGACACCGGGACAGAGAGAGAGACACAGGGACCGAGAGACAGACACAGGGACTGAGAGAGAGAGAGACAGGGACCGGGAGAGACACAGGGACCGAGAAAGACACAGGGAGCAAGAGAGAGACACAGGGACCGAGAGAGACACCGGGACCGAGAGAGACACAGGGACCGAGACAGAGACAGGTACCGAGTGAGAGATACAGGGACCGAGTGAGAGACACAGGGACCTAGAGAGAGACACAGGGACGGAGAGAAACACAGTGACCGAGAGAGAGAGACAGGGGGTGAGAGAGAGAGACAGGGACCGAGAGAGTGACAGAGGGACCGGGAGAGACACAGGGACCGAGAAAGACACAGGGAGCAAGAGAGAGACACAGGGACCGAGAGGGAAACAGGGACCGAGAGAGAGACACAGGGACCGAGAGAAACACAGTGACCGAGAGAGAGAGACAGGGACCGAGAGAGAGAGACAGGGACCGAGAGAGTGACACAGGGACCGAGTGAGACACAGGGACCGAGTGAGACACAGGGACCGAGAGGGACACAGGGACTGAGAGAGAGACACAGGGGCGGAGAGAAACACAGGGACAGAGGGAGAGAGACACAGGGACCGAGAGAGAGACACAGGGACCGGTAGAGACACAGGGACCGAGAAAGACACAGGGAGCAAGAGAGAGACACAGGGACCGAGAGGGAAACAGGGACAAAGAGAGACACAGGGACCGAGTGAGACACAGGGGTGAGAGGGAGACACAGGGACCGAGAGAGACACAGGGACCGAGTGAGACACAGGGACCGAGGGAGAGAGACACAGGGACCGAGAGAGAGACACAGGGACCGAGAGAGTCACAGGGACCGAGAGAGAGACACAGTGACCGAGAGAGAGACACCGGGACAGAGAGAGAGAGAGACAGGCACCGGGGAAGACACAGGGACCGAGGGAGAGAGACACAAGGACCTAGAAAGAGACACAGGGACCGAGTGAGAGACTCAGGGACCGAGTGAGAAACACAGGGACAGAGAGAGAGACACAGGGACCGAGTGAGACACAGGGACCGAGAAAGTGACAGGGACCGAGTGAGACACAGGGACCCAGAGAGAGACACAGGGACCGAGAGAGACGCAAGGACCTAGAGAGAGACACAGGGACCGAGTGAGACACAGGGACCGAGAGTGAGACAGGGACTGAGGGAGAGACACAGGGACTGAGAGAGAGAGACACAGGGAACAAGAGAGACACAGGGACTGAGTGAGTCACAGGGACCGAGAGAGAGACACAGAGACCGAGAGAGAGGCACAGGGACCGAGAGAGACACAGGGACCGAGTGAGACACAGGGACCGAGAGAGACACAGGGACTGAGAGAGACACAGGGACCGAGAGAGAGACAGTGACCGAGAGAGACACAGGGACTGAGAGAGAGAGACACAGGGACCGAGAGAGAGACACAAGGACCGAGAGAGACACAGGGACCGAGTGAGACACAGGTGTGAGAGGGAGACACAGGGACTGAGCGAGACACAGGGACCGAGTGAGACACAGCGTTCTAGAGAGACACAGGGACCGAGAGAGGGAGACACAGGGACCGAGAGAAAAACAGGGACCGGGGGAGAGAGACACAGGGACCAAGAGAGAGACACAGGGACCGAGTGAGAGACACAGGGACAGAGCGAGTCACAGGGACCGAGAGAGACACAGGGACCGAGAGAGACACAGGGACCGAGAGAGAGAAACAGGGACCGAGAGAGACACAGGGACTGAGAGAGACACAGGGACCGAGAGAGAGACACAGGCACCGAGAGAGAGACACAGGGACTGAGAGAGAGACACAGTGACCGAGAGAGAGACACCGGGACAGAGAGAGAGATAGGGACCGAGAGAGAGACACAGGGACCGAGAGAGAGACACAGGGACCGAGAGAGACACAGGGACCGAGACAGAGACAGGTACCGAGTGAGAGACACAGGGACCTAGTGAGAGACACAGGGACCGAGAGAGAGGGACAGGGATCGAGAGAGAGACACAGAGACCGATTGAGACAGAGGGACCGAGAGAGTGACAGGGACCGAGAGAGAGACACAGTGACCGAGAGAGAGACACCGGGACAGAGAGAGAGAGAGACAGGCACCGGGGGAGACACAGGGACCGAGTGAGAGAGACACAAGGACCGAGAAAGAGACACAGGGACCGAGTGAGAGACTCAGGGACCGAGTGAGAAACACAGGGACAGAGAGAGAGAGACACATGGACCGAGTGAGACACAGGGACCGAGAAAGTGACAGGGACCGAGTGAGACACAGGGACCCAGAGAGAGACACAGGGACCGAGAGAGACGCAAGGACCGAGAAAGTGACACAGGGACCGAGTGAGAGACTCAGGGACCGAGTGAGAAACACAGGGACAGAGAGAGAGACACAGGGACCGAGTGAGACACAGGGATCGAGAAAGACACAGGGACCGAGAAAGACACAGGAAGCAAGAGACAGACACAGGGACCGAGACAGAGACAGGTACCGAGTGAGAGACACATGGACCGAGTGAGAGACGCAGGGACCGAGAGAGAGAGACAGGGACCGAGTGAGAGACACAGGGACCGAGTGAGACACAGGGACCGAGAGAGACACAGGGACTGAGAGAGACACAGGGACGGAGAGAGAGACAGTGACCGAGAGAGACACAGGGACTGAGATAGACACATGGACTGAGAGAGAGACACAAGGACCGAGAGAGACACAGGGACCGAGTGAGACATAGGGGTGAGAGGGAGACACAGGGACCGAGCGAGACAAAGGGACCGAGTGAGACACAGCGTCCGAGAGAGACACAGGGACCGAGAGAGGGAGACACAGGGACCGAGAGAGAAACAGGGACCGGGGGAGAGTGACACAGGGACCGAGAGAGAGACACAGGGACCGAGTGAGAGACACAGGGACTGAGCGAGTCACAGGGACCGAGAGAGACACAGGGACCGAGAGAGAGACACAGGGACCGAGAGAGAGACACAGGGACCGAGAGAGACACAGGGACTGAGAGAGACACAGGGACCGAGAGAGATACACAGGCACCGAGAGAGAGACACAGGGACTGAGAGAGAGACACAGGGACCGAGAGAGAGACACCGGTACAGAGAGAGAGATAGGGACCGAGAGAGAGACACAGGGACCGAGAGAGAGACACAGGGACCGAGTGAGAGACACAGGGACTGAGCGAGTCACAGGGACCGAGAGAGACACAGGGACCGAGTGAGAGACACAGGGACCAAGTGAGAGACACAGGGACCGAGAGAGAGAGACAGGGATCGAGAGAGAGACACAGGGACTGATTGAGACAGAGGGACCGAGAGAGTGACAGGGACCGAGAGAGAGAGACACAGGGACCGAGAGAGAAACTGGGACATGGGGAGAGAGACACAGGGACCGAGAGAGAGACACAGGGACCGAGTGAGAGACACAGGGACTGAGCGTGTCACAGTGACCGAGAGAGACACAGGGACTGAGAGAGAGAGACACAGGGACCGAGAGAGAGACACAAGGACCGAGAGAGACACAGGGACCGAGTGAGACACAGGTGTGAGAGGGAGACACAGGGACTGAGCGAGACACAGGGACCGAGTGAGACACAGCGTCCGAGAGAGACACAGGGACCGAGAGAGGGAGACACAGGGACCGAGAGAAAAACAGGGACCGGGGGAGAGAGACACAGGGACCAAGAGAGAGACACAGGGACCGAGTGAGAGACACAGGGACAGATCGAGTCACAGGGACCGAGAGAGACAGAGGGACCGAGAGAGACACAGGGACCGAGAGAGAGACACAGGGTCCGAGAGAGACACAGGGACTGAGAGAGACACAGGGACCGAGAGAGAGACACAGGCACCGAGAGAGAGACACAGGGACGGAGAGAGAGACACAGTGACCGAGAGAGAGACACCGGGACAGAGAGAGAGATAGGGACCGAGAGAGAGACACAGGGACCGAGAGAGAGACACAGGGACCGAGAGGGAAACAGGGACCGAGAGAGAGACACAGGGACCGAGAGAAACACAGTGACCGAGAGAGAGAGACAGGGACCGAGAGAGAGAGACAGGGACCGAGAGAGGGAAACAGGGACAAAGAGAGACACAGAGACCGAGTGAGACACAGGGGTGAGAGGGAGACACAGGGACCGAGAGAGACACAGGGACCGAATGAGACACAGGGACCGAGGGAGAGAGACACAGGGACCGAGAGAGAGACACAGGGTCCGAGAGAGTCACAGGGACCGAGAGAGAGACACAGTGACCGAGAGAGAGACACCGGGACAGAGAGAGAGAGAGACAGGCACCGGGGGAGACACAGGGACCGAGGGAGAGAGACACAAGGACCGAGAAAGAGACACAGGGACCGAGTGAGAGACTCAGGGACCGAGTGAGAAACACAGGGACAGAGAGAGAGAGACACAGGGACCGAGTGAGACATAGGGACCGAGAAAGTGACAGGGACCGAGTGAGACACAGGGACCCAGAGAGAGACACAGGGACCGAGAGAGACGCAAGGACCGAGAAAGTGACACAGGGACCGAGTGAGAGACTCAGGGACCGAGTGAGAAACACAGGGACAGAGAGAGAGACACAGGGACCGAGTGAGACACAGGGATCGAGAAAGACACAGGGACCGAGAAAGACACAGGGAGCAAGAGACAGACACAGGGACCGAGACAGAGACAGGTACCGAGTGAGAGACACATGGACCGAGTGAGAGACGCAGGGACCGAGAGAGAGAGACAGGGACCGAGTGAGAGACACAGGGACCGAGTGAGACACAGGGACCGAGAGAGACACAGGGACTGAGAGAGACACAGGGACGGAGAGAGAGACAGTGACCGAGAGAGACACAGGGACTGAGATAGACACATGGACTGAGAGAGAGACACAAGGACCGAGAGAGACACAGGGACCGAGTGAGACATAGGGGTGAGAGGGAGACACAGGGACCGAGCGAGACACAGGGACCGAGTGAGACACAGCGTCCGAGAGAGACACAGGGACCGAGAGAGGGAGACACAGGGACCGAGAGAGAAACAGGGACCGGGGGAGAGTGACACAGGGACCGAGAGAGAGACACAGGGACCGAGTGAGAGACACAGGGACTGAGCGAGTCACAGGGACCGAGAGAGACACAGGGACCGAGAGAGAGACACAGGGACCGAGAGAGAGACACAGGGACCGAGAGAGACACATTGACTGAGAGAGACACAGGGACCGAGAGAGATACACAGGCACCGAGAGAGAGACACAGGGACTGAGAGAGAGACACAGGGACCGAGAGAGAGACACCGGTACAGAGAGAGAGATAGGGACCGAGAGAGAGACACAGGGACCGAGAGAGAGACACAGGGACCGAGTGAGAGACACAGGGACTGAGCGAGTCACAGGGACCGAGAGCGACACAGGGACCGAGTGAGAGACACAGGGACCAAGTGAGAGACACAGGGACCGAGAGAGAGAGACAGGGATCGAGAGAGAGACACAGGGACCGATTGAGACAGAGGGACCGAGAGAGTGACAGGGACCGAGAGAGAGAGACACAGGGACCGAGAGAGAAACTGGGACATGGGGAGAGAGACACAGGGACCGAGAGAGAGACACAGGGACCGAGTGAGAGACACAGGGACTGAGCGTGTCACAGGGACCGAGAGAGACACAGGGACCGAGAGATCGAGACACAGGGACCGAGAGAGAGACACAGGGACCGAGAGAGACACAGGGACTGAGAGAGACACAGGGTCCGAGAGAAAGACACAGGGACTGAGAGAGTGACACAGGGACCAAGAGAGACACCAGGACCGAGAGAGACACAGGGGTGAGAGAGAGATACAGGGACCGAGAGAGACACAGGGACCGAGTGAGACACAGGGACCGAGGGAGAGAGACAGGGTCCGAGAGAGAGAGACACAGGGGCTGAATGAGACTCAGGGACCGAGAGAGAGAGACACAGGGACTGAGAGAGTCACAGGGAGCGAGAGAGAAACACAGGCACTGAGAGAGAGACACAGGGACTGAGAGAGAGACACAGGGACTGAGAGAGTCACAGGGAGCGAGAGAGAGATACAGGCACTGAGAGAGAGACACAGGGACTGAGAGAGAGACACAGGGACTGAGAGAGAGAGACACAGGGACTGAGAGAGAGACACAGGGACCAAGAGAGACACCAGGACCGAGAGAGACACAGGGACCCAGAGTGAGACACAGGGATCGAGAGAGACACAGGGACCCAGAGAGAGACACAGGGACCGAGAGAGACACAAGGACCTAGAGACAGACACAGGGACCGAGAGAGTCACAGGGACTGAGAGAGACACAGGGACCGAGAGAGAGACACCGGGACTGAGAGAGTGAGAGACAGGCACCGGGGGAGACACAGGGACTGAGTGAGACACCGGGACCGAGAAAGACACAGGGAGCAAGAGACAGACACAGGGACCGAGACAGAGACAGGTACCGAGTGAGATACACAGGGACCGAGTGAGAGACACAGGGACTGAGACAGAGACAGGTACCGAGTGAGAGACACATGGAACGAGTGAGAGACACAGGAAGCGGGAGAGAGAGACAGGGCCGAGAGAGAGACACAGGGACCGAGAAAGAGACACAGGGACCGAGTGAGACACAGAGACCCAGAGAGAGACACAGGGACCGAGAGAGACACAAGGACCTAGAGAGAGACACAAGGACCGAGAGAGTCACAGGGACCGACAGAGACACTGAAACAGAGAGAGATACAGGGACCGAGTGAGACACAGGGACCGAGAGAGAGACAGGGACTGAGTGAGAGACACAGGGACCGAGTGAGACACAGGGACCGAGAGAGAGACTCAGGGACCGAGAGAGACACAGGGACCGAGAGAGACACAGGGACCGAGAGAGAGACAGTGATCGAGAGAGACACAGGGACTGAAAGAGAGACGCAAGGACCGAGAAAGTGACACAGGGACCGAGTGAGAGACTCAGGGACCGAGTGAGAAACACAGGGACAGAGAGAGAGACACAGGGACCGAGTGAGACACAGGGATCGAGAAAGACACAGGGACCGAGAAAGACACAGGGAGCAAGAGACAGACACAGGGACCGAGACAGAGACAGGTACCGAGTGAGAGACACATGGACCGAGTGAGAGACGCAGGGACCGAGAGAGAGAGACAGGGACCGAGTGAGAGACACAGGGACCGAGTGAGACACAGGGACCGAGAGAGACACAGGGACTGAGAGAGACACAGGGACGGAGAGAGAGACAGTGACCGAGAGAGACACAGGGACTGAGATAGACACATGGACTGAGAGAGAGACACAAGGACCGAGAGAGACACAGGGACCGAGTGAGACATAGGGGTGAGAGGGAGACACAGGGACCGAGCGAGACAAAGGGACCGAGTGAGACACAGCGTCCGAGAGAGACACAGGGACCGAGAGAGGGAGACACAGGGACCGAGAGAGAAACAGGGACCGGGGGAGAGTGACACAGGGACCGAGAGAGAGACACAGGGACCGAGTGAGAGACACAGGGACTGAGCGAGTCACAGGGACCGAGAGAGACACAGGGACCGAGAGAGAGACACAGGGACCGAGAGAGAGACACAGGGACCGAGAGAGACACAGGGACTGAGAGAGACACAGGGACCGAGAAAGATACACAGGCACTGAGAGAGAGACACAGGGACTGAGAGAGAGACACAGGGACCGAGAGAGAGACACCGGTACAGAGAGAGAGATAGGGACCGAGAGAGAGACACAGGGACCGAGAGAGAGACACAGGGACCGAGTGAGAGACACAGGGACTGAGCGAGTCACAGGGACCGAGAGAGACACAGGGACCGAGTGAGAGACACAGGGACCAAGTGAGAGACACAGGGACCGAGAGAGAGAGACAGGGATCGAGAGAGAGACACAGGGACTGATTGAGACAGAGGGACCGAGAGAGTGACAGGGACCGAGAGAGATAGACACAGGGACCGAGAGAGAAACTGGGACATGGGGAGAGAGACACAGGGACCGAGAGAGAGACACAGGGACCGAGTGAGAGACACAGGGACTGAGCGTGTCACAGGGACCGAGAGAGACACAGGGACCGAGAGATCGAGACACAGGGACCGAGAGAGAGACACAGGGACCGAGAGAGACACAGGGACCGAGAGATCGAGACACAGGGACCGAGAGAGAGACACAGGGACCGAGAGAGACACAGGGGTGAGAGAGAGATACAGGGACCGAGAGAGACACAGGGACCGAGTGAGACACAGGGACCGAGGGAGAGAGACAGGGTCCGAGAGAGAGAGACACAGGGACTGAATGAGACACAGGGACCGAGAGAGAGAGACACAGGGACTGAGAGAGTCACAGGGAGCGAGAGAGAGACACAGGCACTGAGAGAGAGACACAGGGACTGAGAGAGAGACACAGGGACTGAGAGAGTCACAGGGAGCGAGAGAGAGATACAGGCACTGAGAGAGAGACACAGGGACTGAGAGAGAGACACAGGGACTGAGAGAGAGACACAGGGACCAAGAGAGACACCAGGACCGAGAGAGACACAGGGACCGAGTGAGAGACACAGGGACCCAGAGTGAGACACAGGGATCGAGAGAGACACAGGGACCCAGAGAGAGACACAGGGACCGAGAGAGTCACAGGGACCGAGAGAGAGACACAGTGACCGAGAGAGAGACACCGGGACTGAGAGAGTGAGAGACAGGCACCGGGGGAGACACAGGGACTGAGTGAGACACCGGGACCGAGAAAGACACAGGGAGCAAGAGACAGACACAGGGACCGAGACAGAGACAGGTACCGAGTGAGATACACAGGGACCGAGTGAGAGACACAGGGACTGAGACAGAGACAGGTACCGAGTGAGAGACACATGGAACGAGTGAGAGACACAGGAAGCGGGAGAGAGAGACAGGGCCGAGAGAGAGACACAGGGACCGAGAAAGAGACACAGGGACCGAGTGAGACACAGGGAACGAGAGAGTGACAGGGACCGAGTGAGACACAGAGACCCAGAGAGAGACACAGGGACCGAGAGAGACACAAGGACCTAGAGAGAGACGCAAGGACCGAGAGAGTCACAGGGACCGACAGAGACACTGAAACAGAGAGAGATACAGGGACCGAGTGAGACACAGGGACCGAGAGAGAGACAGGGACTGAGTGAGAGACACAGGGACCGAGTGAGACACAGGGACCGAGAGAGAGACTCAGGGACCGAGAGAGACACAGGGACCGAGAGAGACACAGGGACCGAGAGAGAGACAGTGATCGAGAGAGACACAGGGACTGAAAGAGAGAGACACACAGACCGAGAGAGAGACACAAGGACCGAGAGAGACACAGGGACCGAGTGAGACACAGGGACCGAGAGAGACACAGGGACTGAGAGAGACACAGGGACCGAGAGAGAGACAGTGACCGAGAGAGACACAGGGACTGAGAGAGAGAGACACAGGGACCGAGAGAGAGACACAAGGACCGAGAGAGACACAGGGACCGAGTGAGACACAGGTGTGAGAGGGAGACACAGGGACTGAGCGAGACACAGGGACCGAGTGAGACACAGCGTCCGAGAGAGACACAGGGACCGAGAGAGGGAGACACAGGGACCGAGAGAAAAACAGGGACCGGGGGAGAGAGACACAGGGACCAAGAGAGAGACACAGGGACCGAGTGAGAGACACAGGGACAGATCGAGTCACAGGGACCGAGAGAGACACAGGGACCGAGAGAGACACAGGGACCGAGAGAGAGACACAGGGTCCGAGAGAGACACAGGGACTTAGAGAGACACAGGGACCGAGAGAGAGACACAGGCACCGAGAGAGAGACACAGGGACTGAGAGAGAGACACAGTGACCGAGAGAGAGACACCGGGACAGAGAGAGAGATAGGGACCGAGAGAGAGACACAGGGACCGAGAGAGAGACACAGGGACCGAGAGGGAAACAGGGACCGAGAGAGAGACACAGGGACCGAGAGAAACACAGTGACCGAGAGAGAGAGACAGGGACCGAGAGAGAGACACAGGGACCGAGAAAGAGACACAGGGACCGAGAGGGAAACAGGGACAAAGAGAGACACAGGGACCGAGTGAGACACAGGGGTGAGAGGGAGACACGGGGACCGAGAGAGACACAGGGACCGAGTGAGACACAGGGACCGAGGGAGAGAGACACAGGGACCGAGAGAGAGACACAGGGTCCGAGAGAGTCACAGGGACCGAGAGAGAGACACAGTGACCGAGAGAGAGACACCGGGACAGAGAGAGAGAGAGACAGGCACCGGGGGAGACACAGGGACCGAGGGAGAGAGACACAAGGACCGAGAAAGAGACACAGGGACCGAGTGAGAGACTCAGGGACCGAGTGAGAAACACAGGGACAGAGAGAGAGAGACACAGGGACCGAGTGAGACATAGGGACCGAGAAAGTGACAGGGACCGAGTGAGACACAGGGACCCAGAGAGAGACACAGGGACCGAGAGAGACGCAAGGACCGAGAAAGTGACACAGGGACCGAGTGAGAGACTCAGGGACCGAGTGAGAAACACAGGGACAGAGAGAGAGACACAGGGACCGAGTGAGACACAGGGATCGAGAAAGACACAGGGACCGAGAAAGACACAGGGAGCAAGAGACAGACACAGGGACCGAGACAGAGACAGGTACCGAGTGAGAGACACATGGACCGAGTGAGAGACGCAGGGACCGAGAGAGAGAGACAGGGACCGAGTGAGAGACACAGGGACCGAGTGAGACACAGGGACCGAGAGAGACACAGGGACTGAGAGAGACACAGGGACGGAGAGAGAGACAGTGACCGAGAGAGACACAGGGACTGAGATAGACACATGGACTGAGAGAGAGACACAAGGACCTAGAGAGACACAGGGACCGAGTGAGACATAGGGGTGAGAGGGAGACACAGGGACCGAGCGAGACACAGGGACCGAGTGAGACACAGCGTCCGAGAGAGACACAGGGACCGAGAGAGGGAGACACAGGGACCGAGAGAGAAACAGGGACCGGGGGAGAGTGACACAGGGACCGAGAGAGAGACACAGGGACCGAGTGAGAGACACAGGGACTGAGCGAGTCACAGGGACCGAGAGAGACACAGGGACCGAGAGAGAGACACAGGGACCGAGAGAGAGACACAGGGACCGAGAGAGACACATTGACTGAGAGAGACACAGGGACCGAGAGAGATACACAGGCACCGAGAGAGAGACACAGGGACTGAGAGAGAGACACAGGGACCGAGAGAGAGACACCGGTACAGAGAGAGAGATAGGGACCGAGAGAGAGACACAGGGACCGAGAGAGAGACACAGGGACCGAGTGAGAGACACAGGGACTGAGCGAGTCACAGGGACCGAGAGAGACACAGGGACCGAGTGAGAGACACAGGGACCAAGTGAGAGACACAGGGACCGAGAGAGAGAGACAGGGATCGAGAGAGAGACACAGGGACCGAGTGAGACAGAGGGACCGAGAGAGTGTCAGGGACCGAGAGAGAGAGACACAGGGACCGAGAGAGAAACTGGGACATGGGGAGAGAGACACAGGGACCGAGAGAGAGACACAGGGACCGAGTGAGAGACACAGGGACTGAGCGTGTCACAGGGACCGAGAGAGACACAGGGACCGAGAGATCGAGACACAGGGACCGAGAGAGAGACACAGGGACCGAGAGAGACACAGGGACTGAGAGAGACACAGGGTCCGAGAGAAAGACACAGGGACTGAGAGAGTGACACAGGGACCAAGAGAGACACCAGGACCGAGAGAGACACAGGGGTGAGAGAGAGATACAGGGACCGAGAGAGACACAGGGACCGAGTGAGACACAGGGACCGAGGGAGAGAGACAGGGTCCGAGAGAGATAGACACAGGGACTGAATGAGACTCAGGGACCGAGAGAGAGAGACACAGGGACTGAGAGAGTCACAGGGAGCGAGAGAGAGACACAGGCACTGAGAGAGAGACACAGGGACTGAGAGAGAGACACAGGGACTGAGAGAGTCACAGGGAGCGAGAGAGAGATACAGGCACTGAGAGAGAGACACAGGGACTGAGAGAGAGACACAGGGACTGAGAGAGAGACACAGGGACTGAGAGAGAGACACAGGGACCAAGAGAGACACCAGGACCGAGAGAGACACAGGGACCCAGAGAGAGACACAGGGACCGAGAGAGACACAAGGACCTAGAGAGAGACACAGGGACCGAGAGAGTCACAGGGACCGAGAGAGAGACACAGTGACCGAGAGAGAGACACCGGGACTGAGAGAGTGAGAGACAGGCACCGGGGGAGACACAGGGACTGAGTGAGACACCGGGACCGAGAAAGACACAGGGAGCAAGAGACAGACACAGGGACCGAGACAGAGACAGGTACCGAGTGAGATACACAGGGACCGAGTGAGAGACACAGGGACTGAGACAGAGACAGGTACCGAGTGAGAGACACATGGAACGAGTGAGAGACACAGGAAGCGGGAGAGAGAGACAGGGCCGAGAGAGAGACACAGGGACCGAGAAAGAGACACAGGGACCGAGTGAGACACAGAGACCCAGAGAGAGACACAGGGACCGAGAGAGACACAAGGACCTAGAGAGAGACACAAGGACCGAGAGAGTCACAGGGACCGACAGAGACACTGAAACAGAGAGAGATACAGGGACCGAGTGAGACACAGGGACCGAGAGAGAGACAGGGACTGAGTGAGAGACACAGGGACCGAGTGAGACACAGGGACCGAGAGAGAGACTCAGGGACCGAGAGAGACACAGGGACGGAGAGAGACACAGGGACCGAGAGAGAGACAGTGATCGAGAGAGACACAGGGACTGAAAGAGAGAGACACACAGACCGAGAGAGAGACACAAGGACCGAGAGAGACACAGGGACCGAGTGAGACACAGGGACCGAGAGAGACACAGGGACTGAGAGAGACACAGGGACCGAGAGAGAGACAGTGACCGAGAGAGACACAGGGACTGAGAGAGAGAGACACAGGGACCGAGAGAGAGACACAAGGACCGAGAGAGACACAGGGACCGAGTGAGACACAGGTGTGAGAGGGAGACACAGGGACTGAGCGAGACACAGGGACCGAGTGAGACACAGCGTCCGAGAGAGACACAGGGACCGAGAGAGGGAGACACAGGGACCGAGAGAAAAACAGGGACCGGGGGAGAGAGACACAGGGACCAAGAGAGAGACACAGGGACCGAGTGAGAGACACAGGGACAGAGCGAGTCACAGGGACCGAGAGAGACACAGGGACCGAGAGAGACACAGGGACCGAGAGAGACACAGGGACTGAGAGAGACACAGGGACCGAGAGAGAGACACAGGCACCGAGAGAGAGACACAGGGACTGAGAGAGAGACACAGTGACCGAGAGAGAGACACCGGGACAGAGAGAGAGATAGGGACCGAGAGAGAGACACAGGGACCGAGAGAGAGACACAGGGACCGAGAGAGACACAGGGACCGAGACAGAGACAGGTACCGAGTGAGAGACACAGGGACCAAGTGAGAGACACAGGGACCGAGAGAGAGAGACAGGGATCGAGAGAGAGACACAGGGACCGATTGAGACAGAGGGACCGAGAGAGTGACAGGGACCGAGAGAGAGAGACACAGGGACCGAGAGAGAAACAAGGACCTAGAGAGAGATACAGGGACCGAGAGAGTCACAGGGACCGAGAGAGAGACACAGGGACCGACCGAGACTCTGAATCTGAGAGAGAGAGACAGGGACAGAGTGAGACACAGGGACCAAGAGAGAGACTGGACCGAGTGAGAGACATGGGGACCGAGTGAGACACAGGGACCGAGAGAGACACAGGGACCGAGAGAGAGAGACAGTGACCGAGACAGACACAGGGACTGAGAGAGAGAGACACAGGGACCGAGAGAGACACAGGGACCGAGTGAGACACAGAGACCGACAGAGTCACAGGGACCGAGAGAGAGACAGTGACCGAGAGAGACACAGGGACTGGGAGAGAGAGACAGAGGGACCGAGAGAGAGACACAGGCACCGAGAGAGAGACACAGGGACTGAGAGAGAGATACAGGGACCGAGAGAGACACAGGGGCCGAGTGAGACACACGGACCGAGGGAGACACAGGGACCGAGAGAGACACCGGGACCGAGAGAGATACAGGGACCGAGGGAGAGAGACACAGGGACCGAGTGAGACACAGGGAGCGAGGGAGAGAGACAGGGTCCGAGAGAGAGAGACACAGGGACCGAATGAGACACAGGGACCGAGAGAGAGACACAGGGAACAAGAGAGACACAGGGACTGAGTGAGTCACAGGGACCGAGAGAGAGACACAGAGACCGAGAGAGAGGCACAGGGACCGAGAGAGATACAGGGACCGAGAGAGACACAGGGACCGAGTGAGACACAGGGACTGAGCGAGTCACAGGGACCGAGAGAGAGACACAGAGAACGAGAGAGAGACACAGAGACCGAGAGAGAGACACAGGGAACAGGAGAGACACAGGGACCGAGAGAGAGAGGGGTGAGAGAGAGATACAGGGACCGAGAGAGACAGAGGGACCGAGTGAGACACACGGACCGAGGGAGACACAGGGACCGAGAGAGAGACACAGTGACCGAGAGAGAGACACCGGGACAGAGAGAGAGACACAGGGACCGAGTGAGAGACACAGGGACTGAGAGAGAGAGAGACAGGGACCGGGAGAGACACAGGGACCGAGAAAGACACAGGGAGCAAGAGAGAGACACAGGGACCGAGAGAGACACCGGGACCGAGAGAGACACAGGGACCGAGACAGAGACAGGTACCGAGTGAGAGACACAGGGACCGAGTGAGAGACACAGGGACCTAGAGAGAGATACAGGGACGGAGAGAAACACAGTGACCGAGAGAGAGAGACAGGGAGTGAGAGAGAGAGACAGGGACCGAGAGAGTGACAGAGGGACCGGGAGAGACACAGGGACCGAGAAAGACACAGGGAGCAAGAGAGAGACACAGGGACCGAGAGGGAAACAGGGACAAAGAGAGACACAGGGACCGAGTGAGACACAGGGGTGAGAGGGAGACACAGGGACCGAGAGAGACACAGGGACCGAGTGAGACACAGGGACCGAGGGAGAGAGACACAGGGACCGAGAGAGAGACACAGGGACCGAGAGAGTCACAGGGACCGAGAGAGAGACACAGTGACCGCGAGAGAGACACCGGGACAGAGAGAGAGAGAGACAGGCACCGGGGGAGACACAGGGACCGAGGGAGAGAGACACAAGGACCGAGAAAGAGACACAGGGACCGAGTGAGAGACTCAGGGACCGAGTGAGAAACACAGGGACAGAGAGAGAGAGACACAGGGACCGAGTGAGACACAGGGACCGAGAAAGTGACAGGGACCGAGTGAGACACAGGGACCCAGAGAGAGACACAGGGACCGAGAGAGACGCAAGGACCGAGAAAGTGACACAGGGACCGAGTGAGAGACTCAGGGACCGAGTGAGAAACACAGGGACAGAGAGAGAGACACAGGGACCGAGTGAGACACAGGGATCGAGAAAGACACATGGACCGAGAAAGACACAGGGAGCAAGAGACAGACACAGGGACCGAGACAGAGACAGGTACCGAGTGAGAGACACATGGACCGAGTGAGAGACGCAGGGACCGAGAGAGAGAGACAGGGACCGAGTGAGAGACACAGGGACCGAGTGAGACACAGGGACCGAGAGAGACACAGGGACTGAGAGAGACACAGGGACGGAGAGAGAGACAGTGACCGAGAGAGACACAGGGACTGAGATAGACACATGGTCTGAGAGAGAGACACAAGGACCGAGAGAGACACAGGGACCGAGTGAGACATAGGGGTGAGAGGGAGACACAGGGACCGAGCGAGACACAGGGACCGAGTGAGACACAGCGTCCGAGAGAGACACAGGGACCGAGAGAGGGAGACACAGGGACCGAGAGAGAAACAGGGACCGGGGGAGAGTGACACAGGGACCGAGAGAGAGACACAGGGACCGAGTGAGAGACACAGGGACTGAGCGAGTCACAGGGACCGAGAGAGACACAGGGACCGAGAGAGAGACACAGGGACCGAGAGAGAGACACAGTGACCGAGAGAGACACATTGACTGAGAGAGACACAGGGACCGAGAGAGATACACAGGCACCGAGAGAGAGACACAGGGACTGAGAGAGAGACACAGGGACCGAGAGAGAGACACCGGTACAGAGAGAGAGATAGGGACCGAGAGAGAGACGCAGGGACCGAGAGAGAGACACAGGGACCGAGTGAGAGACACAGGGACTGAGCGAGTCACAGGGACCGAGAGAGACACAGGGACCGAGTGAGAGACACAGGGACCAAGTGAGAGACACAGGGACCGAGAGAGAGAGACAGGGATCGAGAGAGAGACACAGGGACCGATTGAGACAGAGGGACCGAGAGAGTGTCAGGGACCGAGAGTGAGAGACACAGGGACCGAGAGAGAAACTGGGACATGGGGAGAGAGACACAGGGACCGAGAGAGAGACACAGGGACCGAGTGAGAGACACAGGGACTGAGCGTGTCACAGGGACCGAGAGAGACACAGGGACCGAGAGATCGAGACACAGGGACCGAGAGAGAGACACAGGGACCGAGAGAGACACAGGGACTGAGAGAGACACAGGGTCCGAGAGAAAGACACAGGGACTGAGAGAGTGACACAGGGACCAAGAGAGACACCAGGACCGAGAGAGACACAGGGGTGAGAGAGAGATACAGGGACCGAGAGAGACACAGGGACCGAGTGAGACACAGGGACCGAGGGAGAGAGACAGGGTCCGAGAGAGAGAGACACAGGGACTGAATGAGACTCAGGGACCGAGAGAGAGAGACACAGGGACTGAGAGAGTCACAGGGAGCGAGAGAGAGACACAGGCACTGAGAGAGAGACACAGGGACTGAGAGAGAGACACAGGGACTGAGAGAGTCACAGGGAGCGAGAGAGAGATACAGGCACTGAGAGAGAGACACAGGGACTGAGAGAGAGACACAGGGACTGAGAGAGAGACACAGGGACTGAGAGAGAGACACAGGGACCAAGAGAGACACCAGGACCGAGAGAGACACAGGGACCCAGAGTGAGACACAGGGATCGAGAGAGACACAGGGACCCAGAGAGAGACACAGGGACCGAGAGAGACACAAGGACCTAGAGACAGACACAGGGACCGAGAGAGTCACAGGGACCGAGAGAGAGACACAGTGACCGAGAGAGAGACACCGGGACTGAGAGAGTGAGAGACAGGCACCGGGGGAGACACAGGGACTGAGTGAGACACCGGGACCGAGAAAGACACAGGGAGCAAGAGACAGACACAGGGACCGAGACAGAGACAGGTACCAAGTGAGATACACAGGGACCGAGTGAGAGACACAGGGACTGAGACAGAGACAGGTACCGAGTGAGAGACACATGGAACGAGTGAGAGACACAGGAAGCGGGAGAGAGAGACAGGGCCGAGAGAGAGACACAGGGACCGAGAAAGAGACACAGGGACCGAGTGAGACACAGAGACCCAGAGAGAGACACAGGGACCGAGAGAGACACAAGGACCTAGAGAGAGACACAAGGACCGAGAGAGTCACAGGGACCGACAGAGACACTGAAACAGAGAGAGATACAGGGACCGAGTGAGACACAGGGACCGAGAGAGAGACAGGGACTGAGTGAGAGACACAGGGACCGAGTGAGACACAGGGACCGAGAGAGAGACTCAGGGACCGAGAGAGACACAGGGACCGAGAGAGACACAGGGACCGAGAGAGAGACAGTGATCGAGAGAGACACAGGGACTGAAAGAGAGAGACACACAGACCGAGAGAGAGACACAAGGACCGAGAGAGACACAGGGACCGAGTGAGACACAGGGACCGAGAGAGACACAGGGACTGAGAGAGACACAGGGACCGAGAGAGAGACAGTGACCGAGAGAGACACAGGGACTGAGAGAGAGAGACACAGGGACCGAGAGAGAGACACAAGGACCGAGAGAGACACAGGGACCGAGTGAGACACAGGTGTGAGAGGGAGACACAGGGACTGAGCGAGACACAGGGACCGAGTGAGACACAGCGTCCGAGAGAGACACAGGGACCGAGAGAGGGAGACACAGGGACCGAGAGAAAAACAGGGACCGGGGGAGAGAGACACAGGGACCAAGAGAGAGACACAGGGACCGAGTGAGAGACACAGGGACAGAGCGAGTCACAGGGACCGAGAGAGACACAGGGACCGAGAGAGACACAGGGACCGAGAGAGACACAGGGACTGAGAGAGACACAGGGACCGAGAGAGAGACACAGGCACCGAGAGAGAGACACAGGGACTGAGAGAGAGACACAGTGACCGAGAGAGAGACACCGGGACAGAGAGAGAGATAGGGACCGAGAGAGAGACACAGGGACCGAGAGAGAGACACAGGGACCGAGAGAGACACAGGGACCGAGACAGAGACAGGTACCGAGTGAGAGACACAGGGACCAAGTGAGAGACACAGGGACCGAGAGAGAGAGACAGGGATCGAGAGAGAGACACAGGGACCGATTGAGACAGAGGGACCGAGAGAGTGACAGGGACCGAGAGAGAGAGACACAGGGACCGAGAGAGAAACAAGGACCTAGAGAGAGATACAGGGACCGAGAGAGTCACAGGGACCGAGAGAGAGACACAGGGACCGACCGAGACTCTGAATCTGAGAGAGAGAGACAGGGACAGAGTGAGACACAGGGACCAAGAGAGAGACTGGACCGAGTGAGAGACATGGGGACCGAGTGAGACACAGGGACCGAGAGAGACACAGGGACCGAGAGAGAGAGACAGTGACCGAGACAGACACAGGGACTGAGAGAGAGAGACACAGGGACCGAGAGAGACACAGGGACCGAGTGAGACACAGAGACCGACAGAGTCACAGGGACCGAGAGAGAGACAGTGACCGAGAGAGACACAGGGACTGGGAGAGAGAGACAGAGGGACCGAGAGAGAGACACAGGCACCGAGAGAGAGACACAGGGACTGAGAGAGAGATACAGGGACCGAGAGAGACACAGGGGCCGAGTGAGACACACGGACCGAGGGAGACACAGGGACCGAGAGAGACACCGGGACCGAGAGAGACACAGGGACCGAGGGAGAGAGACACAGGGACCGAGTGAGACACAGGGAGCGAGGGAGAGAGACAGGGTCCGAGAGAGAGAGACACAGGGACCGAATGAGACACAGGGACCGAGAGAGAGACACAGGGAACAAGAGAGACACAGGGACTGAGTGAGTCACAGGGACCGAGAGAGAGACACAGAGACCGAGAGAGAGGCACAGGGACCGAGAGAGATACAGGGACCGAGAGAGACACAGGGACCGAGTGAGACACAGGGACTGAGCGAGTCACAGGGACCGAGAGAGAGACACAGAGAACGAGAGAGAGACACAGAGACCGAGAGAGAGACACAGGGAACAGGAGAGACACAGGGACCGAGAGAGAGAGGGGTGAGAGAGAGATACAGGGACCGAGAGAGACAGAGGGACCGAGTGAGACACACGGACCGAGGGAGACACAGGGACCGAGAGAGAGACACAGTG
This sequence comes from Prionace glauca, assembly GCA_037974335.1. Classification (NCBI taxonomy): domain Eukaryota; kingdom Metazoa; phylum Chordata; class Chondrichthyes; order Carcharhiniformes; family Carcharhinidae; genus Prionace; species Prionace glauca. The sequence goes on from JBBMRE010000114.1 coordinate 1,028,689, forward strand.
ACCGAGAGAGAGACACCGGGACAGAGAGAGAGACACAGGGACCGAGTGAGAGACACAGGGACTGAGAGAGAGAGAGACAGGGACCGGGAGAGACACAGGGACCGAGAAAGACACAGGGAGCAAGAGAGAGACACAGGGACCGAGAGAGACACCGGGACCGAGAGAGACACAGGGACCGAGACAGAGACAGGTACCGAGTGAGAGACACAGGGACCGAGTGAGAGACACAGGGACCTAGAGAGAGATACAGGGACGGAGAGAAACACAGTGACCGAGAGAGAGAGACAGGGAGTGAGAGAGAGAGACAGGGACCGAGAGAGTGACAGAGGGACCGGGAGAGACACAGGGAACGAGAAAGACACAGGGAGCAAGAGAGAGACACAGGGACCGAGAGGGAAACAGGGACAAAGAGAGACACAGGGACCGAGTGAGACACAGGGGTGAGAGGGAGACACAGGGACCGAGAGAGACACAGGGACCGAGTGAGACACAGGGACCGAGGGAGTGAGACACAGGGACCGAGAGAGAGACACAGGGACCGAGAGAGTCACAGGGACCGAGAGAGAGACACAGTGACCGCGAGAGAGACACCGGGACAGAGAGAGAGAGAGACAGGCACCGGGGGAGACACAGGGACCGAGGGAGAGAGACACAAGGACCGAGAAACAGACACAGGGACCGAGTGAGAGACTCAGGGACCGAGTGAGAAACACAGGGACAGAGAGAGAGAGACACAGGGACCGAGTGAGACACAGGGACCGAGAAAGTGACAGGGACCGAGTGAGACACAGGGACCCAGAGAGAGACACAGGGACCGAGAGAGACGCAAGGACCGAGAAAGTGACACAGGGACCGAGTGAGAGACTCAGGGACCGAGTGAGAAACACAGGGACAGAGAGAGAGACACAGGGACCGAGTGAGACACAGGGATCGAGAAAGACACATGGACCGAGAAAGACACAGGGAGCAAGAGACAGACACAGGGACCGAGACAGAGACAGGTACCGAGTGAGAGACACATGGACCGAGTGAGAGACGCAGGGACCGAGAGAGAGAGACAGGGACCGAGTGAGAGACACAGGGACCGAGTGAGACACAGGGACCGAGAGAGACACAGGGACTGAGAGAGACACAGGGACGGAGAGAGAGACAGTGACCGAGAGAGACACAGGGACTGAGATAGACACATGGACTGAGAGAGAGACACAAGGACCGAGAGAGACACAGGGACCGAGTGAGACATAGGGGTGAGAGGGAGACACAGGGACCGAGCGAGACACAGGGACCGAGTGAGACACAGCGTCCGAGAGAGACACAGGGACCGAGAGAGGGAGACACAGGGACCGAGAGAGAAACAGGGACCGGGGGAGAGTGACACAGGGACCGAGAGAGAGACACAGGGACTGAGCGAGTCACAGGGACCGAGAGAGACACAGGGACCGAGAGAGAGACACAGGGACCGAGAGAGAGACACAGGGACCGAGAGAGACACAGGGACTGAGAGAGACACAGGGACCGAGAGAGATACACAGGCACCGAGAGAGAGACACAGGGACTGAGAGAGAGACACAGGGACCGAGAGAGAGACACCGGTACAGAGAGAGAGATAGGGACCGAGAGAGAGACACAGGGACCGAGAGAGAGACACAGGGACCGAGTGAGAGACACAGGGACCGAGAGAGACACAAGGACCTAGAGAGAGACGCAAGGACCGAGAGAGTCACAGGGACCGACAGAGACACTGAAACAGAGAGAGATACAGGGACCGAGTGAGACACAGGGACCGAGAGAGAGACAGGGACTGAGTGAGAGACACAGGGACCGAGTGAGACACAGGGACCGAGAGAGAGACTCAGGGACCGAGAGGGACACAGGGACCGAGAGAGACACAGGGACCGAGAGAGAGACAGTGATCGAGAAAGACACAGGGACTGAAAGAGAGAGACACACAGACCGAGAGAGAGACACAAGGACCGAGAGAGACACAGGGACCGAGTGAGACACAGGGACCGAGAGAGACACAGGGACTGAGAGAGACACAGGGACCGAGAGAGAGACAGTGACCGAGAGAGACACAGGGAGTGAGAGAGAGAGACACAGGGACCGAGAGAGAGACACAAGGACCGAGAGAGACACAGGGACCGAGTGAGACACAGGTGTGAGAGGGAGACACAGGGACTGAGCGAGACACAGGGACCGAGTGAGACACAGCGTCCGAGAGAGACACAGGGACCGAGAGAGGGAGACACAGGGACCGAGAGAAAAACAGGGACCGGGGGAGAGAGACACAGGGACCAAGAGAGAGACACAGGGACCGAGTGAGAGACACAGGGACAGAGCGAGTCACAGGGACCGAGAGAGACACAGGGACCGAGAGAGACACAGGGACCGAGAGAGAGACACAGGGACCGAGAGAGACACAGGGACTGAGAGAGACACAGGGACCGAGAGAGAGACACAGGCACCGAGAGAGAGACACAGGGACTGAGAGAGAGACACAGTGACCGAGAGAGAGACACCGGGACAGAGAGAGAGATAGGGACCGAGAGAGAGACACAGGGACCGAGAGAGAGACACAGGGACCGAGTGAGAGACACAGGGACCGAGAGAGACACAAGGACCTAGAGAGAGACGCAAGGACCGAGAGAGTCACAGGGACCGACAGAGACACTGAAACAGAGAGAGATACAGGGACCGAGTGAGACACAGGGACCGAGAGAGAGACAGGGACTGAGTGAGAGACACAGGGACCGAGTGAGACACAGGGACCGAGAGAGAGACTCAGGGACCGAGAGAGACACAGGGACCGAGAGAGACACAGGGACCGAGAGAGAGACAGTGATCGAGAAAGACACAGGGACTGAAAGAGAGAGACACACAGACCGAGAGAGAGACACAAGGACCGAGAGAGACACAGGGACCGAGTGAGACACAGGGACCGAGAGAGACACAGGGACTGAGAGAGACACAGGGACCGAGAGAGAGACAGTGACCGAGAGAGACACAGGGAGTGAGAGAGAGAGACACAGGGACCGAGAGAGAGACACAAGGACCGAGAGAGACACAGGGACCGAGTGAGACACAGGTGTGAGAGGGAGACACAGGGACTGAGCGAGACACAGGGTCCGAGTGAGACACAGCGTCCGAGAGAGACACAGGGACCGAGAGAGGGAGACACAGGGACCGAGAGAAAAACAGGGACCGGGGGAGAGAGACACAGGGACCAAGAGAGAGACACAGGGACCGAGTGAGAGACACAGGGACAGAGCGAGTCACAGGGACCGAGAGAGACACAGGGACCGAGAGAGACACAGGGACCGAGAGAGAGACACAGGGACCGAGAGAGACACAGGGACTGAGAGAGACACAGGGACCGAGAGAGAGACACAGGCACCGAGAGAGAGACACAGGGACTGAGAGAGAGACACAGTGACCGAGAGAGAGACACCGGGACAGAGAGAGAGATAGGGACCGAGAGAGAGACACAGGGACCGAGAGAGAGACACAGGGACCGAGAGGGAAACAGGGACCGAGAGAGAGACACAGGGACCGAGAGAAACACAGTGACCGAGAGAGAGAGACAGGGACCGAGAGAGAGAGACAGGGACCGAGAGAGTGACACAGGGACCGAGTGAGACACAGGGACCGAGTGAGACACAGGGACCGAGAGGGACACAGGGACTGAGAGAGAGACACAGGGGCGGAGAGAAACACAGGGACAGAGGGAGAGAGACACAGGGACCGAGAGATAGACACAGGGACCGGTAGAGACACAGGGTCCGAGAAAGACACAGGGAGCAAGAGAGAGACACAGGGACCGAGAGGGAAACAGGGACAAAGAGAGACACAGGGACCGAGTGAGACACAGGGGTGAGAGGGAGACACAGGGACCGAGAGAGACACAGGGACCGAGTGAGACACAGGGACCGAGGGAGAGAGACACAGGGACCGAGAGAGAGACACAGGGACCGAGAGAGTCACAGGGACCGAGAGAGAGACACAGTGACCGAGAGAGAGACACCGGGACAGAGAGAGAGAGAGAGACAGGCACCGGGGGAGACACAGGGACCGAGGGAGAGAGACACAAGGACCGAGAAAGAGACACAGGGACCGAGTGAGAGACTCAGGGACCGAGTGAGAAACACAGGGACAGAGAGAGAGAGACACAGGGACCGAGTGCGACACAGGGACCGAGAAAGTGACAGGGACCGAGTGAGACACAGGGACCCAGAGAGAGACACAGGGACCGAGAGAGACGCAAGGACCGAGAAAGTGACACAGGGACCGAGTGAGAGACTCAGGGACCGAGTGAGAAACACAGGGCCAGAGAGAGAGACACAGGGACCGAGTGAGACACAGGGATCGAGAAAGACACAGGGACCGAGAAAGACACAGGGAGCAAGAGACAGACACAGGGACCGAGACAGAGACAGGTACCGAGTGAGAGACACATGGACCGAGTGAGAGACGCAGGGACCGAGAGAGAGAGACAGGGACCAAGTGAGAGACACAGGGACCGAGTGAGACACAGGGACCGAGAGAGACACAGGGACTGAGAGAGACACAGGGACGGAGAGAGAGACAGTGACCGAGAGAGACACAGGGACTGAGATAGACACATGGACTGAGAGAGAGACACAAGGACCGAGAGAGACACAGGGACCGAGTGAGACATAGGGGTGAGAGGGAGACACAGGGACCGAGCGAGACACAGGGTCCGAGTGAGACACAGCGTCCGAGAGAGACACAGGGACCGAGAGAGGGAGACACAGGGACCGAGAGAGAAACAGGGACCGGGGGAGAGTGACACAGGGACCGAGAGAGAGACACAGGGACCGAGTGAGAGACACAGGGACTGAGCGAGTCACAGGGACCGAGAGAGACACAGGGACCGAGAGAGAAACACAGGGACCGAGAGAGAGACACAGGGACCGAGAGAGACACAGGGACTGAGAGAGACACAGGGACCGAGAGAGAGACACAGGCACCGAGAGAGAGACACAGGGACTGAGAGAGAGAGACACAGTGACCGAGAGAGAGACACCGGGACAGAGAGAGAGATAGGGACCGAGAGAGAGACACAGGGACCGAGAGAGAGACACAGGGACCGAGTGAGAGACACAGGGACTGAGCGAGTCACAGGGTCCGAGAGAGACACAGGGACCGAGAGAGAGACACAGGGACCAAGTGAGAGACACAGGGACCGAGAGACAGAGACAGGGATCGAGAGAGAGACACAGGGACCGATTGAGACAGAGGGACCGAGAGAGTGACAGGGACTGAGAGAGAGAGACACAGGGACCGAGAGAGAAACTGGGACATGGGGAGAGAGACACAGGGACCGAGAGAGAGACACAGGGACCGAGTGAGAGACACAGGGACTGAGCGTGTCACAGGGACCGAGAGAGACACAGGGACCGAGAGATCGAGACACAGGGACCGAGAGAGAGACACAGGGACCGAGAGAGACACAGGGACTGAGAGAGACACAGGGTCCGAGAGAAAGGCACAGGGACTGAGAGAGTGACACAGGGACCAAGAGAGACACCAGGACCGAGAGAGACACAGGGGTGAGAGAGAGATACAGGGACCGAGAGAGACACAGGGACCGAGTGAGACACAGGGACCGAGGGAGAGAGACAGGGTCCGAGAGAGAGAGACACAGGGACTGAATGAGACACAGGGACCGAGAGAGAGAGACACAGGGACTGAGAGAGTCTCAGGGAGCGAGAGAGAGACACAGGCACTGAGAGAGAGACACAGGGACTGAGAGAGAGACACAGGGACTGAGAGAGTCACAGGGAGCGAGAGAGAGATACAGGCACTGAGAGAGAGACACAGGGACTGAGAGAGAGACACAGGGACTGAGAGAGAGACACAGGGACCAAGAGAGACACCAGGACCGAGAGAGACACAGGGACCGAGTGAGATACACAGGGACCCAGAGAGAGACACAGGGACCGAGAGAGACACAAGGACCTAGAGACAGACACAGGGACCGAGAGAGTCACAGGGACCGAGAGAGAGACACAGTGACCGAGAGAGAGACACCGGGACTGAGAGAGTGAGAGACAGGCACGGGGGAGACACAGGGACTGAGTGAGACACCGGGACCGAGAAAGACACAGGGAGCAAGAGACAGACACAGGGACCGAGACAGAGACAGGTACCGAGTGAGATACACAGGGACCGAGTGAGAGACACAGGGATTGAGACAGAGACAGGTACCGAGTGAGAGACACATGGAACGAGTGAGAGACACAGGAAGCGGGAGAGAGAGACAGGGCCGAGAGAGAGACACAGGGACCGAGAAAGAGACACAGGGACCGAGTGAGACACAGGGACCGAGAGAGTGACAGGGACCGAGTGAGACACAGAGACCCAGAGAGAGACACAGGGACCGAGAGAGACACAAGGACCTAGAGAGAGACACAAGGACCGAGAGAGTCACAGGGACCGACAGAGACACTGAAACAGAGAGAGATACATGGACCGAGTGAGACACAGGGACCGAGAGAGAGACAGGGACTGAGTGAGAGACACAGGGACCGAGTGAGACAGAGGGACCGAGAGAGAGACTCAGGGACCGAGAGAGACACAGGGACCGAGAGAGACACAGGGACCGAGAGAGAGACAGTGATCGAGAGAGACACAGGGACTGAAAGAGAGAGACACACAGACCGAGAGAGAGACACAAGGACCGAGAGAGACACAGGGACCGAGTGAGACACAGGGACCGAGAGAGACACAGGGACTGAGAGAGACACAGGGACCGAGAGAGAGACAGTGACCGAGAGAGACACAGGGACTGAGAGAGAGAGACACAGGGACCGAGAGAGAGACACAAGGACCGAGAGAGACACAGGGACCGAATGAGACACAGGTGTGAGAGGGAGACACAGGGACTGAGCGAGACACAGGGACCGAGTGAGACACAGCGTCCGAGAGAGACACAGGGACTGAGAGAGGGAGACACAGGGACCGAGAGAAAAACAGGGACCGGGGGAGAGAGACACAGGGACCAAGAGAGAGACACAGGGACCGAGTGAGAGACACAGGGACAGAGCGAGTCACAGGGACCGAGAGAGACACAGGGACCGAGAGAGACACAGGGACCGAGAGAGAGACACAGGGACCGAGAGAGACACAGGGACTGAGAGAGACACAGGGACCGAGAGAGAGACACAGGCACCGAGAGAGAGACACAGGGACTGAGAGAGAGACACAGTGACCGAGAGAGAGACACCGGGACAGAGAGAGAGATAGGGACCGAGAGAGAGACACAGGGACCGAGAGAGAGACACAGGGACCGAGAGAGACACAGGGACCGAGACAGAGACAGGTACAGAGTGAGAGACACAGGGACCAAGTGAGAGACACAGGGACCGAGAGAGAGAGACAGGGATCGAGAGAGAGACACAGGGACCGATTGAGACAGAGGGACCGAGAGAGTGACAGGGACCGAGAGAGAGAGACACAGGGACCGAGAGAGAAACAAGGACCTAGAGAGAGATACAGGGACCGAGAGAGTCACAGGGACCGAGAGAGAGACACAGGGACCGACCGAGACTCTGAATCTGAGAGAGAGAGACAGGGACAGAGTGAGACACAGGGACCAAGAGAGAGACGGGACCGAGTGAGAGACATGGGGACCGAGTGAGACACAGGGACCGAGAGAGACACAGGGACCGAGAGAGAGAGACAGTGACCGAGACAGACACAGGGACTGAGAGAGAGAGACACAGGGACCGACAGAGACACAGGGACCGAGTGAGACACAGAGACCGACAGAGTCACAGGGACCGAGAGAGAGACAGTGACCGAGAGAGACACAGGGACTGGGAGAGAGAGACAGAGGGACCGAGAGAGAGACACAGGCACCGAGAGAGAGACACAGGGACTGAGAGAGAGATACAGGGACCGAGAGAGACACAGGGGCCGAGTGAGACACACGGACCGAGGGAGACACAGGGACCGAGAGAGACACCGGGACCGAGAGAGACACAGGGACCGAGGGAGAGAGACACAGGGACCGAGTGAGACACAGGGAGCGAGGGAGAGAGACAGGGTCCGAGAGAGAGAGACACAGGGACCGAATGAGACACAGGGACCGAGAGAGAGACACAGGGAACAAGAGAGACACAGGGACTGAGTGAGTCACAGGGACCGAGAGAGAGACACAGAGACCGAGAGAGAGGCACAGGGACCGAGAGAGATACAGGGACCGAGAGAGACACAGGGACCGAGTGAGACACAGGGACTGAGCGAGTCACAGGGACCGAGAGAGAGACACAGAGAACGAGAGAGAGACACAGAGACCGAGAGAGAGACACAGGGAACAGGAGAGACACAGGGACCGAGAGAGAGAGGGGTGAGAGAGAGATACAGGGACCGAGAGAGACAGAGGGACCGAGTGAGACACACGGACCGAGGGAGACACAGGGACCGAGAGAGAGACACAGTGACCGAGAGAGAGACACCGGGACAGAGAGAGAGACACAGGGACCGAGAGACAGACACAGGGACTGAGAGAGAGAGAGACAGGGACCGGGAGAGACACAGGGACCGAGAAAGACACAGGGAGCAAGAGAGAGACACAGGGACCGAGAGAGACACCGGGACCGAGAGAGACACAGGGACCGAGACAGAGACAGGTACCGAGTGAGAGATACAGGGACCGAGTGAGAGACACAGGGACCTAGAGAGAGACACAGGGACGGAGAGAAACACAGTGACCGAGAGAGAGAGACAGGGGGTGAGAGAGAGAGACAGGGACCGAGAGAGTGACAGAGGGACCGGGAGAGACACAGGGACCGAGAAAGACACAGGGAGCAAGAGAGAGACACAGGGACCGAGAGGGAAACAGGGACCGAGAGAGAGACACAGGGACCGAGAGAAACACAGTGACCGAGAGAGAGAGACAGGGACCGAGAGAGAGAGACAGGGACCGAGAGAGTGACACAGGGACCGAGTGAGACACAGGGACCGAGTGAGACACAGGGACCGAGAGGGACACAGGGACTGAGAGAGAGACACAGGGGCGGAGAGAAACACAGGGACAGAGGGAGAGAGACACAGGGACCGAGAGAGAGACACAGGGACCGGTAGAGACACAGGGACCGAGAAAGACACAGGGAGCAAGAGAGAGACACAGGGACCGAGAGGGAAACAGGGACAAAGAGAGACACAGGGACCGAGTGAGACACAGGGGTGAGAGGGAGACACAGGGACCGAGAGAGACACAGGGACCGAGTGAGACACAGGGACCGAGGGAGAGAGACACAGGGACCGAGAGAGAGACACAGGGACCGAGAGAGTCACAGGGACCGAGAGAGAGACACAGTGACCGAGAGAGAGACACCGGGACAGAGAGAGAGAGAGACAGGCACCGGGGAAGACACAGGGACCGAGGGAGAGAGACACAAGGACCTAGAAAGAGACACAGGGACCGAGTGAGAGACTCAGGGACCGAGTGAGAAACACAGGGACAGAGAGAGAGACACAGGGACCGAGTGAGACACAGGGACCGAGAAAGTGACAGGGACCGAGTGAGACACAGGGACCCAGAGAGAGACACAGGGACCGAGAGAGACGCAAGGACCTAGAGAGAGACACAGGGACCGAGTGAGACACAGGGACCGAGAGTGAGACAGGGACTGAGGGAGAGACACAGGGACTGAGAGAGAGAGACACAGGGAACAAGAGAGACACAGGGACTGAGTGAGTCACAGGGACCGAGAGAGAGACACAGAGACCGAGAGAGAGGCACAGGGACCGAGAGAGACACAGGGACCGAGTGAGACACAGGGACCGAGAGAGACACAGGGACTGAGAGAGACACAGGGACCGAGAGAGAGACAGTGACCGAGAGAGACACAGGGACTGAGAGAGAGAGACACAGGGACCGAGAGAGAGACACAAGGACCGAGAGAGACACAGGGACCGAGTGAGACACAGGTGTGAGAGGGAGACACAGGGACTGAGCGAGACACAGGGACCGAGTGAGACACAGCGTCCTAGAGAGACACAGGGACCGAGAGAGGGAGACACAGGGACCGAGAGAAAAACAGGGACCGGGGGAGAGAGACACAGGGACCAAGAGAGAGACACAGGGACCGAGTGAGAGACACAGGGACAGTGCGAGTCACAGGGACCGAGAGAGACACAGGGACCGAGAGAGACACAGGGACCGAGAGAGAGAAACAGGGACCGAGAGAGACACAGGGACTGAGAGAGACACAGGGACCGAGAGAGAGACACAGGCACCGAGAGAGAGACACAGGGACTGAGAGAGAGACACAGTGACCGAGAGAGAGACACCGGGACAGAGAGAGAGATAGGGACCGAGAGAGAGACACAGGGACCGAGAGAGAGACACAGGGACCGAGAGAGACACAGGGACCGAGACAGAGACAGGTACCGAGTGAGAGACACAGGGACCTAGTGAGAGACACAGGGACCGAGAGAGAGGGACAGGGATCGAGAGAGAGACACAGAGACCGATTGAGACAGAGGGACCGAGAGAGTGACAGGGACCGAGAGAGAGAGACACAGGGACCGAGAGAGACACAGGGACCTAGAGAGAGATACAGGGACCGAGAGAGTCACAGGGACCTAGAGAGAGACACAGGGACCGACCGAGACTCTGAATCTGAGAGAGAGAGACAGGGACAGAGTGAGACACAGGGACCAAGAGAGAGACGGGACCGAGTGAGAGACATGGGGACCGAGTGAGACACAGGGACCGAGAGAGACACAGGGACCGAGAGAGAGAGACAGTGACCGAGACAGACACAGGGACTGAGAGAGAGAGACACAGGGACCGACAGAGACACAGGGACCGAGTGAGACACAGAGACCGACAGAGTCACAGGGACCGAGAGAGAGACAGTGACCGAGAGAGACACAGGGACTGGGAGAGAGAGACAGAGGGACCGAGAGAGAGACACAGGCACCGAGAGAGAGACACTGGGACTGAGAGAGACACAGGGACCGTGAGAGACACAGGGACCGAGAGAGAGACAGGGGCCGAGTGAGACACACGGACCGAGGGAGACACAGGGACCGAGAGAGACACCGGGACCGAGAGAGACACAGGGACCGAGGGAGAGAGACACAGGGACCGAGTGAGACACAGGGAGCGAGGGAGAGAGACAGGGTCCGAGAGAGAGAGACACAGGGACCGAATGAGACACAGGGACCGAGAGAGAGACACAGGGAACAAGAGAGAAACAGGGACTGAGTGAGTCACAGGGACCGAGAGAGAGACACAGAGACCGAGAGAGAGGCACAGGGACCGAGAGAGATACAGGGACCGAGAGAGACACAGGGACCGAGTGAGACACAGGGACTGAGCGAGTCACAGGGACCGAGAGAGAGACACAGAGAACGAGAATGAGACACAGAGACCGAGAGAGAGACACAGGGAACAGGAGAGACACAGGGACCGAGAGAGAGAGGGGTGAGAGAGAGATACAGGGACCGAGAGAGACAGAGGGACCGAGTGAGACACACGGACCGAGGGAGACACAGGGACCGAGAGAGAGACACAGTGACCGAGAGAGAGACACCGGGACAGAGAGAGAGACACAGGGACCGAGAGACAGACACAAGGACTGAGAGAGAGAGAGACAGGGACCGGGAGAGACACAGGGACCGAGAAAGACACAGGGAGCAAGAGAGAGACACAGGGACCGAGAGAGACACCGGGACCGAGAGAGACACAGGGACCGAGACAGAGACAGGTACCGAGTGAGAGACACAGGGACCGAGTGAGAGACACAGGGACCTAGAGAGAGACACAGGGACGGAGAGAAACACAGTGACCGAGAGAGAGAGACAGGGGGTGAGAGAGAGAGACAGGGACCGAGAGAGTGACAGAGGGACCGGGAGAGACACAGGGACCGAGAAAGAGACAGGGAGCAAGAGAGAGAAACAGGGACCGAGAGGGAAACAGGGACCGAGAGAGAGAGACACAGGGACCGAGAGAAACACAGTGACCGAGAGAGAGAGACAGGGACCGAGAGAGAGAGACAGGGACCGAGAGAGTGACACAGGGACCGAGTGAGACACAGGGACCGAGTGAGACACAGGGACCGAGAGGGACACAGGGACTGAGAGAGAGACACAGGGGCGGAGAGAAACACAGGGACAGAGGGAGAGAGACACAGGGACCGAGAGAGAGACACAGGGACCGGTAGAGACACAGGGACCGAGAAAGACACAGGGAGCAAGAGAGAGACACAGGGACCGAGAGGGAAACAGGGACAAAGAGAGACACAGGGACCGAGTGAGACACAGGGACCGAGTGAGACACAGGGACCGAGGGAGAGAGACACAGGGACCGAGAGAGAGACACAGGGACCGAGAGAGTCACAGGGACCGACAGAGAGACACAGTGACCGAGAGAGAGACACCGGGACAGAGAGAGAGAGAGACAGGCACCGGGGAAGACACAGGGACCGAGGGAGAGAGACACAAGGACCGAGAAAGAGACACAGGGACCGAGTGAGAGACTCAGGGACCGAGTGAGAAACACAGGGACAGAGAGAGAGACAGAGGGACCGAGTGAGACACAGGGACCGAGAAAGTGACAGGGACCGAGTGAGACACAGGGACCCAGAGAGAGACACAGGGACCGAGAGAGACGCAAGGACCTAGAGAGAGACACAGGGACCGAGTGAGACACAGGGACCGAGAGTGAGACAGGGACTGAGGGAGAGACACAGGGACTGAGAGAGAGAGACACAGGGAACAAGAGAGACACAGGTACTGAGTGAGAGGCACAAGGACCGAGAGAGACACAGGGACCGAGAGAGACACAGGGACCGAGAGAGAGACAGTGACCGAGAGAGACACAGGGACTGAGAGAGAGAGACACAGGGACCGAGAGAGAGACACAAGGACCGAGAGAGACACAGGGACCGAGTGAGACACAGGGGTGAGAGGGAGACACAGGGACCGAGCGAGACACAGGGACCGAGTGAGACACAGCGTCCGAGAGAGACACAGGGACCGAGAGAGAGAGACACAGGGAGAGAGAGACACAGGGGTGAGAGAGAGATACAGGGACTAGGAGAGACACAGGGACCGAGTGAGACACAGGGACTGAGTGAGTCACAGGGACCGAGTGAGACACAGGGACTGAGCGAGTCACAGGGACCGAGAGAGAGACACAGAGAACGAGAGAGAGACACAGAGACCGAGAGAGAGACACAGGGAACAGGAGATACACAGGGACCGAGAGAGAGAGGGGTGAGAGAGAGATACAGGGACCGAGAGAGACAGAGGGACCGACTGAGACACACGGACCGAGGGAGACACAGGGACCGAGAGAGAGACACAGTGACCGAGAGAGAGACACCGGGACAGAGAGAGACACACAGGGACCGAGAGACAGACACAGGGACTGAGAGAGAGAGAGACAGGGACCGGGAGAGACACAGGGACCGAGAAAGACACAGGGAGCAAGAGAGAGACACAGGGACCGAGAGAGACACCGGGACCGAGAGAGACACAGGGACCGAGACAGAGACAGGTACCGAGTGAGAGACACAGGGACCGAGTGAGAGACACAGGGACCTAGAGAGAGACACAGGGACGGAGAGAAACACAGTGACCGAGAGAGAGAGACAGGGGGTGAGAGAGAGAGACAGGGACCGAGAGAGTGACAGAGGGACCGGGAGAGACACAGGGACCGAGAAAGACACAGGGAGCAAGAGAGAGACACAGGGACCGAGAGGGAAACAGGGACCGAGAGAGAGACACAGGGACCGAGAGAAACACAGTGACCGAGAGAGAGAGACAGGGACCGAGAGAGAGAGACAGGGACCGAGAGAGTGACACAGGGACCGAGTGAGACACAGGGACCGAGTGAGACACAGGGACCGAGAGGGACACAGGGACTGAGAGAGAGACACAAGGGCGGAGAGAAACACAGGGACAGAGGGAGAGAGACACAGGGACCGAGAGAGAGACACAGGGACCGGTAGAGACACAGGGACCGAGAAAGACACAGGGAGCAAGAGAGAGACACAGGGACCGAGAGGGAAACAGGGACAAAGAGAGACACAGGGACCGAGTGAGACACAGGGGTGAGAGGGAGACACAGGGACCGAGAGAGACACAGGGACCGAGTGAGACACAGGGACCGAGGGAGAGAGTCACAGGGACCGAGAGAGAGACACAGTGACCGAGAGAGAGACACCGGGACAGAGAGAGAGAGAGAGACAGGCACCGGGGAAGACACAGGGACCGAGGGAGAGAGACACAAGGACCGAGAAAGAGACACAGGGACCGAGTGAGAGACTCAGGGACCGAGTGAGAAACACAGGGACAGAGAGAGAGACACAGGGACCGAGTGAGACACAGGGACCGAGAAAGTGACAGGGACCGAGTGAGACACAGGGACCCAGAGAGAGACACAGGGACCGAGAGAGACGCAAGGACCTAGAGAGAGACACAGGGACCGAGTGAGACACAGGGACCGAGAGTGAGACAGGGACTGAGGGAGAGACACAGGGACTGAGAGAGAGAGACACAGGGAACAAGAGAGACACAGGTACTGAGTGAGAGACACAAGGACCGAGAGAGACACAGGGACCGAGAGAGACACAGGGACCGAGAGAGAGACAGTGACCGAGAGAGACACAGGGACTGAGAGAGAGAGACACAGGGACCGAGAGAGAGACACAAGGAACGAGAGAGACACAGGGACCGAGTGAGACACAGGGGTGAGAGGGAGACACAGGGACCGAGCGAGACACAGGGACCGAGTGAGACACAGCGTCCGAGAGAGACACAGGGACCGAGAGAGAGAGACACAGGGACCGAGAGAGAAACTGGGACATGGGGAGAGAGACACAGGGACCGAGAGAGAGACACAGGGACCGAGTGAGAGACACAGGGACTGAGCGAGTCACAGGGACCGAGAGAGACACAGGGACTGAGAGAGAGACACAGGGACCGAGAGAGACACAGGGACTGAGAGAGACACAGGGACCGAGAGAGACACAGGGACTGAGAGAGACACAGGGACCGAGAGAAAGACACAGGGACTGAGAGAGACACAAGGACTGAGAGAGACACAGGGACCAAGAGAGACACCAGGACCGAGAGAGACACAGGGGTGAGAGAGAGATACAGGGACTAGGAGAGACACAGGGACCGAGTGAGACACAGGGACTGAGAGAGACACAGGGACCGAGAGAAAGACACAGGGACTGAGAGAGACACAAGGACTGAGAGAGACACAGGGACCGAGAGAAAGACACAGGGACTGAGAGAGTGACACAGGGACCAAGAGAGACACCAGGACCGAGAGAGACACAGGGGTGAGAGTGAGATACAGGGACCGAGAGAGACACAGGGACCGAGTGAGACACAGGGACCGAGAGAGACACCGGGACCGAGAGAGACACAGGGCCCGAGGGAGTGAGACACAGGGACCGAGTGAGACTCAGGGACCGAGGGAGAGAGACAGGGTCCGAGAGAGAGAGACACAGGGACTGAATGAGACACAGGGACCGAGTGAGACACAGGTGTGAGTGGGAGACACAGGGACTGAGCGAGACACAGGGACCGAGTGAGACACAGCGTCCGAGAGAGACACAGGGACCGAGAGAGGGAGACACAGGGACCGAGAGAAAAACAGGGACCGGGGGAGAGAGACACAGGGACCGAGAGAGAGACACAGGGACCGAGTGAGAGACACAGGGACAGAGCGAGTCACAGGGACCGAGTGAGACACAGGGACCGAGAGAGACACAGGGACCGAGAGAGAGACACAGGGACCGAGAGAGACACAGGGACTGAGAGAGACACAGGGACCGAGAGAGAGACACAGGCACCGAGAGAGAGACACAGGGACTGAGAGAGAGACACAGTGACCGAGAGAGAGACACCGGGACAGTGAGAGAGATAGGGACCGAGAGAGAGACACAGGGACCGAGAGAGAGACACAGGGACCGAGAGAGACACAGGGACCGAGACAGAGACAGGTACCGAGTGAGAGACACAGGGACCAAGTGAGAGACACAGGGACCGAGAGAGAGAGACAGGGATCGAGAGAGAGACACAGGGACCGAGTGAGACACAGGGACTGAGAGAGACACAGGGACCGATTGAGACAGAGGGACCGAGAGAGTGACAGGGACCGAGAGAGAGAGACACAGGGTCCGAGAGAGAAACAAGGACCTGGAGAGAGACACAGGGACCGAGATAGGGACACAGGGACCGAGAGAGACACAGGGACCGAGTGAGACACAGGGGTGAGAGGGAGACACAGGGACCGAGAGAGACACAGGGACCGAGTGAGACACAGGGACCGAGGGAGAGAGACACAGGGACCGAGAGAGAGACACAAGGACCGAGAGAGACACAAGGACCTAGAGACACAGGGACCGAGAGAGTCACAGGGACCGAGAGAGAGACACAGTGACCGAGAGAGAGACACCGGGACCGAGTGAGACACAGGGACCGAGAAAGACACAGGGACCGAGAAAGACACAGGGAGCAAGAGACAGACACAGGGACCGAGACAGAGAGACACAGGGACCGAGAAAGAGACACAGGGACCGAGTGAGAGACTCAGGGACCGAGTGAGAGACACAGGGACAGAGAGAGAGACACAGGGACCGAGAAAGAGACACAGGGACCGAGTGAGACACAGGTACCGAGAGAGTGACAGGGACCGAGTGAGACACAGGGACCGAGAGAGACATAAGGACCTAGAGAGAGACACAGGGACTGAGTGAGTCACAGGGACCGACAGAGACACTGAAATAGAGAGAGAGACAGGGACCGAGTGAGACACAGGGAACGAGAGAGAGACAGGGACCGAGTGATAGACACAGGGACCGAGTGAGACACAGGGACCGAGAGAGAGAGACACAGGGAACAAGAGAGACACAGTTACTGAGTGAGAGACACAAGGTCCGAGAGAGATACAGGGACCGAGGGAGACACAGGGACCGAGAGAGAGACAGTGACCGAGAGAGACACAGGGACTGAGAGAGAGACACAAGGACCGAGAGAGACACAGGGACCGAGTGAGACACAGGGGTGAGAGGGAGACACGGGGACCGAGCGAGACACAGGGACCGAGTGAGACACAGCGTCCGAGAGAGACACAGGGACCGAGAGAGGGAGACACAGGGACCGAGAGAGAAACAGGGACCGGGGGAGAGAGACACAGGGACCGAGAGAGAGACACAGGGACCGAGAGAGAGACACAGGGACCGAGAGAGAGACACAGGACCGAGAGAGACACAGGGACTGAGAGAGACACAGGGACCGAGAGAGAGACACAGGCACCGAGAGAGAGACACAGGGACCGACAGAGACACTGAATCTGAGAGAGAGAGACAGGAACGAGTGAGACACAGGGACCGAGAGAGACACAGGGACCGAGAGAGACAGAGTGACCGAGTGAGACACAGAGACCGACAGAGACACAGGGACCGAGAGAGAGACAGTGACCGAGAGAGACACAGGGACTGGGAGAGAGAGACAGAGGGACCGAGAGAGAGACACAGGCACCAAGAGAGAGACACAGGGACTGAGAGAGAGACACAGGGGCCGAGAGAGACACAGGGGCCGAGTGAGACACACGGACCGAGGGAGACACAGGGACCGAGAGAGACACCGGGACCGAGAGAGACACAGGGACCGAGGGAGAAAGACACAGGGACCGAGTGAGACACAGGGACCGAGGGAGAGAGACAGGGTCCGAGAGAGAGAGAGACACAGGGACCGAATGAGAGACAGGGACCGAGAGAGAGACACAGGGAACAAGAGAGACACAGGGACTGAGTGAGTCACAGGGACCGAGAGAGAGACACAGAGACCGAGAGAGAGACACAGGGACGGAGAGAGACACAGGGACCGAGAGAGACACAGGGACCGAGTGAGACACAGGGACCGAGTGAGAGACACAGGGACCGAGTGAGACACAAGGACCGAGAGAGAGACTCAGGGACCGAGAGAGACACAGGGACCGATAGAGATACAGGGACCGAGAGAGAGACAGTGATCGAGAGAGACACAGGGACTGAAAGAGAGAGACACACGGACCGAGAGAGAGACACAAGGACCGAGAGAGACACAGGGACCGAGTGAGACACAGGGACCGAGAGACACACAGGGACCGAGAGAGTGACAGTGACCGAGAGACACACAGGGACTGAGAGAGAGAGACACAGGGACCGAGAGAGAGACACAAGGACCGAGAGAGACACAGGGACCGAGTCAGACACAGGGACTGAGAGAGATACAGGGACCGAGAGAGATACAGGGACCGAGAGAGAGAGACAGTGACCGAGAGAGACACAGGGACTGAGAGACAGAGAGACACAGCAACCGAGAGAGAGACACAAGGACCGAGAGAGACACAGGGACCGAGTGGGGGACACAGGGACCGAGTGAGAGACACAGGGACTGAGCGAGTCACAGGGACCGAGAGAGACCCAGGGACCGAGAGAGAGACCCAGGGACCGAGAGAGAGACACAGGGACCGAGAGAGACACAGGGACTGAGAGAGACACAGGGACCGAGAGAGAGACACAGGCACCGAGAGAGCGACACAGGGACTGAGAGAGAGACACAGTGACCGAGAGAGAGACACCGGGACAGAGAGAGAGATAGGGACCGAGAGAGAGACACAGGGACCGAGAGAGAGACATAGGGACCGAGAGAGACACAGGGACCGAGACAGAGACAGGTACGGAGTGAGAGACACAGGGACCGAGAGAGAGAGACAGGGATCGAGAGTGAGACACAGGGACCGATTGAGACAGAGGGACCGAGAGAGAGAGACACAGGGACCGAGAGAGAGAGACACAGGGACCGACAGAGACATTGAATCTGAGAGAGAGAGACAGGGACCGAGTGAGACACAGGGACCAAGAGAGAGACAGGGACAGAGTGAGAGACATGGGGACCGAGTGAGACAGAGTGACCGAGAGAGACACAGGGACCGAGTGAGAGACACAGGGATCGAGAAAGACACAGGGACCGAGAAAGACACAGGGAGCAAGAGACAGACACAGGGACCGAGACAGAGACAGGTACCGAGTGAGAGACACATGGACCGAGTGAGAGACGCAGGGACCGAAAGAGAGAGACAGGGACCGAGTGAGAGACACAGGGACCGAGTGAGACACAGGGACCGAGAGAGACAAAGGGACTGATAGAGACACAGGGACGGAGAGAGAGACAGTGACCGAGAGAGACACAGGGACTGAGAGAGACACATGGACTGAGAGAGAGACACAAGGACCGAGAGAGACACAAGGACCGAGTGAGACATAGGGGTGAGAGGGAGACACAGGGACCGAGCGAGACACAGGGACCGAGTGAGACACAGCGTCCGAGAGAGACACAGGGACCGAGAGAGGGAGACACAGGGACCGAGAGAGAAACAGGGACCGGGGGAGAGTGACACAGGGACCGAGAGAGAGACACAGGGACCGAGTGAGAGACACAGGGACCGAGAGAGAGACACAGGGACCGAGAGAGAGACACAGGGACCGAGAGAGACACAGGGTCCGAGAGAAAGACACAGGGACTGAGAGAGTGACACAGGGACCAAGAGAGACACCAGGACCAAGAGAGACACAGGGTGAGAGAGAGATACAGGGACCGAGAAAGACACAGTGACCGAGTGAGACACAGGGACCGAGAGAGACACCGGGACCGAGAGAGACACAGGGTCCGAGGGAGAGAGACACAGGGACCGAGTGAGACACAGGGACCGAGAGAGTGACAGTGACCGAGTGAGACACAGCGACCGAGAGAGACACACAGGAACTGAGAGAGTCACAGGGAGCGAGAGAGAGACACAGGCACTGAGAGAGAGACACAAGGGACTGAGAGAGAGACACAGGGACTGAGAGAGTCACAGGGAGCGAGAGAGAGACACAGGCACTGAGAGAGAGACACAGGGACTGAGTGAGAGACACAGGGACTGAGCGTGTCACAGGGACCGAGAGAGACACAGGGACCGAGAGAGAGAGACACAGGGACCGAGAGAGAGACACAGGGACCGAGAGAGACACAGGGACTGAGAGAGACACAGGGTCCGAGAGAAAGACACAGGGACTGAGAGAGTGACACAGGGACCAAGAGAGGCACCAGGACCGAGAGAGACACAGGGGTGAGAGAGAGATACAGGGACCGAGAGAGACACAGGGACCGAGAGAGTGACAGTGACCGAGTCAGACACAGGAACTGAGAGAGTCACAGGGGGCGAGAGAGAGACACAGACACTGAGAGAGAGACACAGGCACTGAGAGAGAGACACAGGGACTGAGAGAGAGACACAGGGACTGAGAGAGAGACACAGGGACCAAGAGAGACACCAGGACCGAGAGAGACACAGGGACCGAGTGAGAGACACAGGGACCCAGAGTGAGACACAGGGATTGAGAGAGACACAGGGACCCAGAGAGAGACACAGGGACCGAGAGAGACACAAGGACCTAGAGAGAGACACAGGGACCGAGAGAGTCACAGGGACCGAGAGAGAGACACAGTGACCGAGAGAGAGACACCGGGACTGAGACAGTGAGAGACAGGCACCGGGGGAGACACAGGGACTGAGTGAGACACCGGGACCGAGTAAGACACAGGGAGCAAGAGACAGACACAGGGACCGAGACAGAGACAGGTACCGAGTGAGAGACACAGGGACCGAGTGAGAGACACAGGGACAGAGACAGAGACAGGTACCGAGTGAGAGACACATGGAACGAGTGAGAGACACAGGGACCGGGTGAGAGAGACAGGGCCGAGAGAGAGACACAGGGACCGAGAAAGAGACACAGGGACCGAGTGAGACACAGGGACCGAGAGAGTGACAGGGACCGAGTGAGACACAGAGACCCAGAGAGAGACACAGGGACCGAGAGAGACACAAGGACCTAGAGAGAGACACAGGGACCGAGAGAGTCACAGGGACCGACAGAGACACTGAAACAGAGAGAGAGACAGGGACCGAGTGAGACACAGGGACCGAGAGAAAGACAGGGACCGAGTGAGAGACACAGGGACCGAGTGAGACACAGGGACCGAGAGAGTGACAGGGACCGAGTGAGACACAGAGACCCAGAGAGAGACACAGGGACCGAGAGAGACACAAGGACCTAGAGAGAGACACAGGGACCGAGAGAGTCACAGGGACCGACAGAGACACTGAAACAGAGAGAGAGACAGGGACCGAGTGAGACACAGGGACCGAGAGAAAGACAGGGACCGAGTGAGAGACACAGGGACCGAGTGAGACACAGGGACCGAGAGAGAGACTCAGGGACCGAGAGAGACACAGGGACCGAGAGAGACACAGGGACCGAGAGAGAGACAGTGATCGAGAGAGACACAGGGACTGAAAGAGAGAGACACACAGACCGACAGAGAGACACAAGGACCGAGAGAGACACAGGGACCGAGTGAGACACAGGGACCGAGAGAGACACAGGGACTGAGAGAGACACAGGGACCGAGAGAGAGACAGTGACCGAGAGAGACACAGGGACTGAGAGAGAGACACAGGGGCGGAGAGAAACACAGGGACCGAGGGAGAGAGACACAGGGACCGAGTGAGACACTGGGACCGAGTGAGACACAGGGACCGAGAGGGACACAGGGACTGAGAGAGAGACACAGGGGCGGAGAGAAACACAGGGACCGAGGGAGAGAGACACAGGGACCGAGTGAGACACTGGGACCGAGTGAGACACAGGGACTGAGAGGGACACAGGGACTGAGAGAGAGACACAGGGGCGGAGAGAAACACAGGGACAGAGGGAGAGAGGCACAGGGACCGAGAGAGAGACACAGGGACCGAGAGAGACACAGGGACCGAGTGAGACACAGGGGTGAGAGGGAGATACAGGGACTGAGTGAGACACAGGGACCGAGAGAGAGACACAGGGACCGAGAGAGTCAGAGGGACCGAGAGAGAGACACAGTGACCGAGTGAGAGACTCAGGGACCGAGTAAGAAACATATGGACAGAGAGAGAGACACAGGGACCGAGTGAGACTCAGGGACCGAGTGAGAAACACAGGGACAGAGAGAGAGTCACAGGGACTGAGTGAGACACAGGGACCCAGAGAGAGACACAGGGACCGAGAGAGACGCAAGGACTGAGAGAGAGAGACACAGGGAACAAGAGAGACACAGGTACTGAGTGAGAGACACAAGGACCGAGAGAGACACAGGGACCGAGAGAGACACAGGGACCGAGAGAGAGACACAAGGACCGAGAGAGACACAGGGACCGAGTGAGACACAGGGGTGAGAGGGAGACACAGGGACCGAGCGAGACACAGGGACCGAGTGAGACACAGCGTCCGAGAGAGACACAGGGACTGAGAGAGAGAGACACAGGGACCGAGAGAGAAACTGGCTCATGGGGAGAGAGACACAGGGACCGAGAGAGAGACACAGGGACCGAGTGAGAGACACAGGGACTGAGCGAGTCACAGGGACCGAGAGAGACACAGGGACTGAGAGAGAGACACAGGGACCGAGAGAGACACAGGGACTGAGAGAGACACATGGACCGAGAGAAAGACACAGGGACTGAGAGAGACACAGGGACTGAGAGAGACACAGGGACCGAGAGAAAGACACAGGGACTGAGAGAGTGACACAGGGACCAAGAGAGAAACCAGGACCGAGAGAGACACAGGGGTGAGAGAGAGATACAGGGACCGAGAGAGACACAGGGACCGAGTGAGACACAGGGACCGAGAGAGACACCGGGACCGAGAGAGACACAGGGACCGAGGGAGAGAGACACAGGGACCGAGTGAGACACAGGGACCGAGGGAGAGAGACACAGGGACCGAGAGAGACACAGGGACCGAGAGAGACACAGGGTCCGAGAGAGAGAGACACAGGGACCGAATGAGACACAGGGAACGAGAGAGTGACAGTGACCGAGTGAGACACAGCGACCGAGAGAGAGACACAGGGACTGAGAGAGTCACAGGGAGCGAGAGAGAGACACAGGCACTGAGAGAGAGACACAGGGACTGAGAGAGAGACACAGAGACAGAGAGAGAGACACAGGGACCAAGAGAGACACCGGGACCGAGAGAGACACAGGGACCCAGAGTGAGACACAGGGATCGAGAAAGACACAGGGACCCAGAGTGAGAAACAGGGACCGAGAGAGACACAAGGACCGAGAGAGACACAGGGACCGAGTGAGACACCGGGACCGAGAATGACACAGGGAGCAAGAGACAGACACAGGGACCGAGACAGAGACAGGTACCGAGTGAGAGACACAGGGACCGAGTGAGAGACACAGGGACTGAGACAGAGACAGGTACCGAGTGAGAGACACATGGAACGAGAGAGAGACACAGGGACCGAGAAAGAGACACAGGGACCGAGTGAGACACAGGGAACGAGAGAGTGACAGGGACCGAGTGAGACACAGAGACCCAGAGAGAGACACAGGGACCGAGAGAGACACAAGGACCTAGAGAGAGTCACAGGGACCGACAGAGACACTGAAACAGAGAGAGAGACAGGGACCGAGTGAGACACAGGGACCGAGAGAGAAACAGGGACCGAGTGAGAGACACAGGGACCGAGTGAGACACAGGGACCGAGAGAGAGACTCAGGGACCGAGAGAGACACAGGGACCGAGAGAGACACAGGGACCGAGAGAGAGAAAGTGATCGAGAGAGACACAGGGACTGAAAGAGAGAGACACACAGACCGAGAGAGAGACACAGGGACCGATTGAGACACAGGGACTGAGAGAGAGACAGTGACCGAGAGAGAGACACAGGGACCGAGAGAGACACAGGGTCTGAGAGAGACACAGGGACTGAGAGAGAGACAGTGACCGAGAGAGACACAGGGACTGAGAGAGAGAGACACAGGGACCGAGAGAGAGACACAAGGACCGAGAGAGAAACAGGGACCGAGTGAGACACAGGGGTGAGAGGGAGACACAGGGACCGAGCGAGACACAGGGACCGAGTGAGACACAGCGTCCGAGAGAGACACAGGGACCGAGAGAGGGAGACACAGGGACCGAGAGAGAAACAGGGAACGGGGTAGAGAGACACAGGGACCGAGAGAGAGACACAGGGACCGAGTGAAAGACACAGGGACCGAGAGAGAGACACAGGGACCGAGAGAGACACAGGGACCGAGACAGAGACAGGGACCGAGAGAGAGACACAGGGACCGAGAGAGAGACACAGGGACCGAGAGAGAGACACAGGGACCGAGAGAGACACAGGGACTGAGAGAGACACAGGGACCGAGAGAGAGACACAGGCACCGAGAGAGAGACACAGGGACTGAGAGAGAGAGAAACAGTGACCGAGAGAGAGACATCGGGACAGAGAGAGAGATAGGGACCGAGAGAGAGACACAGGGACCGAGAGAGAGACACAGGGACCGAGAGAGACACAGGGACCGAGACAGAGACAGGTACCGAGTGAGAGACACAGGGACCAAGTGAGAGACACAGGGACCGAGAGAGAGAGACAGGGATCGAGAGAGAGACACAGGGACCGATTGAGACAGAGGGACCGAGAGAGAGACAGGGACCGAGAGAGAGAGACACAGGGACCGAGAGAGACACAGGGACCGAGAGAGAGACAGTGACCGAGAGAGACACAGGGACTGGGAGAGAGACACAGGGACTGAGAGAGAGATACATGGACCGAGAGAGACACAGGGGCCGAGTGAGACACACGGACTGAAGAAAGACACAGGGACCGAGAGAGACACCGGGACCGAGAGAGACACGGGGACCGAGGGAGAGAGACACAGGGACCGAGTGAGACACAGGGACCGAGGGAGAGAGACAGGGTCCGAGAGAGAGAGACACAGGGACCGAATGAGACACAGGGACCGAGAGAGAGACACAGGGAACAAGAGAGACACAGGGACTGAGTGAGTCACAGGGACCGAGAGAGAGACACAGAGACCGAGAGAGAGACACAGGGACCGAGAGAGACACAGGGACCGAGAGAGACACAGGGACCGAGTGAGACACAGGGACCGAGTGAGAGACACAGGGACCGAGTGAGACACAGGGACCGAGAGAGAGACTCAGGGACCGATAGAGATACAGGGACCGAGAGAGAGACAGTGATCGAGAGAGACACAGGGACTGAAAGAGAGAGACACACGGACCGAGAGAGAGACACAAGGACCGAGAGAGACACAGGGACCGAGTGAGACACAAGGACCGAGAGAGACACAGGGACCGAGAGAGAGACAGTGACCGAGAGAGACACAGGGACAGAGAGAGAGACACAAGGACCGAGAGAGACACAGGGACCGAGTCAGACACAGGGACTGAGAGAGACACAGGGACCGAGAGAGATACAGGGACCGAGAGAGAGAGACAGTGACCGAGAGAGACACAGGGACTGAGAGGGAGACACAGGGACCGAGTGAGAGACACAGGGACTGAGCGAGTCACAGGGATCGAGAGAGACACAGGGACCGAGAGAGAGACACAGGGACCGAGAGAGAGACACAGGGACCGAGAGAGACACAGGGACTGAGAGAGACACAGGGACCGAGAGAGAGACACAGGCACCGAGAGAGAGACACAGGGACCGAGAGAGAGACACAGGCACCGAGAGAGAGACACAGGGACTGAGAGAGAGACACAGAGACCGAGAGAGAGAAACAGGGACCGAGGGAGAGAGACACAGGGACCGAATGAGACACAGGGACCGAGAGAGAGACACAGGGAACAAGAGAGACACAGGGACTGAGCGAGTCACGGGGACCGAGAGAGAGACACAAAGACCGAGAGAGAGACACAGGGACCGAGAGAGACACAGGGACTGAGCGAGTCACAGGGACCGAGAGAGAGACACAGAGACCGAGAGAGAGACACAGGGACCGAGAGAGAGACACAGGGAACAAGAGAGACACAGGTACTGTGTGAGAGACACAGGGACTGAGAGAGAGAGACAGGGACCGAGTGAGACACAGGGACCGAGTGAGACACACGGACCGAGGGAGACAGACGGACCGAGAGAGAGACACAGGGACCGAGAGAGACACAGGGGCAGAGAGAGAGACACAGGCACCGAGAGAGAGACACAGGGACTGAGAGAGAGACACAGGGACTGAGAGTGACACAGGGACCAAGAGAGACACCAGGACCGAGAGAGACACAGGGGTGAGAGAGAGATACAGGGACCGAGAGAGACCGAGGGACCGAGTGAGACACACGGACCGAGGGAGACACAGGGACCGAGAGAGAGACACAGTGGCCGAGAGAGAGACACCGGGACAGAGAGGGAGACACAGGGACCGAGAGAGAGACACAGGGACTGAGAGAGAGACACCGGGACCGAGAGAGAGAGACAGGGGGTGAGAGGAGAGACAGGGACCGAGAGAGTGACACAGGGACCGGGAGAGACACAGGGACCGAGAAAGACACAGGGATCAGGAGAGAGACACAGGGACCGAGAGGGAAACAAGGACCGAGCGAGAGACACAGGGACCGAGAGAAACACAGTGACCGAGAGAGAGAGACAGGGACCGAGAGAGAGAGACAGGGACCGAGAGAGTGACACAGGGACCGAGTGAGACACAGGGACCGAGTGAGACACAGGGACCGAGAGGGACACAGGGACTGAGAGAGAGACACAGGGACGGAGTGAAACACAGGGACAGAGGGAGAGAGACACAGGGACCGAGAGAGAGACACAAGGACCGAGAGAGACACAAAGACCTCGAGAGAGACACAGGGACCGAGAGAGTCACAGGGACCGAGAGAGAGACACAGTGACCGAGAGAGAGACACCGGGACAGAGAGAGAGAGAGACAGGCACCGGGGGAGACACAGGGACCGAGTGAGACACAGGGACCGAGAAAGACACAGGGACCGAGAAAGACACAGGGAGCAAGAGACAGACACAGGGACCGAGACAGAGACAGGTACCGAGTGAGAGACACATGGACCGAGTGAGAGACACAGGGACCGAGAGAGAGAGACAGGGACCGAGTGAGAGACTCAGGGACCGAGTGAGACACAGGGACCGAGAGAGACACAGGGACTGAGAGAGACACAGGGACGGAGAGAGAGACAGTGACCGAGAGAGACACAGGGACTGAGAGAGACACAGGGACCGAGAGAGAGACACAGGCACCGAGAGAGAGACACAGGGACTGAGAGAGAGAGAAACAGTGACCGAGAGAGAGACACCGGGACAGAGAGAGAGATAGGGACCGAGAGAGAGACACAGGGACCGAGAGAGAGACACAGGGACCGAGAGAGACACAGGGACCGAGACAGAGACAGGTACCGAGTGAGAGACACAGGGACCAAGTGAGAGACACAGGGACCGAGAGAGAGAGACAGGGATCGAGAGAGAGACACAGGGACCGATTGAGACAGAGGGACCGAGAGAGAGACAGGGACCGAGAGAGAGAGACACAGGGACCGAGAGAGACATAGGGACCGAGAGAGACACAGGGACCGAGAGAGACACAGGGACCGAGAGAGAGACAGTGACCGAGAGAGACACAGGGACTGGGAGAGAGACACAGGGACTGAGAGAGAGATACATGGACCGAGAGAGACACAGGGGCCGAGTGAGACACACGGACTGAAGAAAGACACAGGGACCGAGAGAGACACCGGGACCGAGAGAGACACGGGGACCGAGGGAGAGAGACACAGGGACCGAGTGAGACACAGGGACCGAGGGAGAGAGACAGGGTCCGAGAGAGAGAGACACAGGGACCGAATGAGACACAGGGACCGAGAGAGAGACACAGGGAACAAGAGAGACACAGGGACTGAGTGAGTCACAGGGACCGAGAGAGAGACACAGAGACCGAGAGAGAGACACAGGGACCGAGAGAGACACAGGGACCGAGAGAGACACAGGGACCGAGTGAGACACAGGGACCGAGTGAGAGACACAGGGACCGAGTGAGACACAGGGACCGAGAGAGAGACTCAGGGACCGACAGAGATACAGGGACCGAGAGAGAGACAGTGATCGAGAGAGACACAGGGACTGAAAGAGAGAGACACACGGACCGAGAGAGAGACACAAGGACCGAGAGAGACACAGGGACCGAGTGAGACACAAGGACCGAGAGAGACACAGGGACCGAGAGAGAGACAGTGACCGAGAGAGACACAGGGACCGAGAGAGAGACACAAGGACCGAGAGAGACACAGGGACCGAGTCAGACACAGGGACTGAGAGAGACACAGGGACCGAGAGAGATACAGGGACTGACAGAGAGAGACAGTGACCGAGAGAGACACAGGGACTGAGAGACAGAGAGATACAGCAACCGAGAGAGAGACACAAGGACCGAGAGAGACACAAGGACCGAGAGGGAGACACAGGGACCGAGTGAGAGACACAGGGACTGAGCGAGTCACAGGGATCGAGAGAGACACAGGGACCGAGAGAGAGACACAGGGACCGAGAGAGACACAGGGACTGAGAGAGACACAGGGACCGAGAGAGAGACACAGGCACCGAGAGAGAGACACAGGGACTGAGAGAGAGACACAGGGACCGAGAGAGAGGCATAGGGACCGAGAGAGACACAGGGACCAAGTGAGAGACACAGGGACCGAGAGAGAGAGACAGGGATCGAGAGTGAGACACAGGGACCGATTGAGACAGAGGGACCGAGAGAGTCACAGGGACCGAGAGAGAGAGACACAGGGACCGAGAGAGAGAGACACAGGGACCGAGAGAGTCACAGGGACCGAGAGAGAGACACAGGGACCGACAGAGACATTGAATCTGAGAGAGAGAGACAGGGACCGAGTGAGACACAGGGACCAAGAGAGAGACAGGGACAGAGTGAGAGACATGGGGACCGAGTGAGACAGAGTGACCGAGAGAGACACAGGGACCGAGAGAGAGAGACAGTGACCGAGACAGACACAGGGACTGAGAGAGAGAGACACAGGGACCGAGAGAGACACAGGGACCGAGAGAGAGAGACACAGGGAGCGAGAGAGAGACAGGGACTGGGAGAGAGAGACAGAGGGACCGAGAGAGAGACACAGGCACTGAGAGAGAGACACAGGGACTGAGAGAGAGATACAGGGACCGAGAGAGACACAGGGGCCGAGTGAGACACACGGACCGAGGGAGACACAGGGAGCGAGAGAGACACCGGGACCGAGAGAGACAGGGACCGAGGGAGAGAGACACAGGGACCGAGGGAGAGAGACAGGGTCCGAGAGAGAGAGACACAGGGACTGAGCGAGTCACAGGGACCGAGAGAGAGACACAGAGACCGAGAGAGAGACACAGGGACCGAGAGAGACACAGGGACTGAGCGAGTCACAGGGACCGAGAGAGAGACACAGAGACCGAGAGAGAGAAACAGGGACCGAGGGAGAGAGACACAGGGACCGAGTGAGACACAGGGACCGAGGGAGAGAGACAGGGTCCGAGAGAGAGAGACACAGGGACCGAATGAGACACAGGGACCGAGAGAGAGACACAGAGAACAAGAGAGACACAGGGACTGAGCGAGTCACGGGGACCGAGAGAGAGACACAAAGACCGAGAGAGAGACACAGGGACCGAGAGAGACACAGGGACTGAGCGAGTCACAGGGACCGAGAGAGAGACACAGAGACCGAGAGAGAGAGACACAGGGACCGAGAGAGAGACACAGGGAACAAGAGAGACACAGGTACTGTGTGAGAGACACAGGGACTGAGAGAGAGAGACAGGGACCGAGTGAGACACAGGGACCGAGTGAGACACACGGACCGAGGGAGACAGACGGACCGAGAGAGAGACACAGGGACCGAGAGAGACACAGGGGCAGAGAGAGAGACACAGGCACCGAGAGAGAGACACAGGGACTGAGAGAGAGACATAGGGACTGAGAGAGAGAGACACAGGGACCAAGAGAGACACCAGGACCGAGAGAGACACAGGGGTGAGAGAGAGATACAGGGACCGAGAGAGACCGAGGGACCGAGTGAGACACACGGACCGAGGGAGACACAGGGACCGAGAGAGAGACACAGTGGCCGAGAGAGAGACACCGGGACAGAGAGGGAGACACAGGGACCGAGAGAGAGACACAGGGACTGAGAGAGAGACACCGGGACCGAGAGAGAGAGACAGGGGGTGAGAGGAGAGACAGGGACCGAGAGAGTGACACAGGGACCGGGAGAGACACAGGGACCGAGAAAGACACAGGGATCAAGAGAGAGACACAGGGACCGAGAGGGAAACAAGGACCGAGCGAGAGACACAGGGACCGAGAGAGAGACACAGGGACCGAGAGAAACACAGTGACCGAGAGAGAGAGACAGGGACCGAGAGAGAGAGACAGGGACCGAGAGAGTGACACAGGGACCGACTGAGACACAGGGACCGAGTGAGACACAGGGACCGAGAGGGACACAGGGACTGAGAGAGAGACACAGGGGCGGAGTGAAACACAGGGACAGAGGGAGAGAGACACAGGGACCGAGAGAGAGACACAAGGACCGAGAGAGACACAAAGACCTCGAGAGAGACACAGGGACCGAGAGAGTCACAGGGACCGAGAGAGAGACACAGTGACCGAGAGAGAGACACCGGGACAGAGAGAGAGAGAGACAGGCACCGGGGGAGACACAGGGACTGTGTGAGACACAGGGACCGAGAAAGACACAGGGACCGAGAAAGACACAGGGAGCAAGAGACAGACACAGGGACCGAGACAGAGAGACACAGGGACCGAGAAAGAGACACAGGGACAGAGAGAGAGACACAGGGACCGAGTGAGACACAGGGACCGAGAGAGTGACAGGGACCGAGTGAGACACAGGGACCCAGAGAGAGACACAGGGACCGAGAGAGACACAAGGACCTAGAGAGAGACACAGGGACCGAGAGAGTGACAGGGACCGGCAGAGACACTGAAATAGAGAGAGACACAGGGACCGAGAGAGAGACAGGGACCGAGTGAGAGACACAGGGACCGAGTGAGACACAGGGACCGAGAGAGAGACTCAGGGACCGAGAGAGACGCAGGGACCGAGAGAGATACAGGGACCGAGAGAGAGACAGTGATCGAGAGAGACACAGGGACTGAAAGAGAGAGACACAGGGACCGAGAGAGAGACACAAGGACCGAGAGAGACACAGGGACCGAGTGAGACACAGGGACCGAGAGAGAGACAGTGACCGAGAGTGACACAGGGACTGAGAGAGAGAGACACAGGGACCGAGAGAGAGACACAAGGACCGAGAGAGACACAGGGACCGAGTGAGACACAGGGACTGAGAGAGACACAGGGACCGAGAGAGACACAGGGAC